>OX388346.1:85562614-86162614 GCA_947579665.1 Sympetrum striolatum
TGAGCAATTTTAAATTTGCGATTTTTCAAATTTTCAAACGCTTATATCTCGCTTATTTGCAATGATAGCGCAAAACGAATGCTTATTTAGTATCAACAATAATTATACCTACCACCAGAATTAATGGGGATCGATTTTGAGCAATTTTAAATTTGCGATTTTTCAAATTTTCAAACGCTTATATCTCGCTTATTTGCAATGATAGCGCAAAACGAATGCTTATTTAGTATCAACAATAATTATACCTACCACCAGAATTAATGGGGATCGATTTTGAGCAATTTTAAATTTGCGATTTTTCAAATTTTCAAACGCTTATATCTCGCTTATTTGCAATGATAGCGCAAAACGAATGCTTATTTAGTATCAACAATAATTATACCTACCACCAGAATTAATGGGGATCGATTTTGAGCAATTTTAAATTTGCGATTTTTCAAATTTTCAAACGCTTATATCTCGCTTATTTGCAATGATAGCGCAAAACGAATGCTTATTTAGTATCAACAATAATTATACCTATCACCAGAATTAATGGGGATCGATTTTGAGCAATTTTAAATTTGCGATTTTTCAAATTTTCAAACGCTTATATCTCGCTTATTTGCAATGATAGCGCAAAACGAATGCTTATTTAGTATCAACAATAATTATACCTACCACCAGAATTAATAAGGATCGATTTTGAGCAATTTTAAATTTGCGATTTTTCAAATTTTCAACCGCTTATATCTCGGTTATTTGCAATGATAGCGCAAAACGAATGCTTATTTAGTATCAACAATAATTATACCTACCACCAGAATTAATGGGGATCGATTTTGAGCAATTTTAAATTTGCGATTTTTCAAATTTTCAAACGCTTATATCTCGCTTATTTGCAATGATAGCGCAAAACGAATGCTTATTTAGTATCAACAATAATTATACCTACCAACAGAATTAATGGGGATCGATTTTGAGCAATTTTAAATTTGCGATTTTTCAAATTTTCAAACGCTTATATCTCGCTTATTTGCAATGATAGCGCAAAACGAATGCTTATTTAGTATCAACAATAATTATACCTACCACCAGAATTAATGGGGATCGATTTTGAGCAATTTTAAATTTGCGATTTTTCAAATTTTCAAACGCTTATATCTCGCTTATTTGCAATGATAGCGCAAAACGAATGCTTATTTAGTATCAACAATAATTATACCTACCACCAGAATTAATGGGGATCGATTTTGAGCAATTTTAAATTTGTGATTTTTCAAATTTTCAAACGCTTATATCTCGCTTATTTGCAATGATAGCGCAAAACGAATGCTTATTTAGTATCAACAATAATTATACCTACCACCAGAATTAATGGGGATCGATTTTGAGCAATTTTAAATTTGCGATTTTTCAAATTTTCAAACGCTTATATCTCGCTTATTTGCAATGATAGCGCAAAACGAATGCTTATTTAGTATCAACAATAATTATACCTACCACCAGAATTAATGGGGATCGATTTTGAGCAATTTTAAATTTGCGATTTTTCAAATTTTCAAACGCTTATATCTCGCTTATTTGCAATGATAGCGCAAAACGAATGCTTATTTAGTATCAACAATAATTATACCTACCACCAGAATTAATGGGGATCGATTTTGAGCAATTTTAAATTTGCGATTTTTCAAATTTTCAAACGCTTATATCTCGCTTATTTGCAATGATAGCGCAAAACGAATGCTTATTTAGTATCAACAATAATTATACCTACCACCAGAATTAATGGGGATCGATTTTGAGCAATTTTGAATTTGCGATTTTACAAATTTTCAAACGCTTATATCTCGCTTATTTGCAATGATAGCGCAAAACGAATGCTTATTTAGTATCAACAATAATTATACCTACCACCAGAATTAATGGGGATCGATTTTGAGCAATTTTAAATTTGCGATTTTTAAAATTTTCAAACGCTTATATCTCGCTTATTTGCAATGATAGCGCAAAACGAATGCTTATTTAGTATCAACAATAAATCTCTTTGTGGGAGTTTGATATTTAACATGGTGGTTTTAAAGACAGGGTAATGACAGGTTTGTCAGATGAGGAAGAAAATAGTTAAAATTGATTTCACTAATTTCATTATATGACTTTGCATCGAAAGTTCATTTTTATTTTGAATATTTTTAGAGCATTAAGTTCACAGAAACGTTGGGAGCATATTGTCACAAATATTATCGATCTTAGTTTCCCGAATTAATAGCAGATAATAAGCTCGTGAATTAATACAGGGAAACATGTTTTTTACTTCAAATTGAGGCTTAGTAAAATACTTTGAAATTTAAAAATTGATTTTTAATTGCTAACTTAAATCTCGAACTTACCTGTTGCTGCTCAGTGTAAGATGTCTAGGACAATTGCGCAATCAGCTTCCGTTTATCGTCTTTTTAATGCTCCATTTTTGTTGTGAATCTCGTCAAATGTAAAGGTGTAAGTGTGAATCTTCTTGGATCACAGCAATTTGAAAATCTTTGAAGTATTAGCTTGTGATTTTAATCAATCTTATTGTTATCATTCATATCTTATGCGCAAAGTGTTCTTCCTTTTGTTGGAGTACTGCATACTTAAATTGAACATTCTTGATAGAGATTGGTTAAATAGGCATTTTATCCAACAATGTTAAGTGAAGTGTTGTGAAAAGATGAGTGATAGTGAAAAGTGACTTGAAATAAAACTTAAATTTCAGAGCTATCATGTTTTTACATTTGTCTAATCATTGACTTGTCTTAAATTGACAAACTTTTCTGATGTTTGTGAAGTGTAAGTGAAGAATTATGAAGTGAAACAAACTGCCTAGGACCAAGTGAAAAAATGAAGTGAAATCCTTTGATTTGATGTAGTTTCTTTATGAACTGTAATTATTTTGCAAGCATTTAAATATTATTTCAGATAATTTTACATTGATCTGGAATATAATTCTTGTAACTTTAAGAATTGATTTGTTTGAGGTGAAATAAAATTTGATTGAAATTAAAATACTTAATCTACTTATTTGAATTGCATTGAGTAACCTGAAATTACGGAGCAATTTCTACAAACAATTTTCTTTTCAGATTTTTTTATGGTTCAGAGATTTTTTCAATTGTACCATTTCATTAATATCTGCTTTGTATTGTATATTTTATTCCTCTTGAGGAAATGTGACTTGTGAAGTGAAGCAATGTGAAGTGAAAGAGTGTCAGTGAAATGGTAACTTTGAGTGCATTTAATAAAGTATACTGTTGAACATCTAGTTTCTTTTACCAAAGCAATGCAGCATAAATTGGCTAAGATTTCAATCTGCCAGATTTGGAATATTACATTTAAATTTTTTTTGATTCTTTAAGGTTATTTGTCATTCCTTCTGTCAATGATTTGTCATCTTTTTCAACTAGAAAATTAAATTTTCTTGTCTTATTTGTAATTAACCGATTTTAAATGTCAAGTTATCTTCCTCTAAATGCAGAAATTTATGTAGTGAAATGTGCCAAATGACTATTAGTGAAATTGAAGTGACAAAGTGCCAGTAACAAGTGACTTTTCTCTAATTTCATCTAATGAAGCATGAATGTGAACATTTTTATTTCTGAATTAGACTTGAACCAACTGTGGTATCAATGTGTGTAATTGTTTTTACTCCAGGGAAAGTTTAATCTGAGCTGTACTTTCAATGTAATTTTAATTAAGTGAATTTTTACAGCTTATTTGCATTGAAATTTAACTTTACAAAATTGGAAATATATGCAAAATCTTCCATGTAATTGCTATTCATTTGAAACTGATGATTTCTCAATTCAGATCAATTTAGTAAAGATTTCCTTTAATGAATATTTCTGATTTCTGATGACTTTCTTTTTTATAAATATTTTTTAATTTTTCATTGACCTTCATTATTTATTGTAATATTCAAGTTAGAGTTTGAAATGTATTTTATACAACAATGCGTTTATTTGATTTCCTTGTAATTTCTTTTTTGAAATAAAGAATTTTAAAATAAAAATCTTGTGTCGTAATGATTTAGAAGGAGCAGTGGAATGCACCCAGTAGTTGGAATAGTTTGAAATTAACATTTTATATTTACAAAAGTTGGTTATGGGAAGTAATTCCAATTCCTTATAACACGTTGATACACTTTTTTTTAGAGCCTTCAATATCTTGGTAAATATATTTAACAATTCTCAATTGTACTTTTCCAAAATTTGTTAATCTACCAGGCGTAATATAGGGCGTAACACGAATTTTTTTTTTCTAAATTCAAAATTTCAAGTGGATAAAATGTTGTCGCTGTGGTCACATGTTTACACAAAAAATGTTTAGCCGAACTGAAAAATATTTAGGCCTCCCGCAACGGGTCTAAAGTTTGATTTTTCTTTTCAAAAACGAAGATTTTTTTAAAACATAAATACACAGCCAAATTTTTGTTTTCAAGTACAATAATGTTTAATTCACAATGTAAAAATATTATATTACATTATTCGGAATACTTTTATTTGTATGGTTTAAGAAGTTTCTAAATGAAATAGTAGACTATAATCAATAGAGTTAGCTGTCACTTTGTGGAACTCCATATTCTCCTTCGGAAATACTAGACTGGAAGTTTATGAAATGGTCAACAATTAAGACCTTAATTTGGCAAAAAAAAAGATAGTTTTACTGTTAATCCCGGAGGCGTAAATGTTGCATGACAGGTATAATTTTTTATACTGTTAATTAACATTCTAAACTTATCATTTTTGTACTTGAAAACAAAAATCTAGTTTGTATTTAAGTTAAACCCGTAGGAAAAGTAACATTTTTGCTTGCTGGACCCATTTTAGCGAATTCCTTATGAGGAAAGCGGGTGAATAAGGTTTTTTTACCATAGATATCCACGTTGGTACCACTTAATTCCCGGTTTTGAGTGTTTAAACCGAGAAAATCGGGTTGAAAACCGTGGGCGTAGTAAGTAAACGAGTCCGAGGGTTGAGTTCCACAGCTGCCGGCGATCGCGCGGGGAAACGCCGGGCCAAAGGGAGGAAAAGACCGGCGAAGTAAAGCGCTAGAGGTGCGGTGAAGAATTTCGGACGCTGTTGGTGCTAATAGAGGGTTCCAAGGCAACATCCGCGTTAGCGTGCGGAGGAAGAGGGCTTGAGGAACCTCATCATCGGTGTGTGACGTTAGTTTTTAGCGTTAGGAGTGATTTTTCATGAGGGCTTTCCAAAAAAGCAGTGTTTGTCTGAGATTCGAAAAGGGGTTTGAAGGGGTAGGTAATAAGACTTCAAACTGAGTTCTGTTTGAGTTTGAACGTGAAAGTGATTGTATAAGTGAGTGCTAAAATTTAGCAGTGTATTTTATAATCAACGTTGTGCATATATTTATGTACCCGTTGCCAGTAACTCCCGTGAAAAATACATGGATGAATAATTCGAACATAAATTTAACATGCACTTCCAGACATAAGATAGGATTATAAATTACATGGGAGTCGTTAAAAGTCCAATGGAGTATACATATCTATAGTTGTTCGTCCAGAGTATCCTTGGTTCGAATCTGGAAGACTTGAATCGTCTCTCTTATAAGAAATGCACATAAAGTTCACTTTGGTCGATTGCAGACATTTTTACTTTTGCGGAATTAAATCAGAAATAACCAACACAGCACAGCGTATGGAGTATCTGTATTCAAAACAGATACACAAGGGATATGGTATATTATATGGCATATACAAAGTGTATACATTGTGTATCTGTATTCACAAGAGACACACAAGGGATACGGCGTATGTCTGGCGTATACGAAATGTATACAATCTGCATCTGTATTCACAAGAGATACGGTATACAGATACACAATGGATATGTTATATTGTATGGCGTATACGAAGTGTATACAATGTGCATCTGTATTCACAAGGGATATGGTATATTGTATGGTGTATACGAAGTGTATACAATGTGTATACAATGTGCATCTGTATTCACAACAGATGCAAGTTAGTATTAATATTAACTATTTCTTATTCATTGATTCCCGCACCAAGATGAACCTGACGCCCAAGAAAAGATACAGTAGAGATAAAACTTTCCTAGAAAACACTTCATGTTATTTTAACATTTTGGTAGATGGGTATAAGGTCATCCATAATAAAATGATCATAATCGTAGATGTTGACACAATAACTTTGTCATTTTTTAAAAGGTTTTCTTCAAATGATTATTTTAAATATTAAATTGGTTTTACTTATTGTATTATATTATTTACTTGTTAGTGCATGACATTTGTTATCTTAAACGATAATTGTAAATTAATATATTTTTGTAAACTTTTAATACATATTTACAGTGTATATTGTAAATGAAAGTGTATAATATACAATACAATATACACTGTAAGTGGGTATTAGACGTTTACACACATCTATGAATTCACAATATCGTCATATTTTTAGGATTTTAGTCTAACATTTCGGAAGATGAAAAATGGAAAAGAAATGGATTGTGAATGTTTCGAAAACGTTGATTTATGTACATTTCTTGTGCTTTGTTTATCTCAACGTTACGAACATGATACAGAAAACAACCACTATACCTTCATATTCGTAAACTGAAAAAACTTAGTAAGTTGGCCCCAAGCTACTTCAAGCATCGTTCGACAATTTTCCACCAAGCGGCGCTTTGTCTATGTTTGGACCAGGGCACGGACCTGAATCCTCCATGTATTTTGGTTGTCGCGTTTGAGACGCGACTGTAGCGCCCCTAGGATCAACTCTGGAAGAACTAATTTTACCCCACCCACTCTCTCGCTACCCCCATCCCTTTCCTACGCTCTTTCCCCCTCCCTTTTTCGGGTTTTTCGTTATTTACGCTTGAGATGAAGTTAATATCAAGCTTATTAACCAAAAATTAATCTTTATTGCAGAGATAGGAATACCATTAAGCAGTTTCAATAGTAAATTCGTTAAAAATAATAAAAAGAGTAAAATTAAGAAATTAAATAGGAAAATTAAAATAATTGCGAGGTGAAGGTTAGTAACAAGTAAAAATCAGATATTCAGAGAAAAAGTTAAACTTTATTTCAGGGAAACAATACAATAAACAATTCCAACATCTTCACTGTCAGTAAAACAAAGCAATTACAATGAGAAACCATTTCAGGATGCAGGTGAAACAATCTAAGAGAATGTAATATGAACTGACTTAACTTGGTGGAACACCATTTATGAAAATTAACAAATATTTCTTGTGGAAAATACAAAGTCTGCTGTTCATTTTCGTAATCTAAGAGGATCATAGATGTGATGAACTCAATGGAAGCAAATGATGAAAACAATCAAGATAACTAAAACAACTGAGCAACCTATGCAATGAAGAAGTACAAGAATATCCATCCTTATGAACTTTCTTGACTTCACAGTATCAATATATATTAGATTAACCAGCTTGAGGAAAATCTCTCAACACAGTTGATCGAATGGTTATTGATCTGGCACCAACCAACACATCCTCAGAGGAACACTGTTCCAACATGAAACCATCCTAAAAAGACAGAAGAAGCTTCAATGAGAGAAATGTCACATGTACATTTAAACTATTTTGGACTACAGGATAAGCACAAACAAACTTTGAAAAGTTAGAGGAGAAAGACTAAATTAACATGTAATTAAAGATGAAATTAATAAGTAAATCATCCATAGCGGCAGTCCCACATGGCACTATTATCCACCCAAAGAAAGTAAGGGTCACAAAAATACAAGTTAATCAATGCAGCACATTAATTAGTTACTCCTCTGGAAAAATGTAACAATAATAATGTTTATTACTGGTTTTACCCCAATTGCAGTTTAAGAATCATAAAAGATGTCATAAAAATGAAAATGGACAAAATTAGAATGACAATAAATGAAGTGCAATTTTACAACTTATTGTATACATATGCAATTAATAGAGATATAATTGATACATACAAGAAAATTCCAATAAAATATGTATGAACATATCAAGAACAAAAAGAAAAAAAAACAAATCAATATCAAGAAATAACATTAATTGTAAAACAAGTAATTCCACAAGTGATAAGATGAAATAAAATACTATGAAAAGATCTATTAAAACTGATTTGACTTAATAGATAGTAAGGTTGATGCTTAAATGCTTGAAGCAATGGACAATTATCTGCTATAACATCACAAATTAATCACAGAAATGCTTACCTTGTGTGGATGCTGGATATCACAAACAGGAAAGGATGGATCAGAATGCAAAGTATTCACAACATCCTGGAAAATGGCTAAAAAGGGGTTTACAATAAGGTTTACATTAAGAAGACATATGTAATCGGAACTTCAATTCAGAAAGAAGCAATGTAAGAGTCATTAGAAAGACATTCAAACTTAAAAATTTAATGAATGGCAGTCGAATTTCAACCACTGGGCAATCAATAATTCTAATTAAAACGGCCATAAATGAATTTGATAGGAAAGGATACGAAGAAAGTACCACTACGTACACAAATAGACAATGTATCACCATTTTGTATAAATAATTTCTCTAATATTACCAATTTCTCCTAGTCGCATAAATTTATAAACTGGTATTACAAATTAAATACGAATCACAAACGTGGAAAATTACTGAAACCAATAGAATGAATTCCAGAAACTTACAGAGCTTGCTGCAGTTGTTGAGTTATCGGCCGAATTCCTAGCTGCTCCTGGGGGACAAACGTCCTGGAAGTTAAGAAAAGGCAGAATTATGAAAAATATCTCTTATATAGAACCTTAAATGCAAAAGTGTTATTGCGGGAATTAAGTTACATACCATATCCGGACCCAAGGAATTATCGGAATTGCACCTGCACTTCCCAGAAGCCTTACTACCTCGCCATTGCAAAACGCGAAATACTTTCTCTCAAAATGCTTTGAACATAGAAATGTAAGTTTTCTTCTAGCCGGGGAAATGAATTTCTCCCAAACAAGATATCTGGAATGATATAAATGATGCATGTTAGGTTTCATGAACAACCACATGTAACCAAAGATTCATTTCAACACGTTTCAACTCAAACTCCAATTATAAAATAAATTACCCTGCATGCTTACCTTTCCGATCTAATTCGCGGAGAATGGAAGATTCGCTCTCCTTACAATCTTCCGATGCATCGGGGTGCATGGCAATAATCCTTCATTTTTGATAAAAAAAACTGATGAACCGATACCAACTCCGACCAAAGGAAAGATGGCCGTTGAAACCGTTAAAAACAGCGTAGCGCAGGTTTCAATCCCGTTCTCGACGTTCGACCTAAGCGCTGTTCTATACAGGTCGGCGGAAATCAGAAGCTTCTTTTGCGACGCGTAGTCCCATAAGGCTTTCAGGAGGGTGGACCAGGGCCATGACAAGCGTTCATTTGTCATAGTTCTGTCCTCCGCTGCATTTTCCCCACAGGGCGAGTCTAACGTCGGGAAAGTGAAGCCAAAAAAAACGCAACCCGCAGAGCACTGGTGAGAACTTTTCGCCAGCTCCCCTTTAACTACATGTATTTTTGGGGTTTTATTTTCCTCTCATACGGGACTCAGGAGCTTGTCTATCATATGAAATGGACTCAGATAGTTTAATTGAACCTTTTACTTAACGATCAGTTTCGATTTTTTTCTCAAAGTCCTCTTGATTCCTTTTATCATGGAAAATAAAACATGCCTGCAATGTAAACTTTTCGAGAGTTTGTTTAAACGGTTTAAACTGTAATAGAGTAATTAAAATATGCCAAATACAATATTCAGTATATAATAGTATATTCGCCTAGTACAATATACAGGCCATCTGTTAAACTTCGGCAAAAAGAATCCGTCCCACCTTATGGAGAGTCGCTCCCGTGGTTTGGACCGCTTGGTTTGGTCAGTGTATGAAATGTTCTTGGAGCTAAGTTTGGAAAAATTACGAAGTTTTCTTTCTCTTCAGTGACACAATGACTTCCGCAAATTAATGCTGAAGCATGTTGATTTTGATCTTATTTATGTTAAATTTAGAAAAAAGTTGTGTGTGAAGGAATTTGCAATTTTTCCTTTATAACATCAGTAGCACGATGAGCACTCAAACAACGCTGCGATGCTTTAGAGAATTTACCCTTTGAGATAAGTGCTTGAAATGCAAACATTTCTGAGAACGTAATTTTCAGGTGAGGATAATCTCAGCATAATAAATCAATTTACTGAATGTTGCCATCAATAAATGTTTAGGAGGCACTAAACATATCCTGTTCGAGCTGTTCCAAATCCTCTCATATGATTAATCCCGTATGAATATCCTAAATTAATTAAGAGTTACGCTTTTTGATTTCGTTATTCAAGTAACACATACAGCATATTGAACGATAGCAAGCGTACGTTTATAGAAATAAAAAGATAGCCACTGTAGATACACAAGGTATTGCGTATACGATGTGCATCCGTGTACACATAAGATACAGCATACGATGTGTATCCATATTCACATAAGATACAAAATACGATGTGTATCCATATTCACATAAGATACAAAATACGATGTGTATCCATATTCACATAAGATACAAAATACGATGTGTATCCATATTCACATAAGATACAAAATACGATGTGTATCCATATTCACATAAGATACAAAATACGATGTGTATCCATATTCACATAAGATACAAAATACGATGTGTATCCATATTCACATAAGATACAAAATACGATGTGTATCCATATTCACATAAGATACAAAATACGATGTGTATCCGTATCCACATAAGATACCGTATACTTTGTGTAGCGGACATTAATCCGCAGTGGATCTGATGTGGATACGTATCCACAACGTAGGAAATAGAGATACACACGACGCTGTGCTGTCTGGGAATGGTCGTACGAAATCGAGATGAACACCAAAAGAAATGAAATTGAACAAAGATTCTTATTTTGGTCGTAGAATATCGTATTAAAGTCGAAATTGAGAGAATTCGGACAAAAATGACGAAAACATTTGTGTCATTATAGTGGGCATAAACAATTCCTTAAATTAGAGAGAGGGAAGGGAGGTGGAATAAAGTAATGAAAGACAGTGGGTGTAATAGAGAGGGATGTGAAATGTTGGGATAGAAGGAGGGAAGTGACGGGAAAAGGGATGAAAGTGGGTGGAATAGAGTATAGGGTGGACGTGGGAGAAATAGAGGGAATGGAGTTAGTGGGATAAAGGGAGGAATTGGAGGTGGTAGGGAAGATGGAGGAATGGGGGTGAGTGGGGTAGTAGGAGGGATATATGGAGGAATTGGAGTGGTTACAATAGAAGGAGGAATAGGTGGTGAGGAGAATGGGATAGAGGGTGGGATGTGAGTGGGTGGGATAGATGGTGGGTGAAACAACATACCAAGGGATGTCCGTACTCAACCAGCTAACGCACGGTAATGGCAAATGACGCGCCACCACAGGGGTAGCAAATCCTATCTTCCTCTGGCGACCAAAAGTGAAGCCAGGGGTAAAGCGGCAAATTGCGCATTTTGCCATGCTGGTGAGAACTTTTCGTACCTCCCTATGCTAATACATTGTTTTTTCGAGATTTTGCGGCTTTGATACAGAGTTATCAAGGTTTGATTTAGTAAGTCGAACGTTTTGGAACACAAATTGTAGTTTCAGCAATGTGTAACACGAAGTAATTTTGTTATTTTCGCGTTTCTAAAGGTTTAATAGGTAAATAAGCAGGGGCTTGTTTCTGCCTTCAATATGACCAATTGCAGTGCATTTGGCTGTAAGAACAGATTCGTCATTTTGACAACTTTTACTGCATTGAGCCCCAATTATGAATTAGAACAAACATTTGCACAAGCGGAAAATCTCTAATTACCCTGATAAGCTATTATAATGTATGATAGAGTAGCTTTATCTCATTGCGGTAAACGATTATTAAGGAATTTTTATGCCATACTTGGTATTGATCGATTAAAAACTAAGTCGGATTAATGCATTATAATATACATAAAATTAACATTATAATAATCAACGAGGTTTTAAAACAGTTTTCGGAAGGTTGGCAGATGATTCGTTTTTTATATCGCTCTAGCAGACGACACCGGCATCCGAGAAGTTTACATTGCAGGCATGTTTTATTTTCCATGATAAAAGGAATCAAGAGGACTTTGAGAAAAAAATCGAAACTGATCGTTAAGTAAAAGGTTCAATTAAACTATCTGAGTCCATTTCATATGATAGACAAGCTCCTGAGTCCCGTATGAGAGGAAAATAAAACCCCAAAAATACATGTAGTTAAAGGGGAGCTGGCGAAAAGTTCTCACCAGTGCTCTGCGGGTTGCGTTTTTTTTTTGCTTCACTTTCCCGACGTTAGACTCGCCCTGTGCGCGCCACAGCATACTTCGTTTAAAACAAAAGAAAAGCGATGATGTGTTTCTTACCGGTAAATACGAAGTTAATTTTCTACAACCACTGCATTTGGAGCCCCGTCAAGTAGTTTAACGTCATTCTTTGCTGCTACTCTTAATTTAATACATTGGATCATTAAATGTTTTTATTCTCATGAAAGATTAGACTGAATATAATATAAATGAGTGATTATATATGACAAAATGTAACTCGAAGGTGGCGATAACTAATAACATCTTGGAGATACATTGCGACCAACGGAGAATTTATGATTGACCGAGGTATAGGATAATTGTATATAACGGCTAACCGTTCGAATGCTAAATATGTAATGTATCATTCCTCTACTATATTATTACCTCCTAATAAAATGAATATTCAAGTGTCTGAGTAAAACCTTATTGCTTGTATGCCGATATTTAAAGCTAAAGCTAGATATTTCTAGATGAAATGGACTTGGATTTTGAGCATATTTTACTAATTTTTAAGTATCCACTTTTATGAAAAGTATTCAATCAGATAATTCAATGGTTCTTATCAGTACAAAAAAATATGCATCCAAATAAATATCTACCCATCATCAGTAGTCAAAGCAGATTTATAAAAATTGGTCAACAATTTAATACAGTGCTTCTTTAATTTTATCAATAAGAAATTACTTCTAATACAAACCCAGTTATATAAGTATATTTTAAGTAGTTGCTATGCCATCTTCAAAGAATAAATACGTGAAAGTCCGTAATAACGAGTACGGCGTACAACGAGAGTTGCAATATAGCGAGTGATTTTTTGGCCTTTGGCCGTCTCTCTGCACAAAGGATAGGAAGTTACGTCCATTATAACGAGTGGTCATTTCTGAAGTATCGTTATAACGAGTACCATGTTCCTAAGTTTCTCTTGCAGGAGGCATATCTCGAAATCGTCAATTGACGTGAAAGACGAAGTCTGATAAGTTGACGGTAATCTGAGACGTGTTATCTCTTCAAACGGCAGAAAATATTAAATGCAAAAATTATCGTCACCCAATTCATGCATTTTTCCCCTCAGGTCGCCTCACCCTTCGTCGGCAAAGATGCTTCAAGTGGTGGAGGCCCCCAGATGGTGGAGGCCCCTAGGCAAGTGCCTCGATCCGCCCCTGTTGTCATGCATTAAGATTATCTAAAAACATACCATTATTTTCGACGATTATTGAGAAAAAATTTTTCACAACTTATATTAGCGGACGCAGTTTCATTATGATGTATTAATCAATAAAATTATGTGTTAACTCGAATATAACGCGTCACCGTAAGTAATGGGCACCCCGAAATTCGAGCGTCGGACATTGATAAATAATTTGCCCGCGAATGTAATGCGCCCCTTAAGATATGCGGTCACGCCAGTCGCTGCACCTTATAGTACGTCTGTACTATACAAGCATAGGCTAATATATGCGTATATTTATACACGTATACACAGCATACAAAATTTCGCTAGTCGTCAGCGCTGAAAGTCCTACGTAAGTGCCAATTCAAAAGCGTTCATTTAAAAATTTTTAGGGTTATCCAATAGGGAGGTAAACCTCATGTGAAAATACGCATTTTAATATTTAGAAATGATAATGTAGGTTGAATAGATATCAACAGTGAAAACTATTTTTAAATTGCTGCCGTATTTATTTTTTTAATGCTTTATGAAATTTGAACACTTTTGAAACGGAAGGTTTTCGGCGGGAAGCCGAGTACGGTTGACTGTGACGTCATACACATTGAAAGCAAGCGGCGCTACGGTGAAAGTGTGCTGTTCGGTGAGTTGATTCCGTGATAGAGCTGTGTTTTGGGTGATCCTCTCCGATAAATTTTTACGTTTGGAAGTGTTTTCTTAGCTGAAAACTTCGTATATATTCCGGCAAGCATCGAAGAAGAGAAAAGGCGCTGGAAAATTGTTTCGTGAAGGCTCAATCGAACAACCGAGTTTTGGAAGAGTGTTGTTTTCCCCCGATTTATGTCCATGTATAAAAGAACTTGAAAATTTGGGTGTTATAATGATATTTTGATTGAAAATTATTTGTTAACATAGCATATAAAACATTTTATTGTAAACAAAACCTCTTATACACTTGAATTTGAATGTTACAGTTGTAAAATATGTTACATACATAAGCAAAGCATATTATTACCTTACTTCCTTAACAACTCTCTCTGTAAATTTATTATTCTAGTGGATGTTATTACTTTTTCATCCAAGCAACAAATGAGGGAATGGTCCACTGTAGAATGAGGTATTATAGTATTTTGAACTCCCCGTACCTCTTCACTAGTCTCTCTACATCTATTCTCAATGCTGCTATCCTTTTTGTGTGCAGAACCTCAGGTTGAGTGAGTTTGGAACCAGCACTGACACCTCACATACTTGCAATTTTTTGTGGCTAGCTGTGTGTTCCACTTTCTTTGCTTTATGATATTGCTTAAGTCTTCTTCAACCTGGTACAAACAAGTTACAACAATATAATTTACTTACCATATTCTAAAATTGTATGGAATAAGAGATTCAATCCAAATATAATCACAGTAATACAAACACAGGTAAAGTTAACCCAAAAATCAATCCAGTTAGTCAAACAACATGCCTATAGAAGAAGAATTCCAAGAGAATGAAAGAGAACACAGACTGAGCAATAAATATTGAACACAATGAATGGCTGTCTCAAAATTTCGTAAGTCTTACGATTTCCTTACCAATCAATAGGCAGGAGAGCTAACAAATGAAATGATGCTCAGTCTTATTGGGATACCTATATGAATACTCGACCTTGTATAGCTGATCAAGTTTGAACAATGACTGTATTCAGTAGCTGTTACGCTGTTTCGTCATTGGATTTTAAAGAAAGAGGTTACAACATAATGTCAATGTGAAGCTAAAAAGCTTGAAACTGAATTTGGATTTGAAGTTTATATTTTCAAATAATGCAATAGAAAACGAAATATTTCGTAACAATAAAATCGGGAATCTTAAAATCATAAACATGTGTATGTAGAAATACTGTAGCTGCGAAGAATCATTTCTCCTACTAAAGGAACTTTCTTTCATGTTTGGCAGTCGTAGTCCTCCATAAACGTGAACAATATAAATTGTACATTTCCGTAACGCAATCCAAAGCGCATTAATCTATTGATGTAATCTGTTACATTTCCTCAACAGCATCACATAAGCAACCACCAGAAAATTCAGAAAGTATCATTCATGAAACATAAAAATACCATCCTTCGTTCTTTAGACGTCCGCGCGTCTTTGCTTTCAAGCAAAATACAGGGTCATATTGCGATAATCCTCATATCTAAGACACCAGTCGTACATTTGACTTACAATGCATGCAAATATTATTGTTTTCAACTGGCATTAAAATGATCCTCGCAGCAGTAAAAATTTGTTTTAGGGCTGATCTTGTTGTCTGCTCTCCTCGCAGCCAGGAACCACTTCTTTCTTGTGCCGGAGTCCATTGGAACAGCAATAAATAATTTTACCGGGGTTTTGACAGTGTTTGAGGCACAGCATGGTACAAAACAGTATTTGTATGCTTTGTATGCCATTTTTTCGAAGCTCAGAACTCCAGAAGTCGAAATACTAAGGCCACTAAGGCAGAATAAGAGATCCTGACAACGTATGCCGGTAGCGGTTAGGTGTGTATGACGTCAGGGTATCTTCGGAACTCTTCGGGAAACTTCGGAGCGTTTGAGCAGCCCTCCGAAATTCCAACTTTTCACGCGCTGTTTACGGCCCTAATTTTGCGATTTCAATGTTCTTTCCGCTGCCACTGTTCATTTTTCATAGTATTCTTCAATTAAAAAAAATAAAAAATAAATGGTTTACCTCCCTATTTCCATTCAATTAAAAACTATCGGCCTACAGTTTTGTATATAATGCAAGCATCGCTACAGTTTTAAAACATACATAGAGCCCAAACATCGATAGGGGATTGCTGGAACGTTTGACGAGTTATATGGAGCCTAGGATGCGGACGGCCCCACACTACGGGACATGCCAATAAGTAGTATTGTAACCGAATCTAGTTTGCCGTCGATTCTAACGCGCACCCCGATTTTTGAGGCGCAAATATGACCCATAAGGGTGCGCGTTATTTTCGAGTAAATGCGGTATTTTTACCCGAACGCACTTTTTTTTACGCCTTATGAAGCATTAGCGTATGGATTAAAAACCCTACAGTTCCATTCTGCCGCACTCTCTGTTCTTGGATTCAACAAGACAGATTTAATTAGACTTAGTGTTAGAAATCGGCTATAACGAGTACTTATCCGATTTTTGTCATCTCTCGTTATAACAGACTTCTACTGTACAAACCTATGAAAAATATAACGACTCTTAATTTTTTGAAATGCCGATGGTGATCTCAAAATTAAATCAATGCTGATCTTTCAAAAAGATGAATGCAAGCAAGACAAATGCTTGGTGTTCATTGGAAGTCAAATGCCAAGGAATGGGTAACAAAAAGCAGATTCCTAGAGTGGATTTTGTACTCATGGTAAAAAAGTACTTGAGAAAACTTGGCAGAAAAGACAAAATAAAGAGTGCTCATTGGATGAGAACAGCAATCAAGAGTGAAGAATGTCAACAGGTGTCATTAAAAAAAATCTGCAGTACTGGGATGAAAGCAGGTCATGGGTTCTAAAATTCCTACAAAGCTGAAATGAACAGACTGTCTTAGTTCAAGACGAATGTCTGAGTTACATTATAAATATTCTGAAAAAAAGAGCTAAGCAGTGAGCATTGTAAGTAATATTCACAAACAGATAAATCTAACAAATGAAGATACCTGGCCCTACTTCAACATCAACATTTGAATGATGATGTTAAAAGATAACAAAGCAAATGGAATGGCAAAGAATCCTGACACTTTACGTATTAAGTGAAGTGAAAGCACATATTGTTTTAAGAAATATTGGATATTAAATTTTGACGAGTTATTAGAATATTGCAGTAGTGTTGAGATGAGCACGAGAAAGACTTGAAAAATACTTCTCTGGATTTATTACATTTGACCTCATTATTTTCTCAATTTCTTAAATGAATTTTGGGTTGTTAATGACATAATATATGCAAAAGTAACCCACTCAAGTAAGAGAAGACCATATAATGAGTAATAATAATATTAAAGTAACAAAAGTTATTAAAAATTAAAAAATAATATTACAGTAAATTTATCAATTAATTTTCCTGAAAAATTAAGCTTCTTTCTCAAACTTTTTACAAAGTCGATTTTTGCAATTTTTTTCAATTTTTACAATCAGTGCCTTATTTAATAATATAATTATATAAGTATTAGCTTGCTTATATTTAAAGCAGTCTTTCATCTTCCGAAGTTAGTAAGTTAATTGGACCCTTTATTGGCAAGGTTACGCCCTGGTGGGCATCTCTTCCACTTAACCTCGTATGTCGATTACATTTACTTATTAAAAGAAAAATACAGAAAGAAAGAGTAGGGTGTGGGAAAAAAACTTTGTAACTGGGGAAAACACCCACAAAGAAGGGGGGTGAAAAAAACTGCGAAAACACAGTAATAAAAATAAATACAATAATATACAAACATAGATATATAAAAAGTGACAAAGATTAGATATGAACAATTGGGATGGAGAATTGGCGGGAGGATCATCATTTGGGCAATATCTCATTCATAGGTTATAAGTTTGAAATAAAATTGAAATATTACATTATTATTAAACCATTTTCTCGCTTAACTATTTGATCTTTATATTATATTTATTTAGACATGCGCTACCCAGCTGAGAAGCACTATTCATCCAGATGATACAGTCGACGACTGATTGTAATTCAATTTTCACCAGGTATTAAGTTGATTGAAATAAAATGTTTTTCATATTCTCATTTTATTAGAAAGGCACTTTCCAAAGGCAGAAATGAAACATAATGACTTTCATTGGTAACACCTATTGAATACTCCAAATCAACTGCATCTGTGTTCTAGACATGGATTTTACACATTAGCACAGTAGAACCAAGATAATGATCTTAAATGTAGAGTATACCAAACTATTGCTTCTACATTTTCATATACCAGACAGCAGTAAGCAATTCAACTACCATTTCAATGGATAACAAAAGGAGATACAGCTGATTCAAAGTAGGATAAGGTATACTCCTTTAGCTGAAGATATGCATGTGTGGTGATGGAGCTGACAAAGTACAAACAACCACAAGGAATTGATGTATAAACTCAAAAGTCCATTGAATGCCACCTAAACTGCCACCAAATGAAAGGAAAAGAGCTAAACAAGGATTAAAATTGGAATGGGCATGATGAAGTTAAATTTTCAATTAAAATATAACAGAAGTTTTGAAGAGCAAACATCAAAACTTTAAAAAGATCACAATGAACTAAATAAATATAAAAAATGAGAGTTAGGCATTAGCCCTAGAATTTCCAAAATCATTAAAAAGATTTTAAAATATATTGAGAGGAACAAATCCTCTACTTCCATACATAAAATCGAATCAAAGACATTGATTGAGAACACTGATGCAAGAAGAATTGGAAGTCAAGTAAAATTCGACGAAATTAAAACAAAACAAATACAGGAATGTAAGTATACCATTCTATTCAAAGAAAATCACTTAGACACACATTTATGAAAGACAGCAAGAAACAAGTCAACGACACTCACAGAATGCGTATGTAGTTCCTAGATATGCATTTAAACAACCAGGTTCAACAAATATGTCACAGGAAAACAGCTTTTGTGGCTTATTTCTAAGCAATATACACAGTAACTGGTATTTCTCCACTTCAAATGGATCAGTAGTAGTGCATCATTTCCAAAATGACAATTTCACATTATATTAAAGATATGTTAAAAAACGTCTGCTATCACCAATTGTCATCTACATCCACCTTAAATATGCCGTTTCTCATGAATTTTCTAGGTACAAGTAAGTCTGTCAAAAACATAAATAATCTGGGTTTTGCTGATGAGACTTTAAAAGATATTTTTGATCAATTTTACTATTCAATACAAATGTCAGAAAATAAATAAATAAAAATCATCAACCAGAAAACATTCAAGAACTCAAGGACTATTAATTCCAAAAGAGCATTCCAACCTCATAGTATATCAAACATGACCATTGGGAATTCATTCCTAAAAATAAATATTCAGAGAGAAAAACTCCTCATCGACTCTTTGAAGGACTAGAAAAGTAACATTTTTCCATTTATACACAATTAGGAGTGAATACATAGAAATGAAAATAAGCTATTATCAACTATTAGAATCTTAATCAAGGTCAAATGTGGAATGATACAGCTTAAAAACTCTGTACAAATTGATTGATCATACCCTTTTATTCACACTTTGCCCTAATGTTTTCCCCACAATTATTTCAAAGGAAATGATTTAAGGAAGGTGCTCTTCTATCGAATTATGTTTTGTAGACAAAAAATGTACCCGTGTAAGACATATACCTATTTTCTGATTTTTTGTCATGGTCCTCAAACTGCAAATTGCTCACAAATATAATTTTTACCCAGATATTTAAAAGCATACAATTTCCAAAGTTTCTCAAGCAATTACGTAAGCCAAGCTTTCCATTCTCCACAATCATGTGAATTCTTGATTTTAAAGCAAGCAGTTGAGATATCACAAGAGGAAAGCATCCCAGGAATGATGATAATTACGCAATAAATGGAAAATTTTGATAATTGCTCACATCTATGGAAACCATATGCTTGTTACTGCAAAATATTCATAAAAAATTTACAATTATCTGCACATATTTTTGTTCAGAGTAATTACTATTGAAATTAATTTCAACAACAATGTTAATAAATAATTTTCATATGAACAATTAGTAGCCATTTTACAAACTTTTCTTTCTTGTTATGGCACTCTTTTGAGTATAATTCACTTTCAACAGACTTTCTACAGTCTTCAGCATTTACATTTTACATGTTAACAATTTGGGAAACTCGACTCCTCGATTGGGTTCAATACGTTCGAAGAAGCACCAATGCAATCAAACATACACGTCAACAACAATTATCAAAACTTGTCGTTATTGAGTCCAATACTTTCAGGGAGTCACTTATATTCTGCTAAACAAGTATATAAATGCAATACATGCACTAAATTTGTAAAATCAAAGGGAAAGAAGAGCATTTTACATGAAATGTCTCATACTTAAGCACAGTGCTTATTGCCACTGCACATAAATGAATTGTGGTTAAATTAGTAAGCAACTATACATTCAATCACTTAGCACCATTAATCACCTAAGACAGCCACTCCAACCATTTCCTGTCTCTCGCAAGGCTCTTGATGTCAGCTGCTCTATCTCACTGATGAGCTGCTCTGTTTCGGCATCTTCGCCATATATCTCGCTGCTTTCTCCATTCTCCTCTTCGCAGTGGTCCCATTCCAAGGAGACAGTGGGACTGGATATGCGAGACCACGGCGTGCCACTCAATGACGGAGTGCCAACCCCTGACATGGTACCATCAACCCTACTCTCAGTCACAGCCATGCTGTCAGGCACTTCCGGCAATATCAGTCCTGATTTGAGAAAAAACATTCTTATAATCCTTTAAAGGGATCAGAAACTTTCATGAAGTTTCCATTTACCTATGTTTGAGCCTAGAGTAACACTTATAGCTAAGCAAAGGACATTAATGGTTGTTTATAAACAATTTAGTAGAGGTCTGTTATAATGAGAGCTTAGAAAAAATGGAAAAATACATGTTATAAAGTGTACATCTTATATGTCTAATACTATTTTTTTTAAATCTGATGTGGCTAACACATGACTTTCTCCAGATTTATTGAAAACAGAAGCCTATACCGGTAATAAATAAATAACTTCAAAACAATTAGTGTTATAGGAAAATGTTTCATACAACATTTGTAGTAAAAAACATTATCTATAACTTTGGTACATAATTGTATATACCTACATTGCAGTCTGACAGAGATAAGTATGAAAAACTTCAATTTCTGGATAAACAACAACTTCCGGTTAACAATTATTCAAGAATAACTCCTAAACAATCAGTGTTACGAAAAAATGTTTCATACAAAAGTTGTAGTAAAGTACATTATCTACAACTTTTGTGCATAAATGTATATACCTATATTGCATTTTTACAGAGATATTTAAGAAACAAAATTTTGTTCCGCAACTGAACCGTTGTTGAAACCGCAACTTCCGGTTAAGCGATATTCACCAAAAACTAATCAACTTTTGGCATTGTTGGGAAAATTCTAAATATGAATTTTGAAAATGATCGGATAATTACTTTTTAAGATAGAGCGCCCACAAACTTTTTAACCACAGACAGACATGTTCGGGAAAATAGCGAAAACGAGCTCTATGGGCCACAAAACATCTATTTCGGTCGAAATCTGGAGGTCGAATTTTTTTGCAAATACAATACTTTCTCTATACTATGTATAGGGAGAAAGTAATAAAGAACTCAATAAAAATTCCGGCGCTGACTAGAGGGTGCCTCCCTGATAATAAACAAGAGAGGAGGGGATACAATGTGCGGAGAGACAAAGAGGAGAGTGAAACTCATCAGAAGTCTTTTATCAAAGCTGAAGCATTTTTGCTGAGGAAGGGTAAGGCAAGGAAACAAATGAATTAATTAGGTGATGATAATTTTCCCCTTTTTACCTTTTCCTGCTCTTTGAAGCGATAACGCTCCTCAGATTACCATTTGCTTGTAAGACATATTCTCTCACATCCGAGATACACCTCCTGCTAGACAAACATAGAAATGTGGCACTCCACTAAACTGATACCAATATAACCACTTGTAGTAATGGATGTAACTCCTCATGCATTTGCTGTGAGATGCCCAACGATCAACAAATCTGTCGATATAATGCACTCAAATAATCTGACTGACTTCTCATTCATAACATTTCAATCCATATAATAAATTTTTAGGATAATAATCGCAGGAACATTTCAAAAAAAAATAATAAATATCAACAAAAATGATCAATTTTTGCGTTAAGCAATACAGATATTTGATTGTGGTAAATTTTGGTCAATATAGTAACTACAACTCTTATTCTTCAAAAAGTAACAGAAATTGATGCAAATAATTACTTTTTGCATAAGGAAATTGAGATTTTTGGTTAAATAGGAAGCATATTTCGTTCAATATAATCAATTTTTAGGTTGAAAAATTTTTAGGCAGTAATAGTAGGATTTTTTCTTTTAAAAGGATTCATTTTTGAGGAAAATAATAAATTTTTGGCTTAGAAAATTAAGATTTCTTTGCAAAAGTGTTTCATATTTCGATCGATATGAACATTTTTAGGTGAAAAATCAAAGGATTTTCTCAATTTAATGGAAAAATTAACAATAAAAACAATGAATTTTCACATAGAATATAGAATTTCAGGAAATCTCTTGGAGCTCAAGATGCATCATAAAAACCAAGGAATTAAGCTCAGTGGTAAATTTTCTTTCAAAGAGCATATTCAAGGAATAATAGGAAAGATGATTAGAATGCAAAGGTTAGCCAGAAGAATTCTGATGTTCATCGAGGGTAAAAGAAATAGCATACTTTTCCCTGATTCAATTCTGCTTGAGTATTGCTTTGCGATTTGGGATCCTCACGAAGTAGGATTAATTTCCGATCTCAAGATGGTTCAACGTAGAGCAGCAAGGTTCGTCAAGGGAGATTTCAGATTCGACAGCAGTGTTTCGGCTAAGATAGAATCCCTCGAATGGAACTCTCTTAGTGATAGAAGACTTGAATATCGACGGAAGCTTTTTGATAAATGTATCACTACCGATTTCGGGGAGGAGATAATTGATATTTTTATCCCAGTTATAAACTAATTAGTTATAAGGTCCTCAGGAGAAAACAAAAGACCGATACAGGGAAGTAGTTGGCACGATAGATAGTTACTTATGGTTATTTTTCCCACGAAGTATTAGAGAAGCTAACAGCAAGCCCAGGTTAGATCCAAACTCCAGGTTAACGTCTATATATAATACGAGTAAAATGTAGCTTGCATACTGCAAGCAGATCGGCAATACTAATTTCACATCGGCATCATATCGGGACGGTCCTCAAAAGAAAAAAAAAGGAATGAAATTTTTCTTAAAATTTGCTGAAATTTCATCGTCTGGCATCGAACCCGGGTCTTACTGGTGAACTTACTATGCGGCACAATAGAAGATCACCATCTCTAACTAAGTGTGAAAATTCAAGCAGAAATATTGGCTACAACTGCCTCAAAAGACGTTCTAATTTTCACGAATGTAAATAGCTCTCGGGACTCAAACCAAGGACGATCTTGGAAATCTAAAACATGCTTCTGAAAGTTATTTATGATCTCTATGTATATGCCGAATTTTAAGTTTCTATATTATTGGGAAAGGTTTCAAATTAATTCCTAAAAATCAGATCAACTTCTGATTGCAGAGACACCTGGTGTCGAACCCAGGACATATTGGAAGCTGTGAATGCAAAGTATGATTTTTAAGGACTTGAACTTCTATCGTACAAAGTTTGAAGTCGATATCATGCCGGGAAGTACCTAAAATTTGTTTCCGTTATCTCCGTAAGAAATGCATTGAGGAATGTAAATGGCCCTCTGGGATCGAACCAAGGACTATCAGCGAATACTGAAAATTTGATTAAGAAATATATTTATGATATCTAATCCCATGCCGGATTTCAAGTTTCCATGCATTCGGGAAGGGGTCCAAAAAAAATCTTTAAAATCGCCACAATGCATTTTAAACGGCCGATTTTTGCCCCGACCTAGCATCGAACGAACAATAATCGAAGATGTCTTTCTGATTTTCGTTGGATATGCACGGCTTCTAGCGATCCCTTGAGTTTAAACTCTCTCCTTTTCCAGGAAGTGCCACAAAAAAAATTTCGAAAATCCCCGCCATGTATCCTTATGGAGAAAATCGCGACTTTGGGGCCTTCTGGAATCGAACCCATGAGACCGAGGTTCAAAGTAGGATTTTTTCTGGCGGTTAAACGTCATGGCCTATACGTCGTAAAAATTTCAAGTCAATGGCGCTTGTGGTTTAGGCTGTGAATTAGTATCCTATCTATCTATCTATCTATATAGGTATATCCATGAATGAATCCGGAGAAGCATCTATATATAATAGATGAGGCAAATTTTGACGAATAGAATAAATTTTTAAGCAGAAATTACAATATTTTTTCTTTAAAAAGCAACTAATCTACGCAAATATTTATTAAGATATTGAGATTTTGGTTTAAAATGAAGTAAATTTTTAATTTATACATTAAATTTTTAGGCAAATATCATAGCATTTTTTCTTAAAAAAGGAATAAATATCGACCAAAAGTAATCATTCTCGTGTTAGGACTTTGGCTAAAAATGAAGTGAATTCCAATCGGTATATTAAAATTTTAGGGAAATATGTAAGGCCCAAGTGCACCAATCTCGGTTAAGGCTTAACCGCGGTTAAGGCCATTTTCAAGTGCACCAACCTCGGTTAGCGTTAACCGGGCAGCTGACCGCGGTTAAGAATTAACCGTCCGAAATCGACCGGTTAACTTACTTAATCGGTGTAGCAACAAGAGTAGTAAACAATTATGGCGTTTCGATTTGATAGTTTTGAAGATGAACTCCTGTATTTAGAAAGCCACAATAATTTACAGCGTAGAAACCATGACGCTAGGGTGAATCCTTTCGATAATTTAAGTGAAACTAAATTGCACGAAAGATTGCTGAGGAAAGTAACTTTCCCTCTTAGAAAATATTCGCCATCACCTTGAATATCCAAGCCAGAGAAACAATCCTCTTTCGCCGATGGATAAACTTAAGCTTAAGTTAAATTTTGACTACGTTGAGATTTTACGCCACAGGTGCGTTTCACATGCTGATAGGAGATTCTTTCGGAATACACCGAACTACTACTTTACATGCAATATACATATACTACTTCCACTTCGTGAATTTCTACTATAGGAGTCTCAGTAAATGATACTTATTCATTTTGTGCTGTATCTGAATTCTCCAACGCATCCTATAGACATGTTTGAATGCTATAAATGCATTTAATATTAGTAGTTTACTATACTCATGATTTATACAAGGAGTAAACTTATGTTACCTGTAACCCTACCTCTGATGAATTTGATATATGTTGTGGTAGAATGATTATATGCTACTGATCTAAATAAGTAACCAGATTTGATTAATTTTTTAATTGTATTTAGGTAACTGGTATAAAATATTATTATGCTAACCATTACTACGATAAAAAGCATCCGAATCAAAGGGTCTTACATTAGGACCCAAAATAAATGCTACCTTTTCGTTCATTCTAATTCTTTTTCATTTGATGGCCCTCCTCTTATCCAGTCATATACATTTCCATCTTCTCACCTGCGATATCTTTCCTTGTTTTTCTTTTCATGTTCTCATAGCATGTTTTCAATTGGTCATGTAATCTTTTAACAACACCATATAAATTCACTCATGTTATTTTAAAATTAAAGCAAGCTAAAGAAGTTATTTGGATAAGATTAAAATTAGTGAGAAAATTAAGTTATAAGAGTGTTTCAACTGCACACTATAATTGCTGTTACGAATTTAATTCTCTTTATAATACTTGCGAATATAGAAGATTGCTAAAATAACATTGTACTAATGACTAATACTATAAATAAACATTGATAAAATTCAAAAGCGTGCGAAATGAAGAGCGACAGGTAATGAGTATTTCATTGTGTACGATAAAAATACAAGAAATATCGCTTAAACAAATTTAATTGTTATTTAATTTAATATCCCCTAAATCACCAGGAAGGGAATTGAATTCTAAGACAATCTTTTGCCATGCCAACTCTTTCTCCTTCAATTATTTCCCATCTGTCTTCTTGTTCTCAATGATGTCTTTTCGTCTTATAGCCAAATCGATCAGAAGTTCAGCTTCATATTCATTAAAATTAGGGGTTCTCTGCCTTTTTTATCGTTTACGTCCATTTCTTATAGCCATTCTTTACTATTTGTTCCACTGACAAAGTGTACACACTTTTAAGTCCACTTATATCATTATTTAATAGTCGTCCAAGATATCAACAACAAAGACAAATGAATTGCGATATACGTTTAGGCGAGCACTAAGCGGTACTCAACGTATTCACAGGGACGTTAATCGGCCGTCAGCTAACCGCGGTTACGAAAACCTCGGTTACTGTTGGTGCACTCCAAACTTAAGCTGACCGCCGATAATATTTAACCGCGGTCAGCTAACGGTGGATTTAACCGAGATTGGTGCACTCGGGCCTAAGTATTTTATCGATTAATAATCAAATAAATATTGATGATAATAATTAATTTTCATGAAAAGAAAATTATATTTTTAGAAAAATATGAAACAAATTTCGATAGATATTTTCAGTTTGAAGTCCTATGAAATTTTCTCTATTAAGAAATAAAGATCAGCCAAATCATGAATTTTCACATTAAGTAATCAACATACTTGGTTGAAAATGAAGCAAATTTCGATCGATATAATAAATTTTTAGGCAATTATCGTAGGATTTCTTCTTTGAGAAGGAATAATTATCGAGGAAAATAATCGATTCTTGGCTAAGGAAATTTAGATTTTTGGTAAAAAATTTTACATATTTCAATCTATATAATAAATTTTTAGGTAACAAACAAAGGATTTTCTCTATTTTAATGGAATTATTAAAGGTTAAAATAATGAATTTTAGTGCAAATAAATTAAAATTCTTTTTACAACGGAAGCAAATGTTGATCAATATATTAATCTTTGAAATTCTAGCAGCAACATTTCTAAAAAAAAGGAATGATTACCTAAGAAAAGAATTAATTTTTTTGTTAAGAAATTTATATTTTTGGTAGATGGCAAGGCAAATTTTCACAGATAGAATAAATGTTTTAGCAGAAATTGCAATATTTTTTCTTTAAAAAGGAAAATATACCGACCAAAATATATCATTCTCATGCAAGGAATTTGAGATTTTGGCTATAAATGAGGTATATTTCAATCAACATATTATATTTTTAAGGAAATTTCATAGAATTTTTTCGTTCAAAAGGAATAAATACAGATGAAAGTGATACAATTATCATGTAAAGAAAATAAGATATTTACTTAAATATGAAACAAATTTTGATAGATACAATAAATTCTTAGGCAGTAATCATTAGATTTATTTTCTAAAGACGGAATTTAGAGGAAAATGGTAAATATTTGTGTTGAGAAACGGACATATTTGTTTACATATTAAGCAAATTACGATTGATCAAATTAATTTTCAGATAATAATCTACGCTTTTATTCTGAAAAATGCAATAATTATTGAGGAAAAGGATCAATTTTTGCATTAAGAAATTGAGATAGTTGGTTACAATAAATTGATCAATACGATATATATTTTTGAAGAAAAATCATATGATTTTTTCTTCTAAAACGATTAAATAACGTCTTAATTCTTTAATATTTTGGATTTAGGAAACTGATATGTTTAGTTAAATATGAGGCAAATTTTAATCAATATAATTACCATATATGCTGGCGTATGAGTCAGCCTTTGAAGCCTAAAAAAATCTTTCCGAAACCAGGGGTCGACTTATACGTCAAACATAAAATTTATCCCTTTACCACGAAGGGGTAAATAGGTGAAACTGCCTGCTTTACGCTTGTTGTACACAAATTCTCGCAACTCACCACAATTATTTCTTACTGAAACTGATTTTTGGCAAGTCTATGATGCAGATATCATATAAAACAAATTTTATCATGAAATACAATTGTGGCCGAAAGTATGTTATGTTACAAAATGTTTTCATAATAAAAGAGTTAAATTAATTTACCATTTTCATATCTTTAAAATAAATTTGGCAAATATTTATTCTTTGCAATTTATGTTAATTTCTTCACATTATTTAAAAAAATTTAATGTATGTATATATATATATATATATATACGAGTAAAATGTAGCTTGCATACTGCAAGCATATCGGCAATACTAATTTCATATCGGCATCATATCGGGACGGTCCTCAAAAGAAAAGTAAAGGAATCAAATTTTTCTTAAAATTCGCTGAAATTTCATCGTCTGGCATCGAACCGGGGTCTTCCTGGTGAAATTACTATGCAGCGCAACAAAAGATAACCATCTCTAACTATGTGTGAAAATTCAAGCAGAAATATTGGCTACAACTGCCTCAAAAGACGTTCTAATTTTCACGAATGTAAATGGCTCTCTTGATTCGAACCAAGGACGATCTTGGAAATCTAAAATTTGTTTCTGAAACCTATATATGATATCTATATATATACCGAATTTCAAGTTTCTATATTATTGGGAAAGGTTTCAAAATAATTCCTAAATATCGGATCAATTTCTGATTGCAGAGACACCTGGTGTCGAACCCAGGAAATATTGTAATCTGAGAATGCAAAGTTTGATTTGTAAGGGCTGGCTTTTTTATCATGCAAAGTTTGAAGTCGATAGCATGCCAGGAAGTACCTTAATTTTGTTACCGTTATCTCCGTAAGAAATGCATTGAGAAGTGCAAATGGCCCTCTGGGATCGAACCAAGGATCATCAGCGAACATCTAAAATTTGATTATGAAATATATTCATTTTATGTATTTACGTGCCGAGTTTCAAGTTTCCATGCCATCGGGAAAGGGTCCAAAAAAAATCTTAAAAATCGCCACAATGCATTTTAAACGGCCGATTTTTGCCTCGACCTAGCATCGAACCCAGTATATTTTTAGTAAAACTCATTTATGTTTTCGATAGATCATGACCATATATATCGGCTCCTTGAGTTTTGAGTCCCTACCTATCCGGCAAGTATTTTTTAAAAATTCCCGAAAATCAAAGCAATGCATTTAAACGGGAAAAATCGGGACTTTGGGGCCCTCTGGAATCGAACCCATGACACTGAGGTTCAAAATCACAATTTTTCTGGCGGTTACACGTTATGGCCAATATGTCGTAAAAATTTCAATTCAATGACCCTTGTGGTTTAGGCTGTGAATTTGTATCCTCTCTATATATATATATGATATATGAATGAATCCGGAGAAGCATCTATATATAATAGATATCTATTATATATAGATGCTTCTCCGGATTCATTCATATATATATATAGATAGATAGGTATATAGATAGGATACAAAGTCACAGGCTAAACCACTAGCGTCAATGGCTTGAAATTTTTACGACATATTGGCCATAACGTATAACCTCCAGAAAAATTGCGATTTTGAACCTCAGTGTCATGGGTTCGATTCCAGAAGGCCCCAAAGTCCCGATTTTCCCCATAAGATTACATGGCGGGGATTTTCGAAAATTTTTTTGAGGCACTTCCCGGAAAAGGAGAGATTTGAAACTCAAGAGATCGCTAGATGCCGTGCATATCTAAAGTAAACCATAAAGACATCTACGAATATTATCCTTGGTTCGATGCTAGGTCGGGGCAAAAATCGGCCGTTTAAAATGCATTGTGGCGATTTTTAAGATTTTTTTTGGACCCTTTTCCGATGGCATAGAAACTTGAAATTCAGTATGACGTTAGATACCATAAAAATATATCATAATCAAATTTTACATATTCGCTGATGGTTCTTGGTTCGATCCCAGAGGGATATTTAAATTCCTCAATGTATTTCTTACGGAGATAACGGAAACAAATATTAGGTACTTTCCGGCACGATATCGACTTCAAACTTTGCATATAGAAAGATCAAGTCCGCTTAAATCAAACAATGCATTCACAGCCATCAATGTGTCCTGGGTTCGACACCAGGTGTCTCTGCAATCAGAAGTTGATCCGATTTTTAGGAATTATTTTGAAACCTTTGCTAATAATATAGAAACTTCAAATTCGGCATATAGATAGAGATCATAAATAACTTTCAGAAACATTTTTTAGATTTCCTAGATCGTCCTTGGTTCGAATCCAGAGAGCCATTTAAATTCGTGAAAATTAAAACGTCTTTTGAAACAGTTGTAGCCGATATTTCTGCTTGAATTTTCACACATAGTTAGAGATGGTGATGTTTTATTGTGCTGCATAGTAAGTTCACAGTAAAGAACCGGGTTCGATGCCAGACGATGGAATTTCAGCGAATTTTAAGAAAAATTTCAATCCATTTTTTTCTTTTGATGGCCGTCCTGTTATGATGCCGATATGAAATTAGTATTGCCGATCTGCTTGCAGTATGCAAGCTACATTTTACTCGTATATATATACGAGTAAAATGTTGCTTGCATACTGCAAGCACATCGATAACAAAAGTTTTTTGTCGGCATCACATAGAGTGAGTCCTCAAAAGAAAAAAAAATGGTTAGAAAATATTCTTAATTTCCGCTGCAATTTATTCGTCTGGCATCGAACCCAGGTCTTCCCGGTCATACTCACTATGCAGAACCATAGAAGATCACCATCTGTAACTATGTGTGAAAATTCAAGTAGAAATATTAACTGCAACTGCCTCAAACGACGTCCTACGTTTCCCTTATACTCCTTATGATAGAAATGCTAATGTGCTCTGGCATCGAACCCAGGAATAGTACGGTGTTATCTGATTTTTTTTCTAAAACCAATTCTTTTCAAACATCTTCCAGCCGAATACGAACTTCCTATCATTTCGATAAGTGCATCAAAAAAATAATGAAATACTAAACCAATGTATTTTATACGGGAGACATATTTGCCACCCGGCGTCGAACCCGGATCTTTCTGGTAATACTTCCTATGCAACATAATAGAAGATCATTATCTCTAACAATGTGTAAAAGTTCGAGCAGAAATATTGGCTGCAACTGCCTCAAACGACGACTTACTTTTCCCTTATATTCCTTATGAGAGAAAAGTTAATGTGCTCTGGCATCGAACCCAGGAATAGTACAGGCTTAAGAAATTTTTTTTCTTAAACCATTTCTCAATATATATCTTCTAGCAGAGCGAAAAGTTCCTTACATTCCGGTAAGTGCATCAAAAAAATTAATGAAAAACTATCCCCATGCATTTTAAATGCGGGATTTTTGAATCGTCCTAGCGTCGAACCCAGGACGTTCTCATCAGTAATCATTAATGTTTATAATAGTTCTTGACCATATCTCTAAGGTCCTTGAATTTCGAATCTCTACCTGTCCGGGAAGTATTATTTAAAAAATTTTGAAAATCGCCACCATGTATCCTTATGGAGAAAATCGGGACTTTGGGGCCTTCTGGAATCGAACCCATGACACCGAGGTTCAATGTCGGCTTTTTCCTGGAGGTTACACGTTATGGCCAATTCGTCGTAAAAATTTCAAGTCTTTGGCACTTGTGGAACATGGTAAAACTTTTGATCCCCTATATATATATATATATATATATATATATATATATATATATATATATATATATATATATATATATAACTTATATATAGGTATATCCGGAGAAGCGTCTATATATAATAGATATATATATATATATATATCTATTATATATAGATGCTTCTCCGGATTCATTCATGTATCCATATATATATATAGCGAGGATACAAATTCACAGGCTAAACCACAATCGTCATTGACCTGAAATTTTTACGACATATTGGCCATAACGTGTAACCTCCAGAAAAATTGCGATTTTGAACCTCAGTGTCATTGGTTCGATTCCAGAGGGCCCCAAAGTACCGATTTTTCCCGTTTAAATGCATTACCGTGATTTTCGGGAATAAAAAAAAAATACTTTCCGGATAGGTAGAGAAATAAAACTCAAGGAGCCTATATATATGGTAATGATCTATCGAAAACATAAATGAGTTTTACGGAAAATATCCTCGGTTCGATGCTAGGTCGGGGTAAAAATCGGCCGTTTAAAAAGCATTGTGGCGATTTTTATGATTTTTTTTGGACCCTTTCCCGATGGCATGGATACTTGAAATTCGGCATGAGGTTGGAGATCATAAATTTATTTCATAATCAAATTTTTTGTATTCGCTGATGGTCCTTGGTTCGATCCCAGAGGGCCATTTACATTCCTCAATGCATTTCTTATGGAGATAATGGAGACAATTTTTAGGTACTTCCCGGCATGATATCGATTTCAAACTTTGCACAAAATAAGATCAAGTCCTTTAAAATCATACTGTGCATTCACAGCGTAAATATATTTCCTGGGTTCGACACCAGGCGTCTCTTATATCAGTAGTTGATCCGATTTTTAATAATTATTTTGAGCCCTATCCCAATAATATAGAAACTTGAAATTCGGCAAATAGATAGAGATCATAAATAACTTTCATGAACATGTTTTAGATTTCCAAGATCGTCCTTGGTTCGAATCCAGAGAGCCATTTACATTATTGAAAAGAAGGATGTCGTTTGAGGGAGTTGGAGCCAATATATCTGCTTGAATTTTCACACATAGTAAGAGATGGTGATTTTCTGTTGTGCTGCATAGTAGGTTCACCAGGAAGGCCTTGGTTCGATGCCAGACGATTAATTTGCAGCGAATTTTAAGAATATTCTCAATCCCTTTTTTTTTTCTTTTTAGGGCCGTCCTGATATAATGCCGACATGAAATTAGTGTTGTCGATCTGCTTGCAGTATGCAAGCTACATTTTACTCGTATATATATATATATATATATATATATATATATATATATATATATATACATAAAATATAACAACTTCCATTAACTCCTAACTCTAAGTCGAATCATAATGAAAGGCCCCCATGGCCAAGGTATATAAGGATGACCAAAACCCAACTTCGAGGCTGTGAGTCCGTGGCCAAAAAGTCGGTGGTATACACCAATTTAACAAGGCTGAGATCCCGAGAGCAATATTTGAGGAAAATAATTAATTTTTGTGTTGGGAAATTGTGATTTTTGGCTAAAAATGAAGCATATTTTGATTGATATAATAAATTTTTAAGAAATATCTAGGGATCTTCTCTATTTAATTTACTATTAAAATAATTTATTTTTGCTTCAAGAAAGTGACATTTTTTGTTACAAATGAAGCAAACTTTGATCAATATAATAAATTTTTAGATAATGATAGCAAGAATTTTGTCTAATAAAAGGAATAATTATTAAACCTGATGCAAAGAGTTGGGTGGCTAGTAAAAAGCACACATATGTAGCTTAGGTTTATTTGACTGACTAATGGTTTGGCTTACACTCTCTATGCAACCGTTAGGATTGTTAACTACTCTGTAGCAAACTTTTAAATGCTATAAATACTTTTTCTACCCATTTTATCCTGACCGTCCCTTTGATCTTTCTTAAAATCTATAGGAAATACTTCATAGTCTTTAGTATCATATTTTAGCCAGCTTTCTCAGCCTATAATTATGTCGGACTGGTTACTTTGGATGAGATGCAAAAAATTTGCAACTTTATTTTTAATGCTCCTAAAATCAATAATGGCAATGGATAGTTTATTTACTTTGGGAGAAGCCCAAGAAATGTATTGTGGCTCATTTTCATCTTGTACTGTAAGTTTTATAGTATTCAATTGTTTAATAACATTGCTTCATATATAGGATTCACTTAATTGAGCAGCATTTCCACAAAATGTACACATTTGTATGTAATTGAACTTCCTACTGCATTAACTTCTCTCAGGTTCTCAGCCGTGTTAAATTGGTGTTTACCACAGACTCAGGGTGTTGAAGTTCCGTTTTGGTCGTCTTTATATACCTTGGCCATGAGCACCTTTCACTTCTCAGCATCATGGCACATTCTGATTGGTCCGTTCTTCCTGTTGGGAAATCATCTTAATCGTACCGTTGCAGCATTTGCTAAGGCTGAAGCCTTCGTCGCGTTGCATACTCTCTTAACGGACATGAAGCCGAGAAAGGAAAGGCCCCCACTGCCAAGGTATATAAGGACAACCAAAACCCAACTTCGACACCCTGTGGATGCCTGCTGAGTCCGTGGCCAAAACGTTGGTGGTATAAACCAATTTAACCTGGCTAAGAACCTGAGATGAATTTGTCTTATTCGCCTGGGAAAAAACCAAGTCTTTCTTCCTACTGCATTTTGAATGAAACAGTAATTCCAGGTAAATATAGAAATAGTGAGCATGGAATGGAGAATGGAATTAAGCTGGATTCTGAAGCTCTCACATCAGCCCAAGATAAAAGATTGAACAAATATATTAGGAACTCTATACTGACACAATTATTGCTATAATCATGGAATCCATCAGGCCATTCTTGATGTACTTCACAAGAAGGCAGGGTAACATCAAATTGATGACAAAGAAATGAATGCTAAACATGAAGCATTCCAACAGTAGGATAAAGATAATATCAATGATAAAGATGGAGATGCAATCTGGATTATTTCAATTTTGAGACACTCTACCACCACAGGATTTGCATAGAATGTGAAAACATCAGCACAGCTCTAAAAGACAAAAGGTGTTTTTCAATATATCTTTGGATAGAAAGGGCATGTGATGGCATACGAGGGTTACTGTTGCAACTACTGTTACTAGGTTGCAAGCAAGGCAAGCTCTCAAGTATCAAAGCTAACGGAAGCTCCGCTGGATGAGAGAACAAAATCTTCAGCTCAAAATTGTTATTAATCTTATTATGAAAAATATTTCATAACAAGTATGAAAATAAAATCTTATACATATAAAATAAATAAAATGCAATCCCATATTCAATATAGAATCAATAAATAACATCTTGTAATAATAAAAGTAAGTAACAGTAATTACTAGTAACAGAAATTGTCCAAAATTAAAAGCATCCGGTGAAATTTGGTGGAACTTCATTATAAATAGCTAAATGAAGTAAATATCGTATTTCTTTTTTATTTTTCAGAAAGCTTTCCAGCACCTGGATTATAGGCAATTTTGTGCTTACTTATGTCTTTGGAAATTTCAAGAGATGATAGTGATAAAGATGACGATTACTTCACCAGACTTCAAATAACTGAAAACCAGTTAACTTTAGGGAAATGATGTTTATAGCAAAATACTCTAAAAAAATAAGATAAATATGTAAAGAAGGCATTCTTTACTTGCAAGAACTAAAAATTTTGCCTAGATAATTAATAATAATTGAGAGAGAAACTACTGGATGACTGCTCTTACAATCATGTGAGCAACAGCAAACATGATGTTGTGAGACGATTCATTTGCAAATTGATGACTGAATGTAATAATACAGCACAGAATAAGTTTATCTAAATTTCATTGATGAAGAAATATAAAATAGCACACCAATGAGGGTACAGTAATGAACAATCAATAAAAGTTTCAAAGTTAATTTAGCAGCCCATCGTTGAAAACCATATACATCTCATATCAGATTTCAAAAGATCTCAAAACCAAGAGAATACTGTATCACTCAAATATATTACAAAATCTTTTGGGTCTTTTTTTTGCTCAAAAATCAAATTGTGTGATAGAATCGACGAAGCACTAGATTCAGGCACAATACGATTCATGCACATGTCCCATAGTTCATGGCTGCTTCCTTGGCTCACCCTGGTTACATGTAACTCCACCAATGCGCCATCAACGTTTTCACTGTGAGAGTCCCTGAAGACTACAGACTAAACTATTGGCCAATGGTTTCTAATTGAGAGGGAATTGGCTAGCACATCAAACTTTATGAAAGACTTAATTTGACCACACACTTATTTAAGACCCCTTAGTGTAGATGACTACCTGACTGCATGTCTTATGGTGCGCTTTACATTCGTGGGCAAATGAATTTTCAATTTCCGACACGTGCATTTTGAGGTGAGCATTACATCTGATGAAGCATTATTTTTGAATAAATATGGTATATCCCGTTGTTCGCTTGAATGCATCATAATTCTACAATTGACAAATAAAAACATGCAGAGGAAACATGAAATGGAAACTTTATATATTACATGAAGAGTCCAAAAAAAGTAAGTTTACCAAAAATACAGTAATTAAAATATCTAAATCTACATAAAATACATAGTTTACATTAGCCGCATTTATAATTTCATTTTTATATATATATTAGTTTTTATTAGTATTTAACCAAGCAGTAGTTAATTTATTTCAACATCATATACAGTAGAACCCTGTTTTTACGAACCTCGATTTTACGAAGTTACACAGTTTTACGAACCATTCCGCTGGTCCTGATCTTTGTACATGTAAAATGACCTCGGTTTTACGTAAAACCTCGATTTCATGTTTTACGAAGTGAGAAGACGGTCCCTAGGAGTGAATGAACCCTGGTTTTACGAAGTATTTGAAATGGTTTTGTCGCACTGAGCTCAATACAACAGGATCACGATCACCGTAAACAGGAGCAGCTGAATCCAGGATCGTCTATGTTGGGAGGACCCTCATCCCATGTATTTAGATGGGAAAATGTGAAAATTTCATGGGATACAAACATATACAAGCAAGGAAAAGTGGTGCGCGTTCAGTCAGAATCACTCTTTGCACGAGGTGGCCTGTGTTGTGATATCTCGTGTGCCTATTAGTAAAATAATGGATCAATCATCGCTGACCAAGAAAAAGAGGAAGTCTCTGAGTTTGGTCACCAATAGGTCAATTATCAAGGCAGTACGTGATTACGAGCAGACAAAAATAGAAATTGCTCAGAAGTACGGCATTTCTTTATCTACATTATTGGCAACAATCATCAATTTAAGTGAAAAATTTTTGAGTCACACAACAACATCATGAAAAACAAAGTACGTCTCATCATCGCAATTTGATCAACTTGATAGGCAGCTGTATAATTTTTTAAGTGTCGTGCGTGCAAATTGCCTGTAAGTGGACCAATTCTGAAGGAGAAGGCTCAGGTTTTGGCTCTTAAACTGAAGTATAATAACTTTGAAGCCTCAAATGGCTTGATAGATTCAAGAAAAGATACGGAATCACTTCAATGAAAATCTGTGGAGAAGAAGGTAGCGTCAACACAAAAGACGTTGAGTAGTGGCATGAAGTAAACGATGACATCGTGTCTTAATATTCCCCTCGAGACATATACAACCTGGATGAAACAGGTTTGTTTTTCAAGGCATTACCTCACTCCACCCTCGGGACCCGTGGTGAAAAATGTCGTGGAGGTAAAAAATCTAAGGAAAGGTTTACAGTAATGCTGATACGCAACCAAGATGGATCTGAAAAGTTGAAACCAGTTGTGATTGCAAAATCAAGAGCTCCACGTTGCTTCAAGAACGTAAAAAATCTGCCTGTGTTGTATGAAAGTAATAAAAAAGCATGGATGACGACGGACATTTTTCAGAAGCAAATTCTCTTCTTGCAGAGGAAGAGCGCATGCGAGAATCGCAATGTACTACTTCTTGTACAGATAATGCCCCAGTTCATAAAATAAGCGGACTAGTGCTACTAAATGTCAAAGTACTTTTTCTGAGTCCAAATAGCACCAGTAAGATGCAACCGCTGGACATGGGAATATTTAACAGCTTTAAAGTCCACTACCGAAGATTTCTCGTCCAGTACTATCTTTGGACGCTTGGTAAGTTCTATTTCTTTTCTATCATTTTGTGTTTAAAAAATTCCTACTCGTCGTCACAAAGGATATATATATATTAGAGGTCTGCATGGGCCGGGCCTAGGCCCGTGGGCCAAAGCCCGGCCCGGCCCATGGGCCGGGCTCGGGCCGGGTAAGCAGGACGTCTTTCGGGCTCGGGCCGGGCTCGGGCTAGGTAATCAGGCAGTCTATCGAGCTCGGGCCGGGCCTGGGCCCATGAATAATTTTCCATAAGGTTTGCACGTAAATCTAATTTTTATCGCAAGCTGGGTTTGTTTATTTTGCAAAATTAAATTAGTAAAAGAAGTCGTACGAAGTCGCGACAAGTACCAAAAGAAAGGAAATTGAATGAATACTTTTATTTCAGTCGTGGAATATTGCTTTTCATTTGAATTGCGAGAACAGCTATGAAATAAACGAAATATTTCGGGTAAGTTTGAGGTTGTAAACAAAAAAATTCTTATGGATAGCCACAGTGATTGTTGAATCAATAGTTAAGGTTTTAACCGTTAGATTAGATAGTGTAGATCAACCTGATAGATGGGAGAACCATATTTTAAAGCGTCACTAGCAACCTAACCTTATTTATAGAAACGTATACTTCTAATATTGGAATTTTATTTCATGTGTAGAAATATAGAATCTATTAACCGAAACGCTTCTACTAGGCATTTACTTATTCAGATAAGTGTTTATTATGTAATTAGCATATGACAGAGCCTTTGTGCGACCGCCAGCCTTATCATACAAGGTAAATTACTGCAATGTAGATACTTATGAAGTGATATGTTTTTTCGTAAAAGGCCCCTGGACATATTTTTGACAACTTTTTTCGCTGAAGACCATCATGACATGAAATTACTGCCCTTTTTTCAGAACAAATTATCATTTACTTGCTAACATTGTTTATTTTATTTATCATTTATTCAGTACAATCACTTACAAAATAAATTAAAACTTCTATGACAAAAAAATACGAAATTATTGATTATTTTCATTTAATTTAGTTTCTATATATTTTGGCATTGCTGAAGAAGTGAAATAAATGTACTGTTTTTACGTTCGGGCCGGGCCGGGCTCGGGCTCAACAACGGACGGGCCGGGCCGGGCTTGGGTTGAAATTTTCGGCCCATGCAGACCTCTAATATATATATATATCATTTGCGACCTCCATATTTTCTCTGGAATTAATCAATATTAGCAATATGATAGCCGCCGCAACCCCTAATGCAGATTTAATAATACTAAATTTGTAGTAATATTTCACTATTACTTAAATTTTGATACATTTTCAATACATGATTTATTAATTAAAAGCGTTTTACGTCTATGGGTAAGAATTTGTGACGCAACAAGATTGTTCAAAGTACCCACGAGTAAGTAGTTCCCAAAAATCACCGCTAAACGTCAGCGTAGTAGAACCAGTAGAACGCAGATAAAAAAGAGGGAGTTTCAAATTAACTTAAGTAAAGTTCTTAAATGACTTAAAATATTTACGAGCTAGTTTCTTGGAATTCATGGCTGTGAGTTTCATTCACTTTGACTTATGTGAGTCTCCTAGGCTTTGAAATAAGGTCTATGCTATAAAGAGAATCAGTATAATCGTAGTCTAATTTTTAAATCCTTTCAATTTGAAGCAAATATACTGAGCAATGGCTCCTGGAGAGCCATGTGGGTAACGCTCGTGACTCATGAGGAATCAGTTCTGATTTCAAATCCTGCAAAATGACCTAAGCTGTCAAAGCGCTTTTAATGAACTACTACTACTATAGTGCATACAGAGAATTGCATGTGATATCTATTGTTTTCTTCCTGTATGAGCTTGTGACTCTTATTTGTAACAGAAATTAGTTTGATTTCATCCCCATAATTATTTGACAAGTTTAGACCTGCATAGTTTAGCTTTGTGTAAGCAGAGCTATAGTACGCATAATTTATTGCAGATCAATGATGTGCAGGATTTAGAACATTGCTCCATGCTGTGCGAGGAATTGCCAGTGCATGGGACGGTGTCACTGCAAACACTATTTCCAACTGTTGGAGATCTGCTGGTTTTGGTGACGCATCAATTATAGAGACAGAGGAGTTAGTGGAGGTTCCCACACAACAGGACCTCCTTAGTAAAGAAATGGCACAACTAAATCAATACATCCCAGGTGCATCCTCTCGTGCTGAGTCATATGTCAAGTGTGACTCTCATGTGGTGATGTATAACTGCAGTGAATTTAGTGAAGACGAAGACGATGAGGATGAAGTGAACTTAGATAGCTCTTCTATGAAGATGACCCAGAAGCACCTTCTCCCCTTACAAGGGATGAATTAAGACATACTATAAAAGTGCTTCACAATTTTCAATTGTTTACTGATGGTGTACCTGATTTATTCAATTATTACCTTTCAGGTATTAAAAAAATTACCTCATCTTTTATTGAAACTTCCAAAAAACAAAAAAAAATCATTATTTTAAAAAGTAAAAAGTTTAGAATTTTTTTCTGTTGTATTAAACATTTAATTGGATGTATAATTCATTTTATTGAAATATTACCTTCCTTTCACTCCCATCTAACTTTATGCCCTGTGTTACTGAAACTGAATTGGTATTGCAGAGATTCTGATTGCTTGAAAGAAAGCCTCAAATTTACAAAGCCCGAATTTTACAATGCGCAAATTTTTGGGTCGCAGTTTGCGAGGCTAGTACCATGGATTGATGATTCAACTTTGAAGATATCGTAACTACTATTCTATTCCAAAATGAATCATTAAAATGAATGTAACATATTAACCTTTTTGGTGCCAGTCTCGATTACATGGTGTATGGAAAGAATGCAAAGACATTTTTGACAAAAATGTACTCTTTTGGATAAAAATTTATATAATAGCTGATTATAATACCATGATGCAATTTTCTTATTTTTTCTTATTTACCTTATAGAATTCAAAGTGAAATGTAACTTATATACTGATACTACATTTTAATTTATGAAAATATTTTTAATTTATCTTCAGAGGCAAAAGGTGACAGTCACCTTGGATACTTCCATTGGAAGCGAAATGCACCTCAGGTCAATGCACTCATTGATGGTTTTGATACTTCCTAACAATTACTTCAATTAATTTACCATCAGTGGTATACTTTATATTAAATTTACTTTTGCTAATGAAATATAAGCAATATAATCAATATGTCCTAGCTGTACTTCGTGGAACGACATCTTAAGTTGAAAGAAAAGACTTCGTAATTTATCAAAATGCTGTAAAGAAGGCCTTAACTTCAACAAAAATTGCATTTTCTTCCCGGGAAAAAATTTACTTAACAACAATGAACCCCCAGGCACCTCGCCTATATGGTCTTCCGAAACTCCACAAAGTAAATACACCCGTTAGGCCTGTAGTTTCGGCTATCTCTTTTCCCGCCCATGAGCTTGCTTTCATATTAAACTCATTGATTCATAATTTAAATAAATTCACTCCCAAATACGGCATAAAAAATTTGGTGGAATTTTCCAAATCTCTTTCTGATTCATTTTTTCCGGATAATGCTACCCTCGTTTCTTTCAATGTTTCAAGTTTGTTTCCTTCGGTCCATGTAGATGAATCTATTAATATATTAAGTTCCCTTCTAAATGATAGTAGTTCGAATCCTGAGATGAAAAAAGAAATTTTACAGCTAACTTCTGTCTGTGTTTCTCAAAACTATTTTCAGTTTAATAATGAATTCTTTACACAAAGTGATGGTTTGGCAATAGGCTCTCCTCTTTCCCCTCTCCTTGCTGAATTATTTATGAATAATTTAGAAAGTAAAATCTTTTCTTCCACTCAAACCCTTGCTAAACATCTTATGATTGGGCGTAGATATGTGGATGATGTTTTCTGCGTTTGGAATGGCACAATTGCTCAATTGTATCTATTTTTTGATTTTCTAAATACCTTAGATCAAAAAATTTCTTTTACTTATGAATTAGAAAAAGAAGGGATTCTAAACTTTTTAGATCTATCCATTTCCCTAACCAATAATAAGCCAACCTTAAAAATTTTGAGAAAACCGAGTTATACTGACCATATTATTCACAGTTCTTCCTCCCATCACATCTCCCATAAGCATGCAGCTTTTCATGCTATGATCTACAGACTGCTTCATGTCCCTCTTTCCCCCAAAGGTTTTCAAGAAGAATTAACTACAATTAAACAAATTGCTATAAACAATGGGTATTCTTGCAAAATAGTAGAAAACATCCTTATAAAGAAAACTAAGAGGCTGGCTTTGTCACAAATTTTCCCATCTTTGATTCCGGTGGAAAAACCGAACCCCAGGTGGGTTAAGCTCCCCTTTTTAGGAAATATTTTGTACAAACTATCAAACCTTCTCCCTCCCCATTTGAAAGCTGCTTTCTATTCACCATGGAACCTCTCAAGATCCCTTTCCCACGCAAAAGACAAGAAAGACCTTTCTTCACAATCCGGGGTGTATGAGCTCAATTGTGGGGAATGTGCGGCCACATACATAGGGCAGACGGGTCGAAGCCTTAAAACAAGGACCACCGAACACCAGCGATGCTACCGATTGGGAAACCTCGGTTCGGCCTTTGCGGACCACCTCCTAGAGAGTGGCCATTCCTGCTCTTTCACTCTGAAGCTGCTCCACAGACAATGGAGAGGGAGAAAAATGGATTCCTTGGAAACAGTGGGAATTCTCTCCTCAACAAAACCCCTAACTAACGATCTCACCTTCCTCAACCCCTCCCCTCTCCTGGTCCTTCCCTCAAAACTCTGCACTGTCATTTCCGATGTGATATCACCTGAGGATGGCTGTCAATGCCGAAACCGGTAGAATAAATTAAAATTTATTGTGGAAATTACGAAGTCCTTTCTTTCAACTTAAATATAAGCAACATGAAATTGGACTTGGAATTGGACATACATGCGCGCTAGGGATCAGCAGAAGCATAGTTTTGACCCGCGTGGCCGTGAAATCCAGAAAACGGGTATTTAAAGGACGGGTTGGAGGATGAGTCGCCTCGATGAAAGCGAGTAGAACCGATTCATTCAATTTTGACTCACTCTGATCCGTTTCGTCAGCAGCACTTACGCGCGGAATTTGAAAGTGAAGATTCGGGTATATGCCATATGAAATGATGTTTATAGGGATTATATATTATTAATATTTATTATTGAAATCACTTTCTCAAATCATTAAGTCACTAAATTAGGTCCTCTATTGTAATTCAGTCATGAGAAGCATGAATATCATGTTTGCAGATCATGATTTATGAAAATAGAGCCTTGGCGGCGGGTAAAACGACTAAGTATAAGTCTTTAGTGCCTTTTCTATTGAGTGCCAAATATTCCGTTAATATATATTTATGTATATCATCTCTTTTATTATATTGCTAGCTGAATTTCCCGTTGATTCTCAACAGGGAAATTTAATTGATAAATACTATTGTTACAGTCTTGATCGTAACACATGCCTCATAATGTTTGGTATATAGCTATTGCCAGACTATAATTATTTCCAAACCAATGGACAAAGTAAATAAAATTATAATTAAGTCTACAAAGTCACCTAAAGATTCAATCTCACATCCTTTAAATGAATACTTTCTTCGAAAAAGACAAATATCATTTAAAGATTATAAAGATATATTCAATGATCACATTAAGATAAGAAGCACCAAATAAGCACCTTTTAGGAGAAGTTTTCTGAAAGGGAAAATTGGTTCTCAGAAACGATGATTAAACACAAATAATAAAAATATATTATACATCACTCGAAAACCAACGAAGAATATTCATTGCACACAGTAAGTGTATTAAGGAGCTGGCTTTTACCCCAATTTTAAAATGTGTAACATTAACATGGAGCTCATCAAACAACACAAATGCAATCACAATGCCAAAACAGAAACAAAGATTAAATACCGATAACAGAAAGATAGTAAATGTATAAGAATTGGAAGCACTTAAAAAACCACAATGAATTACTTTTTTATTCTGCGTATAACAAAACAAGAGCTTGCTTTACCTTTTCGATCAAGGGATACGATGTTGGAGATTCGCTACAGCTTTACAAATCGCCGTTTAGCTCCAACACTGAATCTGGGAAATCTTTACGACATTTTCTTCAATCGCTAAATATTTATCGATGTAAATTGAGAAGCTGTAATACTTAATGAAGAAGATTATATTAAAAACATCCGCAACTTACCAAGTCTGTAAGTTGAATTAGTCGAGAGAAAGCAATTTCATCTAACAAACTACTATAAACCCAAATATCCCAAAGATTAGTCAGTAAACAATTACATTGATATAAATAAAACTTGGTTGCTACAAATGCTTCCATAAAATTTAAAATCTTTCTTAGATACTGGTATTCGTATGTTTGTACGCTCGATTCTTCGCAGTATATCGTTCATAGCTGCAGTTACTAATATCCCCTTAAATTTCTCCCTCTTCATATAATCTATCACTTATTCTTAACATTAATTTGAAGCAGGCATATTTTCTCAATGTTTTCTCACGGATAAATACATGAGCTGAGGACTCTACAATCGCCTTTATCGTCAGTGGGATGGGTTGCTTACGACCTCAAAGTTTCGATAAAATATTCACGTATTTTACTAAGATGTGTGCAGTTTCGAATTGCAAATGATATTCTACGACCATAATAAGAATCCGTATTCTATTGTCTTTCTTTTGTGCTGAATTCGACCTCCTACGACTACTATTTCTAATTTAATCTTGAAAAAGAAATGAACCCTGTTACGAAAAAAAATGACCTTTACGTCTATGTCTTATGAAAAGGTTTTGACCCGTCTGGGTTTGAACCGTGGACTTTAGGGAAATAAAAAGTAGCCTATACTCTTTGCGGGGTCGACTTTTAATAATGTAGAAAATTTCGCTCTCGAAGTTTTGCAACTCTTGGTTCTAGAGTGTTTAGCAAACATAAGCACACACACTCTATTTTATATTTATAGATTAATTATATCGATACTTATTAAGTCAAGAAGTGGATATTGAATGAATGGTTGTTTTTTTACCAGTGATCATTTTTAAAACTGCTAATGTTCTATTTCAATCTAATATGAAAAGCTGTATTTTCCTGAGTTGTTCTTTGTATCTTTAGCTCGAATGCAAATCACCTGTTAATAAGTTTAGAGAAACCGAAAATTAACAAAAAATTGTTTAAGAAGAACGTGACCTCAGAGAAAGTTCGCCGTGCAACCCAATTTATATGTCAACTAAAACTTTTTATTCGGTTCGACATTAAAACGGAACTGAGGAAACTTTTTATGCATGGATGAGGTTCTGTTGCTAATTATTTAGAATAATTCAGTTGTTATTAATTTCTCATCAGCCTCTGAAGCCCTGATGATGTTCTTTGAATTTCAGCTCGAGATGCCGGGTAAGGTTATTAAATTTTTGCAACCAGATGACTGTATGCGGCTCTAGTGTAGATAAATCATAACTCATCACCCCGTCACCGATGGGGTAGAGTAATTCTCAAACCTCTGAAATGAGGTTAATACAGAAAAACCGTCAGGGAAGTAAAAGATACTGATATATCATCCTACAGATTCGGAAGTGGTATTGTATTTCAGTCTGTTTCTTCTTGCTCTTCTTGAATTCATATGGTTTATTTCATACAGAAAATAAAATTTGCATGTTCATGATGAAATTTTACAATCTATTTCACGTAAAATATTGAAAAGTATAACTTTACGACCGAAACGGCGCCTTTCTTGCCGGTTCACCTAGAATATTTTGGTCATAAATATTTCAGCTGAATTCTATCGTGTGACTGTGAAATTAATTAAGAACATTGGCAAAAATTGTATTGTCTTAAACAATTAGTGCATAATCATTGTGCTCGCTTACGTATTACAACTTTCCTCCAATTCTTTTTGTTTTCCGATAGAGGCTATTCTCAGTCGCTGCTTCGACATCGCGAATTCCGCCCCAGTAAATAAAAATCAATAACTTAAGTCTCACTCAAGATATTGACCAAACATTAATTGTAAATTAAAATTTCAACATTTATCTAGATTTCTCTTGCGACAAGTTCTTCGTAACGTACGAAATAATAACATTTTAGGAGACACTTAAATTGGGCTGCACGACAAACTTTTTCCGTGGTCACATTCTATTTAAACAATTTTTTGTTAAAGTTTGGTTTCTCTTAATTACATAAGATGTTGTTTCGATGCATGTTAAAGATACAAAGAGCAAATGAGGAAAAAACCGGAATTTCTTGTACGATTGGTAGAGAGTATTACCAGTTTTAAAAATCTGATGTGGCCAGCACATGACTTTCTCCATATATGAGATGTAAATATTTATCTACGGCAGTAATTTTGAACTCTATGTTCCATCTAAACTTGGAAGATGAGTGATTAATATATATATTATTATCTTTGACGTCACAAACATTATAGATAATGTTTTTCGGGACATGATCGATGAAAAACGATGAAATTGGCCTTTCGCCCATAGAGCCCACAAAGTACATAATCAGCAACTTCCGGTTTATCAGTATTTCATGAATAACTCCTAAACAATCAGTGATACAAAAATATGTTTCAAACAAAAGTTATAGTAAATTACATTTTTTTTAACTTTTATAAGTAATAAAATATACCTTTATATCATATTTATGGAGATATTTTGAAAACCGGAAATGAGCTTTGAAGAATGAAGCTCAACTTCCGGTTAACCGATTTACTCCAAAAACTAATCAACTCCAACGACATCAACCAAAGTCCTATATATGAAATTTGGTGTTGATACGACTAATAGTTTTCACGCTAGAGCGCCCACTATCACACACACACACACACACACAGACATCATTCTGAAAATGGTTAAAACGTGTTCTAGGAACCCCAAAACATGTATTTCCGTTGAAATCTCGAAGTCGAACTTTTTCATGAAAACAATACTTTCTCTATACTTTGTATATGGAGAAAGTAAAAATGATAACGGGTGAAAAATTCAGGATGAATGCACCTAAATTTTAAGTTCATATAATACACAAAATACATCGCAAAAAAAGCAGAACACGCTTGTATGCAATGAAAAATTCTTCTTTGACGAGAATATTTGTAATTTGTATTAATGTAATAAAAAAATAATGCTCCTTTAAGCTACAGAAGTGAATAATAAATCTGGCGTATCCTACGGATAGCCAGCAGGTGGATGAGCCAACTCAAGACGGGTCAGACCTAGTTCATTTTGCGTCACAAGGATTCATTTTCACCCGTCGGAAGAACCGAGTACTCAAACCGACTCGTTCACCATTTACCTTTCCCCATCCCTTGTTCCTACGTCATCACGTACCCGCTCTAGGAGCTCCTCATGGCCCAGCGCATGAGGCGCCCAGAAAACGGGTCGGAACGGATAACCGTTGCCGATCTCTAATGCGCGCACCATGTAGATCTTGAGATTTTCTACTTAGGGCATTATTTTCTTCCATATTTTTTTTTTAATGACTTATTGATATAATTTCATCTTCTTACCTTCCAAGCATTCTTTATCTATGTAGCTAGTATTTATTCTAACATAAATAACATCAGAATCAAAGCATTATCATACATTGAAGGTTTTCAGTTGCATATTGGCTGTAAATTCTAAGTCAAATCCACAAGTATCATTTAGTTAACCTTTGATGTCTGTGTCCTAACTACTGAATCCTAAAAATCAAGCCTAAGTATTACTAATTTTATTCTAGAAAGCCCCAAATTTAAGATTTTTTCCATTATAAAGTATTGAGTGGATTTCTGGAAATTTATCTTGTGTTCTTGTAAAAATTTGCATATCAAGAATCGGGATATTTTGGCAGATGAGCATCAGTAATGTAAAAGGTAAAGATTCCATGGATATATAAACAGATGAAGAAAGAAAATTAATTGCAACATTTGTTATCTACGCAAGAGCATCCAGAAGCAACCCCAGATGAGAGACTGTGGAGATAAACCCTGGTGTTCTTCAGGCTGAAAGATGCATCTATTACATTTTCATTGTGATTTTCGTGAATAGAGATGAGTAAACATGAGAGATACAAACAAACTGCTAACAAAGGCTATGTTACTCATGAAGATGGAAGAGTAAAGACTTCATAGATTCCCCCCAAGCAATCAAGAAGTTAAACAATTACAATTGAAAATCACCTTAATCATTGGATTCAATTCCACAATGAGTATATTAAAGCATAGAGATAGCTCCCAGTTCCTATTAGTCCCATAGCATTAGCCCATACATACGAAGTGAATTGTAGTAGCCAAAAAGCGTACAGAAAGCATTAACTCAGAAGCAAGTGATTCTATTTCAAGCAACTTTGTTATTACACAGTAGCTCACACTACACTTTCATGAAATTCAACTGAGTGGTGAGACATAGATGGAGTTATTAATACTACCTTCAGGCTCCCATTCCAAATCAATGGAACTATGAGGTGTTGAATTAGAGGTGACCTCTTGAAGTTCCTCCAAAGCGTAAACATTCAGAGGGCAAGCGTTAAGAGATTTGATTCCACTGCTGTTCATTTTCCTACAATTTGAATGTAATAAATACATCAACATTGAAATATTATTAAAAATTAATAATTATATTATACAAAGAGGCAAGTATTTAGCAAACCAAGAAAGAAATTAGCTCTGTATAAATTCTCTAGTAAATTCATCATTAGGGTAACAGAGAATATTTTAAACCTAATGAATAAATTTTCATTAATTCTACACAAAAGCTTACACCATAATATATGCATATGCCAAAGGGTTTTTAACATATTTCAATTATCATTAGAATTCAGCACGGTGCGGAAGGATGATAGAAAGTTGGTAAGAAACTATTCAAGAATAGAAATAAAATACAAATATCTCATTTGTTACTAATCAATCTAATCACCTATGAATTCATTATCTTATCCATTAGCTGTTCAAAAATGTATTTTATAGGCAAAGCCATCACAGAGTACGGTAAGGAGAGGTAAGTAAGGAGATTCAGTAATAAGTTATTATTTCCTTAGAATCAAAAAATGACTGAGTTTTACTGTGATTTCAACATTGAAATAATTTAAATCATTGATGACCATAACTCTCAATTTACCTACAGCTGGTTATATGGAGATGAAGAAGAACAGCTTACAATAAATTTGTATTGGAACCTATTATAAATCATTCATTCATCATTGAAGGCATATCTTCTTCTTACTGATTAATTATAAAAAAGTGGAAAATGTATGAGGATATCTTTAGATTATAAATTTATGATACAACAAAACAATAATACAACAAAAGATAATAATAGTTTAAGTACCACAATAGCAAAGATATGGAACACAAGGCAATATTTTTTAAAACATGTTCTGGACAATAATTTTTACTAACATTTCTTGTAAAATAATTTGAATGGAAAAAAGATAAATGAAATTGATTAATTGGTATATTGGGGGGCCTCCGACGATTATGTGAAATCATGCGCGATCCACATTGGACACGTTGCACTTTTGACCACGCAGGGCCCCCCCAAACCCTGTATATAAAGCTGGCCAAAAAGGCTCTATGCCAGATCCTCTTCGGTCTGCGGCGAACCTGCTTGCAAGACTGCCCTCCCGGTCTGCAGTACGACCTCCTAACCAGTCGACAAGCAAGACCGCCCTTCCAGTCTGCAGTAAAACCTTCTGACCGGTCGACTAGCAAGACTACCCTCCTGATTGGACTCCTAAGCGGTTATTAAGGTACGCTCACTTACTGTTTTATTTCGGTCAATAAACCATTGTGCGGCCAACTTGTGGGTTTTATTAATGTCCTCACGACAGGTACATATCAAATTAGCTTCAAACAGGAATTGGAGGGAAGCTACAACTACCACAAAACATGGAAGGCTTAAACTTACATGAAAATACTAGACAAGTTCTGTCAGGAAATCGAGTGAATAGCAAGGAGGTCCATTGAATTGAGAAATTTATGATGCAGAAAACATATGAAGAGTCAAAAGACCTCATTTATGAGTCACCAATTCAATAGTCTCTAGTTCAAATTTTTCAAAGGGAATGTGTCTTTCTGCTAACCACTGAGTACACTATGGAACGAAATGATTACAATTTAATTAATAATACAAAAAATGTAATTTTAGAGAAAAACCCGTATCTCGCACAATTTTGAAATATTCCTTCAAGTTAGCCACTCTATAAGGTGTTTGCAATCCATCGTATAATAAGACAGTAAAGACACAAACATATGACACTGACTTTCTTGGAAATATTTATCAAAAATGCAAATTCATAAAAGTATAAGACAAAAGTCCAGTTCAAAATATAATTGAAAATAAACTCACGTAGTACAGATTTGTGGTTTTTTTTTCCTTACGTCACTCCGCGCCCAATCATCTTCATCCAGCTCCAAAGCGACTTCCTCAGCCTTTTGCTTGAAATGGAAATGAGTAATAGTATATTTGATTTTAGATCTGCATGAGTAACATTTATAAAATCCATAAGACTAAGTGTGATATTTTACTCTTGAATCATCTTAATGATAACTCTAATATTGATTATTTTATTACTTACATAAATTTAATACAAAATACAACAAAAAAGATATAACAATTACAGGTTAACAAATATTACTGCTAACGAAATGAGTTACACCAACATGCATAAGAATGAACAATTATTTACTAAGTCAACGAGATTACCAGAACAAAGTCAACTAACTTTTACTTCTGGTTCAAAACTATCCTTTTTATCTATCCTATCTGCAGGCACCATACCATTCTCTATCACAAACATTGCAATTACTTATAGAGATAATAAATTGACTTTACTACAATAAATTTGGGATTTAAAGGAATCATTTTGATATTTATCAGAAATTTTATTTTCAGAAACTACTTAGCTCTTTCCTCTTCAATTACGCATTAAAAAACTTGGGATTTGATTACTTCTAATATTTGCAATAACAGTTGTAAGAGGAGAGGGAATCCTTATGAAATCCTCTCAACAAATATGAGTAGACTTCTTGACGAAAAGCTCATCTCAATGATGCAAAACATGATTTCTAAAGTAAATGAAAAACTTGTTTTTCTGAACTTGATACATACAAACTACAAAAAGAATCTTTGAATCTCTTTACAATTAAAGTTTATTGAAAATCATGGTAGTTTGAATGGAATGGACGAATTAGATGAATTCTATGCTTCTTCAGCATAATTTACACTTATAGTAACAGTGGTTAATAATCATTGTCTGTAAGCTAAATTTGTCCTTTTTAGAATCTTCCATTATGCCAATGAAAGAAAAAAAGGAAAAATATGGAAAAATTCATTACTTTTTAAAATTACTTATAGACAACCACAGCCCAAAGACCCCCAATACTACTGATCAAAAGATTGTCATTGGGATAATACAGCCTAAGGAAAATTCACAAATTGAATTCCTTCATTACATATCAATGGAAGGAAACAGAGTATATATATATATCTATTCTTATTGAAGTATTGCATGAATCTGAAGTTATAACATATAGTAGCAATGGAATGTTCTGAAAAGGCTTGATAGTAATCTAAATATATTGTACATATACTAATTTGGCTTGTTTTTGCATAATTTTCTAAGAAACAATTAAGCATCTGAACAAATTATGAGTATTTACTCTCTAATAACCATAAGAGGACAGATGATTTATTTCTTGAATTGAGTTCCAAAACTTTCAGGCTACCAAAGTACTTATTCTTTTAATGCTAGTAAATCATGAAAAAAATGTCATACTGTTGATTGTCTGGACACAATTAAATTAGCTATGACTAGTACAATACAACTTGTCTAATTTAAAAGCACAACTATTTTAAGTTTAACAAAAATCTTTTATTCTGAAGTTAAACTGACCTTCTTGTGTTTCAGGGACAAAAAAGATGCAATGCTAGGGTGTCCATAAATTGCAGCAGATAAAAAGTCAATAAGGTAATAGTCAGAATGCTTGTCAAGTGAAGAAAACTTCAGAATCCAATAGATATATATCTCCACCTTCACTTAAAATTCATGTAAAAATTAAGTAATGATGAACAACACAGAAAACTTACCCTCTAGACTTGCTCTTCTTCTTTGTTGGATTCTACAATGAAAAATAAAACCATTCAGTCATCAGAGAGAGAATAAGTTGCGTCATCAGACATTTAAAGCTCCACCTTTTTTGCCAATAACTGTTGTATGGTTTAAATAAATAACTGCTTCTTAAAATTAACAAATAGGTAACTAGATTAAGGCTATCGATGATCGTTCTACAGAAAACTCACCTCAGCTTTTTCTACAAGGCAGTCGAACTGTAAAATACAAAAATCTATGTTACATTTAACAGCTAAAGGAATGCAATGAATTAAATGAATAGAAAATGCCTAGAAAGCGTTACTAAAATGACAGTTAATTAACTTCTAACTCCTACTAAGCATGCAAAACAATTCCGCTTCAAGCGAAAAAATTTGAATTGAATGAAAAATGATGAGCTATGAAAGCGAAATATCCTTACTGAGGAGCTAAATGAAACTAAGTCCATAATATTTCATATTTCCATAAGGGAAAGCTTAAGTACGAAAACCACTGACTGGTAAACAGTTAATGATTTCTATCTACATAACTGAGACAATACCGAAGATGATTTCTGGAATTGCAATCTATGAAGACTTACCTCCAAGGATTCAGTATTAAAATAAATGCTGTTCTCTATGACATGACACCTGAAATGATTAAAATAAAGCTTAGCTGACTTGATCGCAATAGAACCTATTCGAAGCATGCAGCACAATATTGAATGAAGACATAGGAGAATATATTGACTTACTTAGTTTCTTTAGAAGCAAGACATCTTCCTAAGCAAGAGCCCATGCCGTCCCGGCCAGCGGGTCAGCAGGAGCCAGTGTAACTTCAGTATATTCATTCCTTATTAAACTTCTCTCCCCTAACTATCAGCAATTCTTTCTTCTTAATTGCAGAGTTTCCAACAACATTCATTCATATTTTCTCTTTGGAAGTAAAAGCAAACAAATCGGTAGATCTTTCCACAGTATGATTCAGTGTCTAGTGCTTTCCGTAGCTTCACATGTCACAAAAACTGGCTTTAAAAACAAAACGATAGTACCGAAAATAAACAAACCGCAGAAGAGAAGATTTTAGTAAGAGTAAAACAATATAAAGGGCAAGTCTAATTATACTACTTACAATTCTACAGAAATTATGAGATTTAGAGCAAAACTCTGGCAATTGATTGTAAATATTGTAATTACGCTTCAAAACCCTCGAATCGCGGAGAACACCTTCATGTCTGTGAAGTTGGCGCGATACTATCGAGGGTGACAGCGATATATCTAGAGTAGTCAGCTGATTCGGTAAACATATCTGTCATTCACGGCGTCTCCGTTGGAGACGGAGCGAATAATCAATGAAGATATTTATCTCTTTAAACTGCAGTGAATTACTTAAATGAGATTTTTCATCGTGAATGAACAATAATTCTGTTTTGATTATAAAATCTGTGCTATTGCATAGAAAAAATACAGCAAAGTGAGCAATTTTATATTTAGAAAATAAAAATAGGGCAGTAAGGTTTTATTATGTAAGAAGCAATCTCAGCTAACTCAATTTTTAACCATCATATAATCAAATTCGTGGCTTAAATTACGGGACGGACAAAGTCTTTTTGGTAAATTTACCCTTTTTGATAAATTTTCCGTTTAACGGGAAATTTACCGTATTTTTTATAAGATATGAAATTATTCAATTTTGAAATTGGTACAGAAATGTTGTCGAAAGAATGAGAGGCGGATATAATGAATGGATTTTTCTGCAGATTTTCGAATGACAGATATTCATAAATGAACATAAATTAATACCATAGCTATTCATTTCGACTTACCGGAACAAACGATTGTATATTTTATAAAAATCGTCAGAAGGAATGCGTGTATCCTCTTTTATATGTATTTCAAAATTAACAAGAATTTATGATAAGGAAGTCTACGAGCTCATGAGCTGCAAACTCTCCTAAGTCTCAAATAGATTCAGAAGAGTTTCTATTTTAACTTCTTGATTTCTAAAAATTTTATAACGTAATAGTGGGATGTCATTTAGTGAAGGGGGGACCACAGGCCTCTCAGTATTCTTTCTTTCGATGAAATCGCTCGTCTGCTAAGTCTAAAATTTATAGATTGTGTTGTAACATTAATTCACTCCCTCCCTTCTGTTCAAAATTCAAGATATGCTCATTTTGTACAATACACAACTATTTCCTAAGGTGTTTGTGTAATTAAAAAAAATGGAAAGTTAATTTCTCGCTAATTTTAATTCCAAATTTATGAGAAAATTTACTTGTAGGTGTGAAAGAAAGAACCTGTAAAAAGGGTTTGGTAGCTTCATTAATTTTGCGCGGATGTTTTGTTTGTTTTATATATTTATTTTAAAAATTCTCACTTTACCTTTATTCAACGTTGATCCGCGGATTCATTGGGTTAAAAAGTTTATCTTACCGTTATTGTAAGATCATGTGTCAGTAGTGCCACAAAAAATGAACAGTCTTCAAAATAAAATAATATAACAAATATTCCGAAGACATTATACACGAATGACCCTATACCAACAAAGCTATCATTATTTTGAATTGTCTGCGGACTGTGATAAAATTTTGACTGATTTAGCAAATTAATAGAAAAGCAGTTGTTGTCAGAAACAATCAACTAAGAGCAAATCAATAATTTTCATTGACGCATGTTTTTACCGTATCTATTATATATAGATGCTTCTCCGGATTCATTTATATATATAGGGATATAGATAGGATACTAATTCACAGGCTAAACCACAAGCGTCATTGTTTGGAAATTTTTACGACGTATTGACCATTACGTGCAATCGCCAGAAAAATTGCGATTTTGAGCCTCAGTTTCATTGATTCGATTCCAGAGGGCCCCAAAGTCCAGATTTTTCCCGTTAAAATTTATTGCTTTGATTTTCGGGAATTAAAAAAAAATACTTTCCTGATAGGTAGAGAATCAAAATTGTAGGAGCCTACATTTATGGTCATGATCTATCGAAAACGTAAATGACTTTTACGGAAAATATCCTGGGTTCGATGCTAGGACGATGCAAATATCCGCCCTTTAAAATACATGGTAGTAGTTTTTTCATTAATTTTTTGATACACTTATCGAAATGATTGGAAGTTCGTGCTTGGCTAGAAGATGTATGGTAAGAATTAGTTTAAGAAAAAAATTTCATAAGACCTTAATATTCCTGGGTTCGATGCCAGAGCACAATAACTTTTCTCTCATAAAGAATATAAGGGAAAAGTAGGACGTCCTTTGAGGCAGTTGCACCCAATATTTCTGCTTGAATATTTTCACATAGTTAGAGAAGGTAATCTTCTATTGTGTTGCATAGGAAGTATTACCAGAAAGTTCCGGGTTCGAAGCCAGGCGGTAAATATGTCTCCCGTTTAAAATACATTGGGTTAGTTTTTCATTATTTTTTTATGCACTTATTGAAATGATAGTAAGTGCTTGCTTTGGTAGAAGATGTATATTAAGAATTAGTTTCAGAAAAACAATCTTATAAGACCGTACTGTTCCTGGGTTCGATGCCAAAGCACATTAAAATTTCTTACATAAGGAATATATGGAAAAAGTAGGACGACGTTTGAGGCAAGTCACAGCCAATATTTCTGCTTGAATTTTCGCACATAGTTAAAAATGGTGATCTTCTGTTGTGCTGCATAGAAAGTATTGCCAGAAAGATCCGGGTTCGAAGCCAGGTGGTAAATATATCCCTAATTTGAAATACATTGAGGTAGTTTTCATTATTTACTTTGATGCATTTATCGAAATAATAGGAAGTTATCGCTCAGCTGGAAGATGTATGTTATGACTCGGTTTATGAAAAAAATTAGATAGGACGGTATTGTTCCTGGGTTTGATGCCAGAGCACATTAGAATTTCTCTTATAAGAATATATGTGAAAAGTAGTCGTTTGAGGCAGTTGCGCCCAATATTTTTGCTTTAATTTTCACACACAGTTAGAGATGGGGAAATTCCGTTGTTCTGCATAGTGTGTATCACCAAAAAGACCCGGGTTTGATGCCGGACGAATAAATTGCAGCGAATTTTAAGAATGTTTTCAATCCTTTTTTTTCTTTTGAGGACCGTCCCGATATGATGCCGACATGGAATTAGTGTTGTCGATCTGCTTGCAGTATGCAAGCTACATTTTACTCGTACATATTTCTGTAGTTAAGACGATAGATGGATCACAAAAAAAGATCCCCAAATTACGGTGTCGTCTTATAGGACAGATTCCAAAAAAGTCAGTGCGAACGTTTGCAGCAATTGTAAGGCAGTGCTGCAACATGCAAAAAAATCAAATTTGTTCATTAAAAAAATTATGAATACGACATAATTCGAACTACTTCGAATTAATTATTCGAATCCGTATACGCTGTACAGTATTATTATCCAGATGATGATCGCTGATATAAACTAAAGTCATAGGCAGTGATAGTTTGCGGGTCGTTTTGTAGGACAGATATATTCTAAAATGATAAATGTTTGATAGAAATTCATAGCTCGCCTTATCAGAAGGTCGTCTTATCTGCAGAGATATACAGTAATTGCAAATTGTTCTCCGAAAATATACCATTGGAGTGTACTGAGAACAGTACCTCTTCTATCAATGAAAAGGGTGAGTGATAATCTGTGCAAATGATTCTATGCCAAGACTTATAAAAGGCATATTATATCACCTATGTTATATAATTTCAGATTAGAATTTCATTAATTTCAAAATGATTCACTTCGGGTCAAACATCAGAACGTATGTACAAACATATTTTTCCTTTTTCATGATATTTCTAAGACATCGGAGAGACAACGACCGTATTAACTAGTATCCAAGGAGGGATTTTTTTAGGTGCCACCATTAATAGTTTGCTCTAAATTGATAACACAAGTTAGGAAATATTTGATTATAGTGAGTTAACTTGAGCAATTATGGAAGAATGAGTTAAGTAAGGCATGAGCGTTGGGTAAACCACTTCATTAGTGCATTAACGAGATAAAGATGATGCTTTATATAGCCTGAAAGGAGAGATCCTGGAAGAAAAATGGGGATTCTAGATGTGGTCTCTAGGAAAGGGGTTGGGGACGGAATTTTGCAGAACAGCTATGGTCGGCGCAATTTTCAAGAGCGGAACGACGTGACTTGATACAACAGGCTGATCAAGACGTGCTGTTCTTTATTTGGAAAATGTTAACCGGGGAGGCATTATATTTTATAAAAAATATAGGTTTAAAAAATATAAAGATGCATGGAAGGGTATTTTAAAGTAACTAAGATCGGTGAGCCAGAAAATATTCAAATATACGAATCGACGAACTTCAAGAAACTTTCTGATAAAAGAGGGTAAAAAGGACCGTAAGCTTTTGTATGAAACCCGACCAAGCTAATTATTGGCGTTAAAAATGTCATATTTACTCAATTCTGTCCGAGGGCCCGAAGTGATAAAAACGAAGGTTTTCTAAACTTAGTTTCTGTACTGAATGTACCAAAAGAGTGACGAAGTAAATTCTATGCTTGGATAAGTATCTTGAAGTAATGCTCATAAATGAAAATCGCATAAATATGACATCTTTTTCCAAAAGTTTGCTGAAAAATGTTCTTTACGGAAGGCAAAAAAAGCATCACTTCTTAATTCTTGTTAAGTTCAGACAATAACTTCTTTTTCTCTACATTAGCCAATACTGTTTGATAAGTAGATAGGTTAGATAGATTTCGCGCAAATGAAAGGAGATTTAAAAGTTTAGTTCAACTAAAATTGTTGGGAAAACCATTCAAAATTATTTAGGAATTGATAGACTCGTCTGATTTCAGATACAAAACATAAAAACTGCATAGAAAATATTCACAAGAAATTGCTAATTATTGCTGTATGAAAAATAAAAAGAAATAAAGCAAGGTTGCCAAGTTTTTCGTTGACTTAAATTTTATCACCTATATCACCCACAATAACCATTTTTAACATTTATTAACTCTAGAAAATAATATTCGAACTGATGTAAAAAGTTTTGCAAACCTTTTATACGAACCATATGAAATCTTAAAATTTTAAGTATCGAAGTATCTGTTCTGTAAACATTTTATATCACAAATAAAAGCTGTTTCACTGATGTTTCATGGCATTGCTATAAGATTATGAGGGAGTTGATGGAAGATACATACTCTCATTTGATAAGGAAGTACATTTATTCATACATCAAAGTATCTTAAAATTATCTTTGTCATTTAGTTAAGATATATTTCGATTTTGTGATAAAGAAGTCACAAGATGCATAAAATAAAGTAAAAATAATTCTTTTTCTAAGATTTGTAGAAGGGGATAGCCAAGTGTGCAGCGTGTCCGGCTTTGATGAAAGTAGTAGTAGTGCAGACAATACCATTGAAACCCACTTTAACGATACCTTTACACATTTATCCACCCATATGCATCTACAAGCTTACGGAAGACGAAAATATTCGTCAGTATTAGGATAAGTATCTCAAATCAATGATAGTAAGGTACATACTATCTTATACCATGATTTTAGTTTTGATGTATCTGGTATTAGACCTATCAATATGTTATAGAGATGGAAGGTTACTTACTGCAGTTAAAAACTTGCTTGAAAATCAATGAATCCTTAGGTCAGTTTCTGGTAATACATATAATGTAGCGAGAGACACGTACTCGAGCTGTGCCAATAACAGAAATAATAAACAGCAAGAAAAAGCTATACTTCGATAATGATGATATCAAAGATTAATATTCCGTTTTCTTTTAAAATTTAATTAATTAATTTATTTACATAATCAATCTTACAAGTAGAAAAAAATCAGGTGGTAAGAATTATCTAACACAACAACGTTATAATACTTTATAGTATGTTAAAACATATATTCCTTAAGTATTTTTTTGATTTTCGGGTAGGGTTTGAGAGTCTCTTCAGGTAAGATATTCCAATCTTTTATCCCCCTATTTATAAAAGAGTACTTCGCGGTATCTGTTCGTTGTTTCCTAAGCTTAAACTTATATTAAGGTCCACTCGAGCTACACAATATGGTTCCTTTATCCTCTATCTTATGGGTTAGAAGGAAGAAGAGACTTTTAAGTCTCAATCTCGCCCAAATAAAGACGATTTATTATTATTATTATTATTATCTTATATTTCTTTGGAGCCAAATGTGGGATTCATAGAAAATAATTGATATTTTTTGAGCAGTTATGTGATTGTTATGGGTAACCATTTCTTCAGGGGCTCCCTACCTACATTTCACTACCCATCATACAATTTCCCCTATAAATAACGAAGTGAGCAATGCGAACATGATGCTCATGAAGAAATGTATGTGATATACTGATGTGTTCATATAATCTCTATTATTTTCCTTTGCCTACGAAAGTTTCAAATTCAAATCAATTTTCAGTTTGACTAATTCAAATCCATTATCAATTATTAAAAGCAATTTGTTATTAAAATCTCATTTGAATCATTTATTATTTCAGAACTAGATAATGGTAGAAGCTAATGACCACGTTTCCATCAAGGTTCATCTGTAATTAAATCGTTCATAATAATTATCTTTGAAGATGAAAACTCAGTGCTTTCTACGGGCTGTGATCTAGTACGGTCAAATTTTACGTTTTTACCAGTTAAGTTTTAGAAAGTGAATGCATTTTAAAATTCATCAAACTAATTTGCTGATGTAATCTCTTATATTTTAATGAACTAGATTTGTATAACATATTTGGAATGTCCATCTTTAAATGCAAAATGTGAGCCTATGCATTTGCGCAGAGCGAGGGAATCATTCTACCCGAGTAAAATTAAAGCAAATATAAATTTCCAGAATGAGTTTGACGGAGAGGGTTTCTCTCCAGGTGGGAATTACTTTTGAAATTTTCCCAATTTGCGGCTTTAACCAATATTCTACTGCATCATTGAATATTGCAAAAACCGAGATTTTTCGGAAAACGTTTCCGAGTGGTTCTTCTTGCAAACCCTTGACATCCGCTCGATCTTTTTCGTTCTTCGGCGCCAAATTAAAAAGTCCCTCCTTCAGGACTCAGGTTCGAGTCCCATCAGCGGATTCACTCTCGAATCGTCGACCCACTGCCAAAAGATCCTCGCAGATCGACGCCATCACGAGAGAGAGAAGGAGCGGCAACACAATCTGGCTGCCGTGACCACGCCCATCTCTCCGCCAAAAGACACACTCCCCCGCCCGCACCCACTAATGGGCAACGCGGTCGGATGAACAAAGCTACGAAACGCGAGTGCCACAGCATGAATATGGAACAGCTTCCCTCTCTCTCATCATCTCCGCCTCCACACGTACGTTCTCTCACGATTTGCCTTCTCTTTCGCTCTGCGTCTATACCTCCTCCGTTCCGTGCATCCGCATCACCGAAAGGAAATTTACGGAAAATTATCCAATAACAAAAGAAGGAGTCTTGCGTCTTTGAAGCATTTTCGTTTTATTTACATTAATTTCGTAAATAGGGCCGACATAAACTCTTCCTAGGGTGAATACCGTAGTCTTCAGCTAGAATTCGGCCTTTCAGGGCGTTCAAATAGGCTAATTTATTAATAAAATACTATTATTTAAATTATTTGGTTCCTCTACGTCACTAGATACGCCTTAAGAAAGTAAATTGGAATACATTTAACCCACGAAGCGAATGAACCCGTCTCCTTATATGCAGTATTTTATACTGTTTGTATATCGGCCATAGGTAATTCAAATGTGATCTAGTGGTTTTTTTATGTACCAGAACGGTATACGTATGCGACCTTCCAATGGAATAAGGTTTCCCACCCCTCCTCTAGGCAAAACTTATTTAAATTCGATTCGAAGTATTTCTGTGTGATATCGAAGCCCCAACATTTCCGTACTATTACGTCTTAATCCTGCAGTTATTTCTAAGTTAGCATTAAATTTTGTTAAGCTTGTTAAAAATCCTGATTAAGGAGGTGTTGAATTGCCAGACTTTGATATGGTAATTTTATTATTTTTAATTACCGGTAATATAAGCGTGGATAAAGTTGTGGAAAGATCGCGATGTAGAATTAATCGTAGTTTAAATCGCTTGATCATTTACCGCTTAATTGCGGTGTTCAATTGAAAGTTTTTAAGCTGATATATTAAGGAAAGAAGGCTCAAATAGAATATACAAAATCCAACCCTGCATTATGTAATCAGAAACAAGTCCACATTACATTTGTTTGAAAATGTTTGCATGTAAACAAAAGCGGGATTTGGTAAACTGCATACCATCTTGAACCCAAAATTCGAGTCAAATTAATTCGAATGATAGAAAGAAGAGCTAAAGAAAACAAACTCCCAAAGAAAATAGATAGTTTCTATTTTATATCAAGATGCATCCTACCTGTTCCTAACTACAGAAAAAGGAGTCTTTATTGGCAACTTATTTTGGTTCCGCAAATGAAAATGATAATGAATGATGACGATGATTTTTCTTTTTGGAAATAATTTACGGCAGATAGCTCTTATTGCCGCCAACCTACGTAGGGGACTCCCACAAGATTCGTGAAGGAAGGAGGTCGCGCTAGTAGTTCGGCTAAGCGAGAACAAAAAAAATCGAAGATTATCGCTAATTAGCATGCAGTATTTACTGAAGCTATCTGTAAGGTAGCTAGCGGCACTCGTATTCTTTTCTTTCCTCACTGGTCAGTTCGCCATAAGTTGATTTTAGAATCAATTTATTTTCGAAGAAACTGCAAAGAGATTAATTTTAATAAAATTATGATTTCAGTGCCAACATGGAGCCGAATAATATAATTGACGAAAAATCACCTTCGTTATTAGAACATTCAAAAAACTGTTATGCTAACTTCCTATTCTGAATGACAAAGAAATTATTCCATTACATTAAAAGAATGTCTTTCCCTAATTCATGGGAGATATCTGAGAAGAGGTTTGGGTGAATGATTTTGAAATTTACATTATTTTAAAATGCCAGAAAAGACTCAAATTGAAATATACACATGGATCATTTATATTTATAATTTAATGAAATGCAATTAAATTCTAGGTTTTGCTAATTTTCCATCGAATTGCGACCTCAATATGTTTTTCCTACATTTGCAACAAGTACTTTAGACAGATCTCAACGTGGTGAAAAGAATTTAGCACATAAATTCTTCATTAATGATCTGAATGCTTTATATCGAAATCTACACTAAAAGCAAGGAGGTCGAATTGTTTTTTTTATTTGAATAAAATATCGATTAAATTACTTGTTACTTAATAGGAAGTTTAATATTTTTTACATCGCATAAATATTTGATTGATACATAAATGGCGTCTTATGGACAAGATATATAAGGAACGATTTAACTATGGATTGTAACAGAGTTACTGCCGCTCTGGATAATGCCTTTGTATATGTTACTTGTCATGTTAGCTTTGAAAGCCTCGCAACTAAAATTCAAGTATACTTTTCACTATGGCAAGTGACAAGAATCTTCAAATATGAAAGCCTATCCCTATAATGAATGACCCTATCATTAGGACTGAATTTTGAGCTGAAAAGAAATAGCTGATGGTAGGAATGACACAAAGATTTCAGGAATTATCTTCAAAATTAAAGAAAATACTGATGAAGAAATTTTTAATAGGCTGCATTATTAGGTTACTGAGATACGTTCATACAGTGAAAGAACTGCATAGTTTTCTATTTTAATAGGACACATGTCTAAAAAGAGGGTAGGAATTAAAAAGAATTGAGCGACTATCTTGTCTTACCATATATATAAAAAGAATCTCTTCGAAAAACGCTATGAAAGGATTGAAGTGGAATAATGGGGAAAGAAATAGACGGAGAAAAGTTCAATCAAATTCAGAGAAAGTTATGGTGTGGATCTTTTAAAGTCTTAGTAATTGAAAAGGAATTCAGAGATATCAATCTATTCTCAAAGCTTTGATAGGTCTGGAGAGAAATTTCGATGATGCTGAAAAGAATGATTTTAAATTTGAGTTAATTGAAACAGGAGCAAATAATATTTTAAGGGAAAACGACAGTAACGGAAAATGCTGGAATGTACTAAAAGAGAGATAATTTTTATCTCCAATACAAAAATCGACAGAAAAAGAAAACCACTAAAGAAGACGGGCAATTTAAGGATAAACAATACGCATACTGCAGCTGAAACACGGCATACCAATAGTCTCAGAAATAAAACAGACCTTCATGTTATTATTTTCTGCTATCAATGGAATAAGAAGAAATACATTCTCAAAATAAATAATGATTAAACCAAAGTGATTCAATACATATGTGGAAGATTCAACTCAACAATGATTAGAAATTAACAAACTTGTATGAATCGAAATATTCCATTTTACGATCTGCAGCAATCGAAGCGGTAAGAGAGAAATAATAAGAAACATTAGAAAAGGTGTGAAAGTTAGAAATGAGGTGACAGTGAATAGTCAATTTTCTAATACATTAACTTAGTATGATAATGGAATGTTACCTTAAAGCACAACAATATTATTTTAAAATCAGAAAGAATAGAATGCAACATCTACAAAAAACTTCATCAATGAAGTTAGGTATTTTTTTACATCCACTCCATCAAAAGTTTTCCTCTCTTTCTCTATTCACCTAAACATTACATATGTTTCAATATCAATGACGAAAGATTAGATGGAAGAAGAGACTTTTCAGTCTCAATCTCGCCTTTTATAAACACCTTATAGTATATGGAAGATTCTACACAAAAATACTGAGCTTCGCTATGCTTATAAAAATAATAGATACACTGTAAACATATGTTTATGACATGAAAAAGGCGAATAGGATTGGAAATATGGTGAAGATTGAGAAGATGCGAAATACGGCCACTAAACAGTTATGCATGCACACAGAGATGCCGTTAAGGTCACGGCGTTATCCACGAGCTTCTGTCGCATTTTTTCAAACGATTACCGTGCAATTTTCTCTGGGGACTAATCGACGTAAATGTAGCCTAGTTCTCTCTCTGCCGGGAAAAGAAAAAAGGACCCGCCGACGTTATGAAACATAAGAGCGTACTTTCTGCAAATCCCTTAACGCACTCCCCCACAAGACTCTTCGGCGACGCATGGAGTCAAGAGCGGCTCATCAAATATTGAAGGCGTTGCTGGGAGACTAATGTGGGCGGCAAAGGAATTCCCAAAGTAAATAAATGATTGAGTCGCGAGAGTATTCCTTTGAGGAGGGATTAGGAGACGCTCATCGCCCGGACACCGCAAACCCCCGTTTCCACCCCATTTCCCCCCTCCTGCTATTTCTACTTGTGATTCACCTCTCTAAGCTGCTTTGACTACCCCTTTTCCGTGTCTCTTTTCCCTCGATCTGCGTGCTCGTTCTGCGGTCATGTTCGTCCTCTCAAATTCACCGAATTCGGAATCGAGGGCTTTTATGCGTGGAAAATGTTTACGGGGAGACAGATTTGGAACGTGACAAACAAGTGTTGTTGTTGAGGTATACTGGTGATGAACGTTGCTTACTGAAAATCTATTTCTTTTCATGAACAAATGGAACAGAGCTCCTTAAATGAAATTACGATAAATAAGACAACGGCACTTATGGATTTATCATTTAAACTTATAGTACACCCATACTCTCGTAAATGGCAGTCTTAGCTCCTGGCTGCAATGCTAATTCTTAAAAATAGAAGCTCAAATTCATTAAATGTAAATTGAAACTAAAAATTAAGTCATCAAATGAAGAAAATTAGCAATTTAACCATCCATTTTTAAAAAAGAAAACAATGGTTTTCCTTATATGAACAGCGATTTATATACGTTACCGCAGATTTGAAGTGGGAAGTTACGTTCTGCTCCATAATTACTGAAAAATCTTATTCTCTTTTCGAACTTAGCTCACGAAGGGTTTTGTTAGCTACCTAAGCTGTCTTGCTCTTGAATCTCTGAAAGATATCCGTGCTGTTATTTTGATCGTGAAATATTAAGCTCCGCAATAGGAGATGCAATTTATAACCCCGAAGGAAAATTTAGAGGCATGTTCTTGGCTCTTATTGAGTTTCTAATACTTAGTTGATTTTTATATAGCTCCAGAAAGAAGTTACAATTAAGTATTTGTATCATAGGAACAGCACACAATAGCTTTAAACACGCATCGGTATGTTTAAAAGTATTCAACCCAAAACTTATTAATTGAGATGATTTTCGAATGTACAACAACTTTTCATGACTATAGTTTTTCCTAAGAATGAAGCTCTTCGATTTTATGTGGTTATGTCTTTTTTGTAACCAGGAAATCACCTCGATTAAATAGATTTATAAATTTAATGAAAAATCATGCTAAGAGATAATCAAAATTAAGTCCTCCACATCGATTTCAGATTTAATGACCTTAATCTGAGGTGAATTATTAACTGCATCCCTATATTCTGAGTTTAAACATAATATTCTAACATAACTTCTGACCTAAGCTTATACCATATTTTGATGGTATTCGTATTCATGATTATTCATGGCATATTATACAGCGCTTATATGATGCCGTAAGTACCTGATGTAAGTACGTAAAACATGTAATATGGTAAATCTTAGAAAACTGATCCAATAAAAATGACAACGAAGGGTCTGGGTAAATCTTGACTCATCATTTTATATCATTCAGTTTTGACTCAACGTTCGTTGTGTACTGAACTAGATGCACTAAATCCAGTCTTAACTCTTTTTGAATAAAAATTTGATTTAACATAACAAACGCCTGAATAACATCAGGCGTAAGGTTATGAAATATTAACACTAACCTTTATTGCGACGTAATTAAATAACAGCATTCTTTTAATAAAAGCATAAAATATTTAAAAATCGACATCGATAAGAAAATCGGAACGCAGAATTCATGAATACTTCGCCGAAATTGTTTTGTTTCCGTACGTTTCCGCTCGTATTACCAGAAATCGATTTCGAATACGAGTGTCTTAATTTATTGGAAAACGAAAGAAACCCGGAATCTCACCCTTTTTTTCGTTCTCAGTGAGCTTTACATAAACGCCCGTATTCATGAGGTACCCACTTAAGAAAGTTTAAAATGTTTTTCTCGTTATATCCGCCAGAGACCCTCGTAAACATGGCTCTCAGCTTCTTGAGGTGGAGAACGCCGCAAAGCTTCTCCCCATGCGGTCTTAAGTCTCTGTGGCGGTCTCTGGGGGGCGGTTACCTAAGGAAGCAAGGATCTTAAGAGCGGATCTAATTGTGGCCGTTAATAAGGGAGGGGTCGCTGGGGAGGCGCACTCTGAAGGGGTTTTCTAGGAGGCTGAGACGGTAGGAAGCGTGGAGAGGAAGTCGAGAGGAGGGAGTTTAACTTAAATGGAGTTGGCGATGTAATAGATGGAGCAGGGCGAGTCCTCCTTCCTCTTTGAACCGAACAATAGTCTCCCCCGCCGTCTTAGATGAAGGAAGTAGGATGACGGTCCCGCTTTCAAGGAGTGCAATGCTGCCACCGGAGGATTCCTCGCTTGATATGTAGATTACTGGGCAATGCGTAATAGAGAGGGTTGGTGGGGGAAAGACAGCGTGGTAATTAGTCTCTCTAAGGTTCTTCTGTGTCCAAGTTGGTCGCAGGAGAGAATTTCCCCAGGAATTGTGGTGGACGCTAAATATAGACAATCCCCCAATGATGTGATGTACATTTTTAAATTACTGTTTATTTCTGCAGATAAAAGGACCTTCAGATAAAACGAGGTATGAATTTTGTCAAAGTTTTATAGTTTAACCCGGTAACGCCTAGCGGTACCGTTTGGTACCACCCGGTAGGGTATTAAGAAGATTGAATTTTCTGATACTTCCGAATATTTTGCTAGATTTTTTTCAGTTTTACATCTATTTGCATACTTTGAGGCTCACGATTACAAAATATTTGCTTTTGTTTGTCCTTATTTTTCGCCAATACCGATGTTTGAAAAAGGTGAATTTTCATGAATCCCAAAAAACACGCTTTTTTCGTGCAGACCTTCCGATTTTTTTTAATATTTCCAGTTTCGTGGCTATTTACGAGATTTTTTCAAGTGGTATCAAATTTCAATACATCTAGCTATAGATGCAATTAGAATTTAAGGTTGCTAGTTTATTTATAATGAAGTTACAATGAGTTACATTTTGCTGGTACCATATGGTACCGCTAGGCGGTTCCCGTTATACTTTTATGCGGGAAGCGGAAATTTCTTCTGCTACGACATTTCTATCGGATTTCTTTTGCACTTGCGATATTATTGCAAATAAATATTTGAATATAGTTGCATTTCATTTATGTGCACCCCAAGAATATATCTAGTTTAGTCGTTTTCGATGATTTAGGCTGAATTCTGAGGTATGGATTTACCCTTTTCGGGCTCTTGACGTACACCCATGACCGGATTAGGAAGAGACAGATGTTGGGTCCGGTTGTAAAAATGAACCATTTCTCTAAAGGAGCGAAAGAAGCTAATAGATGAGGAGTGGCGGAAGGGAATACCACCGTAAACTCCGAAGATGGCTGGCAAAAAGCGAGGAACACTCGACCTGAGACAACTCGGGAAAGATTTTGTATTGTTTTGGCCTTCCGTTTCTCCATCGCGAACAACCGAGCAATATTTGCACCTTTTACTCCTTATTCTAAGTTACACTTCCAAGGAGCGTTTGGAAAGCTGAACTACGTAAGAGACCTCACACACGCGAACAGGTGATCCTTTGGGATGATAAAGACATCACCGTCCATGACGCGATTTTTCCTAATCCTGATTACTCTTCCTTTCGTGAGGTGTCCCCAACCCAGGCTTTTGAGCGTTTTTTGACGAAGAAGTCGTTTCACATCTGGTGATGGAATCGAATAAGTATGCCCTGTTCTGCAATTGTGGAAATCCGAATGTAACAGCTGAGGAAATGAAATTGTTTGTTGCAATTCTCTTCCTCAGCGGGTACAATACGGTTCCTAGTAAAAGGCATTATTGGGATGCAGCTTACGGCATAAGGAATTAACTTGTTTATAAGTCAATGAGGCGAGATAGATTTTTGCAAATTAACCGATTTATTCATTGCTGTGACAATACTGCTATTGATACCTCCGATAGAAGGTGGAAATTGCGCCCTCTTATGAATATGTTAAAGAAAAAAATTAGTGAATATTTCAAAGAGAGTAGTGCTTAAGTTTCGATGAGTCCATGGTTTCATATTTTGGGAGGCGTGGATGGAAACAATTCATTCGAGGGAAGCCCATAAGATTTGGTTATAAGGTTTGGTGTCTCAATACCCCACCTTGTAAATTTTGACACTTATTAGGGAAATAGTCCCAGGAAAGTGGAAAGCTACGAGAAAGAATTAGGAAAGGCCGCAGAACATTTAGTTGGAATGACAGATGAACTGAAACAGAAAGAGTTACCTTCCCGATTCTATTTTGATAATTATTTCACGAACTACGACTTAGTGAAATATCTCCGCGGAAGGAATTATGGTGCAACAGGAACAGTGAGGGAAAATAGAATTCTTCCCCCTGCCATACGCCTCTGGCGGCTCGCGGGGTATATATCTAAATCTAAATACCTAAAAAATGTTCTCTGAAGCTCTCTAAGGAATTAGCAAAGTTAAAGCGAGTATCTTTTGAGGCCAAAAGATCCGTGAAAAACAACATTCTCGAGGAGAAATGGGTGGACAATGCTGTCGTTTCGGTTATGTCCTCATGTCACGGAATTAATCCGATATCTGGGGTTGGGAGATTCTCCAAAAGTGAGAAAGATAGACTACTTGTGCCAGGCCCGCGATGTTATAGGAAAATACAATAAATTTATGGGGGCACAGATTGAATGGACTGGAATATTTCTCTTTATCGTGTGGGTGACAGAGGAAAGAAATGGTGGTGGCCTATTTTTACGTGGATGCTTGATTCCGTGATGCACAATGCATGGTTGTTGACGAGGAAAACAGGGAAAAGTATAACCCAGTTAGAGTTCCGATGGGTAGTTGCGCAGACTTACCTGGAGAGATTCAAGAATACGCCGAAATCTGTAGGACGTTTACCTGCGTCCATAAGCAGTGAAATTGGAATGATGTATGTAAACTAATCATGAGATCATATTTTGACATACAACAGTCTGCATATGATTACTAAAAGCTGGTTTTCTTTCCAGTGTTTCTGATGAAATAAGGTACGATGGGTATAACCACCTCGTGCAATCCGCCACCCAGAGGCGAAGGTGTGCCCATGAAAATTGTACATGCAGAACACGAACGGAGTACGGAAAATGTAATGTAGGGCTATGCATTGACTGTTTCACAAAATTCCACATTCTGCAGTAATACAATGAAGCCACAATGGCAAACTGTTTATTTACTTTCACTATTTTTGACTTTGAGGATTCCTGTAAAATTTATATAATTTTTAAAATCTTAGGGCAATAATTTGTTTAAACATATTCTTACAATTTTTATGATATTTCATGTTAAAAATGTAAAAATAAGCGGAAAAATACAAAACAATAAATAGTTTGTTCAGCTAGCTGTAAATTTCCGAAAATTCCTTAAACCTTCAATTTTATACCCCCAAGCGCCTAGCGGTACCATATGATACCAGGCTATATCTCCGTAACTAATGATGTTAAAAGAAAAAGGATTGGATAAATTGACTTAGATAGTAATACGCATTAACATACTTGATTACAATTAAATTCGAAGAAAATTTTTTTTCCAGGCGTTACCGGGTTAAGCATAAGTATAGCTGTCCTATAAGATGACCCCAAACTATTAACCACCGATGAATTTAGTTTAGATCAGTGATCATCAACTGTTTAACCATACTTTACAGCGTACTCGGAATTATGCCCTATTCGTAGTTCTCCGAATTAACACAGTTTATTTTATTGCATCTGCCTTGCGATTCCTGCAAACATTTGTACTGATTTGGGCAATAACCTCCACTCTCAGTGGCTAAATAAAAATAGTTTTAAATATTTATTTTGTTTTAGGACTGTTCTGATATAGTTAAATAACTAAATAGTTTTAAATATATTGGCGAGTGATGTTTTATTTTATAATGGTTTTAATTTCTATAAATTTCAATCTAATATTTTTATATCCATCCCATAAGTCGACTATAGATTTTGGGACCCTTTCCTATGATTCATATATCGTCTAATCTGCAAATTATCTGGAAATTTTTCCCTTTCTTGAGCCTTGAGAAAGTATCATAGTACATACATACGCAGACAGTTATGTTTATGCAAAATGCTTCTTAATCCTTTCACCACTAAATGCTACTTAAGTCGATTATATGTCCATAACCTTCAAACAAAACACACGGGGACTAAAAATATTTAACTTCAATTCATGAATCATATTTACAATGTAAGAGATACCAAAAAAAGGTTAATAAAAACATTGTTATTTTCCAATGAACTGAATATTTCCTCAGGGGAAGCTAATAGGTTTCTTTGCATCCCAGAAAGTAATTGCAACACTTTGTATGAGGTTGCTTCTACATACGAAGTAGCTTATTTACCATGTTTTTGAATGTGTGCCCCTCCGGGAATCGAACCCGAGATCGCCTTCCTCAAGGGTGACGTGCTGTCCGGTGGCCTCCCATATTGTGAGATCCTCATAAGTTCCATCCCTTTCCCAAACGCATTCTTCAATATACGAGGCAGATAAGATCACTTCCGTGAGTTTGGAATTGAAAGATTTTCATTCTCATACAATAATATTTTGGGTGCTTTCAAAACACGAAACTTTCTATAGAATGAAAGAACTGCGAACTGAAATCCGAAAATAACATTTTAATTAAATATGCTGCAGTACTTTTCTTCCACGAGGAACCAATGTGCTTAAAGTTACCTAACATTACAGCATAAAAAAGCAAGAAGAATGAGAAATGAGTACAAGTGCAGTTTCACAATCACAGCACGTTCCGTTTTACCGCCTACGCCCTTGTACGGAGTATGTCTTTATTTTTATAGATTTACTTCTTCAGTATCAGCAGAAATGCTTCTTGGACATCGTCCTAATGTATTATGATAAATTATCTAACACATTTGAGGTAAATGCTCTAATATTTTTCCTTGTATCGCTGGCCCAAATTTTGACAGAAGTGGCTTCTGACAGATGTCGATTCCCATTTCACGTCACCTTTATCTTTAGAAATTGAACCTACAGCGCTTGTTTGTAGCGTTTCAAAGTCTTAATTACCGTAATTTACCATATATAATACGCATTTTTTTCCACGAAAATACGTCAAAAAGGTAGGGTTCGTATCATACATGGTTACAAACATCATCTTTTTATTCGGGCTGTAGATGACATTTGAAGTAAATAACTCAACATACATATATGTATTCTGATTTCACGTTTATTCTGAAAACAACAATGCTGCATATTAATAAAATTCTTAAATTAAAAGAAAAATTCGGAGGGGAAGAACCTGTTACTGATAGATCGTCACATTGAGAAATCAAAGGGGTACGTAAGGGGGAAAGCCATCCATCAGCAGCATATCATGCTTGCACGGTGATCTGTCGGGTGCTGAACGGTCCGGCAGATGACCATACGCGAATAGAAGCGTAGAATTCTATTCTCTAAAAGCCAAATGCGTATTATACATGGTGATAGGAAAATTCTCAAATTGCGCTCGTAATAACGTTGGTGCGTCTTATAGTGGGTACGTATTATAATTGGAAAATTACGGTAGATGAAAGTCTTCCAAATAACAACACGATTAAAGGAAGTGACTGATTGATAAATCGAACTCGGTCAAATGTCTTAGATTAGTTTAATAAAGATAATAAAACTCCTATTTTCAATATTTTCCGATAGATTTAGTTCTGCTTATCTATATTATAATCCCTGCAAAATCGGTTAGACGGTTGATGTGATACTTATAAATGTTCATCCGGTGACCTTTGCTTATTATTTCCTCAGAACACTCAAAAAATGAGTTAGTTTCTAAACTATTTCTCTTTGCTTCCATATTTACCGTATTATACTCTCTTTATCGGATGAACCGAAGTGGTCGGAATGTCTCCCGTAATTCTACTTCCACAGATTATATTCAACACCTGTAAATCTTCTTATAATCTCCGCTCTCAAAAACAACATTTACGAAAATATTCATGCGCTGAATGAAATTTGACTTCAATCTCTAAAAATTTATATAATTGAGTTGTTGTTCCTTAAAAGTGCTTCGACAGCTTAGGTGATTTGGCACAATGGCTCCCACACGGGAATCGAACCCGGGACCGCTTTCACCGAGGCCGAGAGAGTTGCCCACTTCACCATCCGGGAGACAAAATAAATCAGACACCCACTTATATATTATCACCTTATTCGTTGAAATTTTAGTTGGATAATTCTACAACTGTTTCTGATAAACAGAAAGACGTTTGGAAATCTTGCAAAGACCATATTTCATGTTTTAACACAGAGCCCATTATTACGAAAAGAAATACGAAAATGCCATAAAGTATTAATCCTTAAGGTAATGATTAAGGCTGGATGGGCTATGCGATCAAGTTAATAAAATGCTTAGAAGACTGCTTTTCAACGAAATAGAACACATGATCCAATTTATCTATAATCACTTACCGCTAAGGATTGGTTGAAGCAGCAGGAGTCCTCTCCTTGCATCGAACAGCGAATAACTGAGGACAATGCTCTTAACTGAGATAATTGAAATATTCTTTCTCATGACGTCACCAAACGGCCACTAATGGGATCGGCCGTCACTCAAGCATAACTGGCAGCAGCAGAAATTTAAGGAATCGAAAGGAGCTACTAACCACCCTTGATAAGTTTCTCGTGGTTTTACCTCCAACTCCCATTTATGGGTTTTCAAATTGAAAACTAACTTCATCATAAAATACATGTATTCATCTAAAATCTCAAAGAATACGTATGTAAGTAGCATGGGACAAGACAAAATCAGAATGGATGAATATATGAAATAAAATCCCGAATAATCTGCATCTGTGTCTAAAATAAGGTAAAGTTGACCGCGAATTGTTAGCGCATGATTTTGATTACTTGTAATACCGTCTGCTTGTACCTAAAGTCATTAGACTCAACCTGAGGCAGGAATAGTAGATACATGTAATATGGTGTCCATGAGGTGTTCAAAGTAGTTTTTATCGCAGTCCTTTCTGTTGATATCAACTACACCAACGAATGTCCTACCATTCTGTGAATTCGTAAGGTGAACTATAAAAGTCATCACTAAGTCACAAAATTACCCTTCGCAACGGGAACAGGAAATAAATCAAAACAGATATATTCCAAATGTGACCTCACCCCGATGTTGGTTAATTGCAAATATCCATCCAATCTCCTCCACAACCCCAAAGATGTCACCCCATTAACACAGATATCTGAAATAATTATACGAAATATCATTTAAAGACTTAAAGGTATTTATCGGGCTCACTAAGCGAAAATTAGAAAACAAATTCAAATAATACTCATTCCACTTCAAGTGTGAACAACGAAATGGATAAATCTAGAGCTGCACAATAAAATACAACAACTCAAATACCGAAATAAATTTTGAAATATAAAATTGTAAAAAAATCATACGGGAAAACTAAATTAGACGCTTATGTGATCATACATTTCATATGAATATATGCAACATATATTTATTTATTTCATAATAAGGACTACAAGTAGGCTCTAGGCCAGGTGGTAGTCATTTTTTCTTAGGGGAAGAAAATACATTACCCTGCCTGGCATTCACCCTAGTTGAGAGGAAAACCCCCAAAAAATTATGAAAGCATTATCAACGAAAGCAAAGAGAAACATATGAATGGCGACCTGTGCTCTTGTCCAAATTACTCTCCTTACTCCTTTTTCGCCATTTATCCAAAATACAGGTGAAAACACAAAAATCTTTCTTTCCAACCTCTTCTACGACCTCCCATAGAAATAACCACCCCTTACCATCCTTTGGGACTCTACATCAAAAATACTCTATACCATACCTCTCCCGCTTTGTTTTCTTCTATTCCCGGAGATAACAGCATGACTATTGAAACGTTCATTTGCTGCTTCTTAGAAGGCCATCCCGACCTTTCAGTTGTTTCGAGTACCAGTGGCAACGATGTGCGGAACGTTACCAAAGATGGCTTTTGAGTAGTTTTTCAACCTCTAATAGAAAAATAATTTCTTATTGTTCATTGCAATCTGTCTGTATACAGCCCGAGGACCATTTGGTCCCTCATCCCCTCCAACATTAGATACCAAGATCTAATAGTGGAAATGAGGCTTACTAATATGGATGAGGGGTGCCTTTGCTTACCTCACAAGGCCAGAATTCAATAAGCAGAACATGTTCACGCAAGTGTAGCACAATGACTCTACACTTGTCTTGGATTACCATGAGGATCTTAATTATGCATACCATGATTAGCCATTATCATATATTACCTAAATTAGTGCCACTGTTAAGCGTAATCAAATTTCAGTAGCTTTCATGTTATCTCTGCCATGAAAAAGACTGTGAAAAAAGTGAATAAAAATATACTTTCTTTATCCTGTACCTAATAAAAAATGAAACAATAGGGAGTACGGGAGCCAAAGTGACTTGAAATTTTGTACGTAATACCATTAGACATCATTTTATAAATATACTCATTTCCAATTGAACCAAGCTGATATTAATAACAGGCCAATTTCCGAGGAATGTTTCAAGAGCTTGACATGATCGTCAGTTATACACTTCATGAATGTAATCCAGATTCAATTACATCATTTGAAGATAGTAAAATAATTTTTCTCCCTTTGTATCTGAAATTAAATTCCTTTGTAACTTGTGTTCGCAAAATATAATAAAAGCAAGGAGAAAAGGTTGTACCATAAAGAAGAATTCGCTAGCAATTTCGACAGTTGCGAAAAAATCTTTTAAGAAGATATAGATGAGATGGTATTTTATCAAAGGGAAGTAAACCCAAACATGATGGTAAGAGGTTATGGTGAAATCTTACTTTATTTGCGCTGTTTAGAGTCTTTTAGAAGATTGAGACGGATTAAGATCTTTTGAATTTTAGGAATAAACAGAAAATTTGACAAATAAATTCCGATCATGCAATCTGCATCAGCCACATTCGAGAAATAAAACATCCACTAGATCCAATTATCATAATAACTTTATTATCTAATGACTACATGCAGTCATGATAATGAACCGTTTCGAGGTTTGAACTTAATGGGGAAGATTGAACTGGGAAGAGGTGGGATTCAGGTGTGACGGGGGATTCCGAGGGGATTGGGGCCCCCTTAAGAATGTGCCGTAAATTTAAAACAGGGGGGGAGGGATTCGGGTGCAGCAAACGGGGGTGGTGCTGGGTGAAACAGGAAAAGGGAGGCCAAGGAGGGGGCAAAGAGGGTATTTGGAATCGCTGGGCGGGGGCAGAGGAGATACATTTTTTTGTTGTTTTTTAAACAGGGGAAGTGCGATGTGCAACGAGAGATCGCAAGAGGAACTGTTGTTATACCTAAAAATACATTAAAGTAAATTGCGCCCCGACATTGCATGGGATCCGACATTGATCCCAATAATGGACGTAAACAGCGATACAAAAAACATATTCGATGAAAATTGACCATTTTAAAAATGGATAAATTATATAATACCATTTTAACATAAAAAGAACAAACCACGAGATAATGTGAAAATATTGTCTCCGCATAATATTATCTTTGGTAAGAGTGGATATACCTTTATTTCCTTCGTCATCAAAGGAACTGTGGCAAATAAATTAAAGAGTAAATTGACGTAACTTAATATAAAAAAAAAACTTTTGACTAGGGCTGTCATGAACATAATTTTCTATGTGATTGACCCTTGTTAGAGCGATTATTAAAATTCCAGTGTAATTGCTCAATTTTTTTTATAAAATAGGAGTTCTGAAAGCAACAAATAAAACAATAATAAATAAGGAATAGAATGCTTTGAGTTCACGACTCGAGAGGGAAATAATTTAGAAATTTGATTCCATCGGAGAGGAAGTTACAAAAAAAATAAACTAAGACCTAACACGAAGAATCTTGGATCCAAGCAATAAACCAAACGCCACATTAATCTAAGAAAATTAAAAATACGGGTCAAGCTGGAGTATTCGAGACAATTTCATTTCCCGGACAGTTACCAACATAAAGAATATTGTTCGTCTTTGAGAAAGATAACATTAAATCCTAAAGTTCAATGTGGCATAAATAATAAAGGCAGAGAGAGAGTTCCTTCCTCTCCGGCTCTCTTCAGATTCGTTCTTCATGATTGCTCGTCGGTTTCAAATGGACGCTTCCCCTATCCACGTTCACTTTTTCATGGAATGGCGGCTCTGAACAAAATGGCGGCCAAGCCATTAAATCAGTCGCCGCTGACGCCGGTTTCCTCGACAAGTCGAGCTGATTGAAATGGCGTGTGCATGGTGCTTCGAATGTGCATGTGCGTGCGCTCAGGGCCGTGCTGCTGTTTGGTGCGTGCGGTGCGCGGTGTTGCGAACGCGGAATGGGATGAGGGGGAAGTGGGGGCAAAAAGGAGGGAGGGAGTATCTCATGCTGGGAAATGAGGTCGAATAGGTGATCGAATGTCTTTGGTTGGTTATGGAATTAAAATAAAACTCCACGAGAGAAACTAACATAAAAAACACTCTGTATCGACGCAGACTGTGCGGACAGGCTTCTTCTTATCATAAGTTCTGCACATCTTACATCCGCACTTTTGGGGCGTAAAGTTCTTCTTCAATACTTAAGAGTGAACAGTCACAAATAAATATTTGCACTTTTTCTCTCCTTTTTCCTCCAAAATCTCTCTTTTTTAAGAAATAACCATTTAGTTATCATGTATATATGCATTTATATATACACACATATTTATATAATAGAATCTATGATTCCACTATCTTTCTGCTATGTCTTTAAGTATTTTACACTATAAAACGTTAGATAGATAAAGAGAGATGGAGAGATTAAAACATGATCCAATCAATCGCACATTACACAATTCACAGCGCTTTCAGTATGTCTCTCTTCCGTGATTTTCTCCTGTTCTCCACTGAGGGACCAAAAGAAAACTGTCGTTCGACGAGCGAACTTTTATCACTCATTTTCTCGTTCGGAAGTTCTCGTGAGAGCACAGTAATTCTTACAAATTCTCTCACCCCACTCAAGGAAGCACTTCGCTATTATCGAGATCTTCTTTATCGCACGTTACCAATCCTGATTTTGATTCCAGGAAGGACGAACCCATCGAGGAGGAATTGGAAGAGATCGCGTTGGAATGAGGGGCGAGATCAGAAGGTGACGCGCGACCCTATTCGGTGTCGCGCTCACCCATTCCCTCTGTCTTCTTCCATCAGCCCATCAGGGTCGCTGGTGCCGTCTGGGGGGTCGCGGAAGTCAGGTCAGTTTTGAGACAAGCACTTCCGGTGGGTGAAGACGCCGCAGCCCCAGAGTTGGCCCTAGTTGCGGCCATCGGAGAGCGGGCCTCGTCTTGTCCCGTGTGGTTGCCGTTCTGAAGAGGCGGTGGTAATGTTGGGGGAGGAGAGAGCAACAGGTCGAAACCCCCGCCCAACACTCCGCAATTGGGTGCGGTTCTCTGCTGGTGTGCGAACCCTGGACCCGTGGTTGCGGCGCCGGGACTGGCAACTCCATTGGGTACGCTTGAGGTAATATTTCCTCCGCTACCACTTCCTCCGCTGCCGTAATAATAGGAATCTGGAAGAGAGGATTCTTCGTTTAGAGCGATGTCTCGATGAATTTTTCTTTGCTTGGAACCCGTTTATTGCATACAGTTGGTAAATAAATTCTATTGCAAGACGAGACTCAATACCTCGAGAAGTTAAAATGAACCTTGTGGTATAAGAGAAATGAAATTGATGATAGACTTATAAAACCGACATTAAAAACAGGCTGCAAATTCCTGTAATTTTACTCTCCTTAATACAGAGTAGGAGGTTAATATATTTTTATTTCGATCATTCTGAAGTATATTATCTTAAAACTAATTTCCTACTGCTTATAATTGCATACTTTATTTATGAATTCTTGGACAAATGAGGCTGCGACAGGAGCTTCTGAATATTTGAAAGGCTAAATTATAATTAAAGTGCTTAAATAGTTTGTTGAAAATTAATGTCCTCCATAAAATAATATTTTAAAATCTTGATTAAAATACTTAGTTATTCTTCTCAAATGGAAATATTTGAAATATAAAGAGTTGATGCCGCGATTCTTTTAATATATCAATATCGTAAACGTGAAGATTAAATTTAAAAATTTTACAATTGATATTCCCGAAACAGTTCAACAAAATTACTTAAGATTGGTAACACTCCATAAATTTTATAATATTACTCATTCTAGTTTTGAAATGCTCTAGTCTTACGTATTTTTGGCTTAAACTAAACAAATGAAATAGGGTTTCAGACGCTATTCCAAATGAAAAAAAAAATTATATAAATTTTCAATAATTTAATATATTTTCTTTAGGAGGAATTCAGTGAATCAGATATGAATGTTCGAACGGTTTCCAAGCGAAAAACTATTTACAAGAGAAATGGAAAGGATCCAAAAAGGCCGATTCGCTAGAAGAAGATAGTAATGGTGCAGAGAAAATATATGAAATTCGAGCGAGATTTTTGAGATGCTAATAATAAGCTCAGAAAAATATTTATTTTACATTAAGTATTTTTTCATCACTCCTGCTAACAGCTACTGTTTGATATAAAGACAAACTAACGTTCAAAATAATAATAGAGATTTAGAAATGGTGAAAATAAACAGGATTGATCTGACTCTACGTGAATGTGTGAGATACTTGCGTAATTCTTACAAGTTCTCAATGATTCTAAGTTAAATAGTTAAAATAAAATTTTAAAAATTTCATTTCCAATATATTTTATGATTATACTCAAAATTGCAGAAAACAGGCGATAATCTAATTCACCAATCGATAATAAATTAAATTGATAACCGATTGCAGCAGGTAGTATTTCGTGACAATAGAAATAGCTGACTGATTAGAGGACTATAACATTTCCATGAGTCGCTTTTGAGAACTCTTTTTGGACTCTCAGCCAATGCAATTGCGGTCAACTGACCTGACCTGAATGATAATTCGAGAATAGTTTTTGCAAATAAACGCCAAGCAAGGACAATTTCTTATACTGACTGCATTTTGCCAGGATATTCCTCTAAATTATTGACCGAAAATTTACGGCCTAGATGATTGATGGAAGTTTCTAATCAAATATGAGTCGGGTATATGGCAGAATTTATTTAAAAATCGTGAGCTCCGCTATAATGATAAAAGCACTCATTTTTCGAGAGAGGGTGAAGAGTTTAGTGGCCATAGTGACGTGCTGAGAAATGAAGTCTACCCTCAGAGGATGAAGAGAGGACAGTAGATGAGGGACAGAGCCACTCTTCTCGAGAGGATACTCTTGTATACTCACTGTTTACTTACTGAGCAACCCGCCAGCAGCGCCGTATCCGCCGTAAGAACCGTACGATGAAGTGTACTGCGTATAATGGGAACCGTACGAATAATCTCCACTAACTCCGCCTGGAACGCCACCTCCCCCTACTGAACAGGAAAAGAAACAAAGGTTTATGGTAAGAAACAAATAAATAAAGCGAGACTATAAACAAATTATTCAAAGTAAATAAAATGTAAAAAAATCTTCGGCTTGTAAACACTTTTCGGGATTCAGTTATTCAAATGAAAGCAGGAATAAAATTTTAAATTGCTTCATTTAACAGTATACATGCAATGATAAAGAATGGAATAACATGTAGAATAAAATGCATCTGAAAAATAATCAAGAGATTATAATGTTAATTGCAGTTTCATCTTCGCATATACAGCATTCTCTTGGAAAAATTTGCCTTGATTGATAACATTTGAGAAACTTCAGATCAACTACTTGTGCTATACATTCTGAAAACACTACTAAGAACAACAAAAAAGACACACTTGAGAATAATTGGAATATTGGATGTAGTTTTGTCCCACATCGCAAGCTGTATATAGTTAGGTTAATTATGACCACTTCATCCTGACGATGGCCACGGAAATTGTGGCCGAAACGTCGGCTTTATGCAGAATTTGTACCCGATTGGAGACCTTCTTTCAATTATGATCATCTTTTTTAACTTCAACACAAAAACAAGAATGATTAGCCACAGATGATTTTTATACCTTTGGTGGGTCGATTATCATTTTCTAATTGAGTAAAATCTCATAAAAATAGGATAAACGCTCAACTATTAAATTGCCACTGTCTCACCTATGAATTTGCTCGTGCAGTTAAAACAAATTGCTATCCATAGAGGTATTTAAAGTATTCCTTACTTCACTGTATTTCAAATATTCTGTGTATTTTATCCTTGGTTTTGCAATATTAGGAAATGTTAACAATGGTTGCATTTAAATTGATCGAATAAATTGAATCGAATTAATGTATTTTTATACCGTTTGGCCTCTTCCAATAGCTCATAAACCGTTACAAAAATGTGAATATAATCAAATTAAATAATTTTGGATGTGGAAATCTAAATTTATAATCATGTCGTGTAATAATTAAGAAAATTAAAGCCGTTTCTAATCTGGGTCAATTTAGGAGGCTCATCAACACTTTTGAAGTATTTGAATACCCTCTAAAATTATTAGAGTTCGGTTCGTTGATTCGCTGAGCAATTATTAAATATCCCATTGGTTGATATTTTTGTATTTAATGCAACCATAATATATTCTATGAAATTTCGCTGGGGTTAACGCATTCGTGATTTTCGGAAAGTCAATTAGGTACGTAATATGTGGGTTGCTATCGGTGTGTAATTACTTGGATTAAATTACTAGAATATGAATCTAATTTAAAGGCAGGAGTCCAGGGTTTATTGGGTTTTGAAATAACATCAAATCCTCTAAAACATCACCATAGGTTTTCCGAGGAAAAATGAAACATTTATTTTATGTTTGCGAAGAAAAAACTTTGAAAAATAAAGTGAATTAGAATATTGACTTCCATTCCTTGGTTATAGTAGATTAAATTGAATCTCTTCTATTTGTAATATAGAGGCCAAACCTTTCATTATTATTTCCGTTATCTATCGATCAAAAAGTTGTTTTTCTTCGGACCCGCTAAGATTAATTAGATGTTTAAAATCTCCAATAGCCGTATTTGTCGGCGTTCCTCGTCTCATTAACCGGTATACGAAGAGACCAGAAAGAACACCGCACTTTTTAAGTGTGGAATTCCGGTTAATGAGAAGAAGAACGCAGACTAAGACGGCCATTGGAGATTTAAACCTCTAATTCCGTAACGGCCGCGTTCCAAATCTTCTTTCCTTACTAATATTGAGCCCCATCAAAATCCTTGTCGTGCGGGGTGCATACGATTAAGGATATTCGGCGAGTGGTACTCGCTTTTTCGGTAGTCTATCCATTATAAATTGATAAATCGAGCTTTGGGCATAGGAATTCAATGATTTTATTAAGATTTAAATTTCATGGAGTAAATATGATCATCAGCATCTGGAGTAAAATAAAGAATAATTTTCTTCAATGGTTTAGGTTAGCATTATCCGGGGAAAATATGTTTTCTTTCCATTTCCGGTGCTCTAATGACATATCGTGGGCACGTACTCTTCATTTTCGTGACGTCTTTTCGTCACCTTTTTTCCTCATCTCGAAAGACCCACTTCGCCGCGCTAAGAAACTGGTGTCGATTGTAACGGTCAACCTTTTTGCGTCATCGGCAGTCGAGCAACAAATTCCAATTTTTTTCCCTTCCGCTCTCTTCTACTCTACGAGGGAAACTGCTTTTTTGAGAAATGTTCTCGCTTCGCTCAATCTTTCTAAAACGGCGCTTCCGTAAGCTTAGATCGCTAAACGTTCCGCTCCGGGACCATTTTTAGGTTTTCCCACCAAAATGCGTGGGAGTTTGATCGGGAGTTCTTCCGTTGATTTTTACAACATTCACTCAGGTTTGATGATCCAATGCTCGCGCATGTCACACTTTGACTGTCGAATACGATTGCAGCGCATGGTAAATGGGTAACCCTTGATATACGCAATCTGGGGCACTGATTGTAGAGAAATGGGTGACTTAAAGTGGGATTCATAGGTTAAAAACGTTCAAGAGGAAACGGTAGGAAAATAAACTCAATATGAGAAAGCGTTACTTCGTGAAAGGTCATAAAATAATAATGTAAATCACTCGCTCACTTATAAACGTATGAAATCTGTGGAAGTGTACGAGCAATTTACATCATTGTAATTATAGTAATAAAATACTGTCCATCGCGAAGTTCAAGGTACCAATATCAATAACACTAGACATTATGATACATCAGACCAGAACCAGGATTTCGGAACTAAATTCACACAATAGCAACTCAAGAATATAACACATCAAGAATGGTGCTTGTTGGAGATATTTATTTATAATCGAGAAAGGTGAAACCGGATCTATGAGCATAATCCTACAGTAAACAAGTATTGGAGCATTTTATTCCTACGAATATGTTGTTTTTAAGGTAATGTTTGCGAATGGTAAGATTTTACATCAGGACAGTTTCTGATTTTAATATAAAACGTAAGGTTTCAAGTCTTGATTATTCCCAAACAAAATCCTTCGTGGTTTTTCGACTGCTTTGTGACAACCCTCGTCCACGAGGATGCCCTAATCCAACCTCCACACTTGCCTGGTGAAGAATATTGGCCGAAGCTCGGGAGCATGGTGTACGAGGAGCCGACGGGCGAAACCGGCTGCAGGAGAGTTAGCGAACCGGCTGCAGCGGCCGCCGCGGCTGCTGCGGACACGGGCGGAGGCGGCAAAGTCGACGGCGGGGCATCCTGCTGCCCCTCGACCCTGTCCCCACCTGAGGGGGGCGAAGAGGGGGCCGCCGAGGGGGCGGGGTCCGCGGGCAGAGATATTGGCACTCCGGGAGAGACGTGGCCAGGCATTTGGAGGTGGTGACCCATGTGGTGACTCATATGGTGGTGTTGGTGGTGGGACGGAGGATGGTGCGGGTGGTGATGGTGGGAGGGTGCTTCCATTAAGGGAGAGGTGCTTAGACCAGCGCCGTGGTATGGCGCGCCCTCTGGGGTGGGGAGAAGAGCGTGCATCGAATAAGCAAACACACATATATATGGAACAATAAGCAAAATCATATAAAATTTAAATTTAATTTATGTACAAAACATGGCATTCATCTGATGCTATTAATTCCGTCTGTTCGTTGGCTGATAATTGATTGACTATTATAATTGGCGGCATTGATACCTAAGTTATCCCGTGGTGATAAATTTATAGTTGGCATTAGAGTTATAGGTAGAATAATTTGTTACATTTATTAATGAGAAGAATTTCCAAATGCGTTACGGAAGGGTAGAATTAGACAAAAACGAAGAGGATTTATATTATTAGTGAATATTACATTATGCGTTATAGTACATACATTCATTGGTATTTTGTAAGATTAGTTCGAATGTACAGTCCTGGCCAAAATTAACGCAGCACCGGCCGTAAGGATCTCTAGGGAGGTGCTGCGTTAATTTTGGCCAGGAGTGTACATCGAAATTCTGAAGTTTGAAGTATTCAAAGTTTTTTAGTAATTCCAAAGCGAATTTAAGACTTCAATTGCGCAAATTATGCAAGTTGATGGTCATTTCATAGCAATTATTCATTTCCAAAAACATTACCTCATTTGAAGTCACTTTGAACGAGTTGATTTACGAAATATTCTCGAATTTGTACAATATCATATGTACTAGTTAAATAAAGTTGTTATATCTCAGCCAATGGACATACGGATCATTAAAAAATTAATTATTTTACCAGGAAATAAAAAAAACGAAATTAAATTCAAGTAATGTATGACAAATTATTGAAAATTAATCTCAAAACATTCTGAAAATGCCATGCAATTGATTACATCAATATTTTTCTTGACAGTGCATTCATTAAGAGTACAATATCTTAAAGGATATAAAATAATTATATGCATAAATACTTAAACAAGACAGCATGCAAATATTAAAATGAATAGAACCATACATAAAGATTAACTTAAAATAGAATTAAGTACAAAATGAAGAACAATTCATGCACGAGTGGATTAAAGTTCTCAAAAAAGTTTACACATATTATTGTGCAATGAGCACGGAAAACAGAAACGTCTTCGTCACCTAAATTAAACAAGACATGCAAAAAGGCAACAGAAAACTTGTTATGTGCAAATGAGGGATAATGATTTTTAAAGAAAATTAACTGAACCAAGACATGATTTGTACGATGCAATCGACTCACATTTAAAACACAAAACAAAGGATAGCAAATCCCATTCAAATAAATTTTATCGTTATGGGAAAGGGCGAAACCCTACGACGTTTCCGATGCCCAACGTGTTTTCCGTGCAGCATGCACCAAGCACAAGAAGGGAGTACATTTTGGACACACACAATCTACGACACCAATTGTTTTCAAGGTTGAAGAGGTGCATCCCGACTCTTGGTTAGATAAGTGCGCTGGTAAACGCGGGAGTAACAAGGGAAGGAAGGGACTTGGGGGAGTACTCGATATCCCACGGAATAAACAAATGGCGGATGCGGCGCGTTTTCCATTCAAAGCTCCGCCATTTTGGGAACCCAATCTGCAACAGCCTCCGATTCTCGAAAATCACCTGCCAGAGGACGAGCGGAGAAAAGAGCCCATCGACGCGTTAAATTCGTGGAAAAGCCCGTGTCGCGCGGCGTTTATCGTTTTCCGCACCACCATAGAATGGCATCGCCTCGATCCAGACCAACGGCTTCGCACGACCATTGCCTCTGAACGTTCAAACGTCGGAAAAAAGCGTTCGAGATTGGAAACGAACAAGCGCAAAGGATAATCGCGGTAGGAGCAGTTAGGGGTTTATTCACTCGCTCCATGGTCACCGAACTTGTTTATTTTACCTTGTTGGTACGGCGACATGGAGGCATCGAGGGCAGTGGCGGATCCGGGCATCTCCTGCATCGCAATGGGTGCCAGTGGTGGGAGCGGTACGTTGCCTGCAGCGGAAAGAGCAACATGACCGCAAGAGGACAAACATTTAACATTAATTCGTCCTTTGACCGCCATTAAAAAGAAAGGAAGCGAAGATTTTCATTTAGGGGTCCCTATTTTTAACATTATTGAAAACGCAAAATATTCTGTTGATGATTAATATTGCGGAATTACTAAAAGGGTCTCATAATTCTGTTTCAGAACAATCAACAACAATTATCTGGGGTCTAATATTGCTGGCATCGCGTGATTACAAAGTTTTATTTTAATAATAGAAATCTATAACATTTTGGGTAACTTGATTATGGTAACATATTAGAATATTTCCTCCCTGTAAGAGGGTAAATTAGTTAATCCCTGATCCACTCTTGTTATTCTCTGAGAGCATTGAAATATTTATAAGTGGATATTTAAGCGATATCATTAGAAAATATTTCTTAATTTATTTATATTTTTTCCGAGTGTATAAAGTGAAATGCAAAACCCATTGGGCAAAATAATAATGAAACTCAGGAACGTAACTAATACAAGCTTCGTCGCGGAAATTTTATAAAATACAGTGAACAAAAGGATTTCTGGGTTATTTTAGAAAATTTTAAATCTTACATGAATGAGAAAAATTAAAACTGATTACGAAGCGAGGAATGGCAGTTCATAAAATAATAAAAATAGAAAATCATTCCCTTCCTTTCAGACAGAGGCCAAATTGTAAACCAAACTTTAGCGCGAGTTTTTAAAGTTTTTTCTAAGTAGGCCTTGGCGATCAAAATTATTTAATGATTAACGAGGGTGAACAACTAATTCAATGGACTTCCTCTTCAAAAATTAAACCACGGATGGGAGGGACTTATGATTAAAGTGCGACCAAACACCAAGGAGATGAAACGAAGCAGGAAGCCAACCTAACAGATTGGAAGCGCCCGAGAAACCATCACCACAACTCCAGCCACCAAACAACCGTTATACAAGACATACACCAGAAGAAACATACTGCTATTCTTCTATACCTATACACAGTAAAGGTAGTGTATTCAGAGATACTTCATCCAATTCGAAAGACATATTCAGCCATACAATTTTCTGAGGTCTCATCCCCAGGTTTTTTTCTAATTCAGTCATTCTATTCGCTATTTGCCTAGAACCTTTTTGGGTAGGCGATGTAAAAGTAAAGTTCTAAAGCTACAAATTACAAGATTCTAATCAAGCGACTTATAAAGGAGAAATTGTAAACCAATGAAGGGAATAGAGAACATGGAAGACGGTTCTTTTGGACATCACTAAAATACTATTTTTCCGATCAATCAGTGTGCTCAATTGTTTGCGATGTACATTTATTTATACTGTTTGATAATATATGAATGCTGTTTGATATGACTACTTAAGGTATTTTTATGTTTTATAATTTTCCCATTTTACTGTCATCTAAATTGGATAGAGGGTTGATATGGTAGTTATGAATAATTTCAAGAGGATATACGTAAAGGGTAAGTGATAAAGTGATTCTAATATAAGTGCGACGGTAAAACTAGTATCTCTAGTTCTCCTTTCTAAGTGGCTAAACATTCTAAAGATTCGTTTAAGAGTTTCGCAAGAGACAGTGCAAAATTTTATGAAATAATATAGTGAAAATTAACGATTTGGTGCCACCGGGAAACCTGTAAATAAATGCTAGAAGACCCACAGGCGAATGTATATTCGCACATTTTAGTTAGCAGGTGCAATGACGAAAGAATAGCGGTGCATATAGGCAAAGAAAATCCACAGGGGAGACAGTGGCGTGTGAGAATAGATTCCTCGAACACTCCAGTAGTTTATCCACCACCACCGCAGCAAATCCGTCGAAAGCAAAGGAAGTTCCTCTTACCTAAAGAGCTTCCGATGGGCGAGGTGTAGACGGGGGCCGTCTGCGACTGAGTCATCGTGCTTATGGAGTCGTAGAGGTCGGAGGCAGAGGTTGGACCGCTCCCTCCGCCCCCACTCGTGGGCGGGAAGGAGACCGCTGCGGCCGCCGCAGCCGCCGCCGCCGCCGCTGCTGCAGCCGCCGCGGCCGCCGTGGCGTCCGACACGAAAGAGTACGGAGAGTTGCCGTTGGAGGAGCCACCTCCGCCGCCCCCAGCACCCCCGACGCCGCCTCCACCGCCCCCGAGGTCTGAGAGCAGCTTGTGCTCGTCCTTGATGCTCCACTTGGTGGACCAGAGCTGCGGAAGAAACAACTTCATTCAATCAAATTCTTGTTCGTCACATTTGTTTGAAGTGTCGATTTCGACTTGTTCAACTTTCTGCACATTCTATAAAATTAGTCCAAAATAGGGATATGGGAAGTAAATAATCTATGGAAAGATTTTCAGGTTGTTTTAAAACCTAAATTTTATATAATGTGAGCAAAGGAGTTTGATGTTGCTAATATAAAAAATCGGCAAAATATGTCATTTTCTTAAATCCATCTAACCTCAAGAGACGATCACCCTACTAATAGTTATCATAATCATACTTATAAATATTAATTTATATACATGGTGCCGCATCTATAGATTAGTATGAGATTTATTATAAAATAAGATCTTTATTTCACTTATTTTTGTATTAATGACAAAATACAAACGAAATGATTTGATATATATTGAAATTAAGATTTTTGTATCTTTGAAATTGTTTCAGTACGGAGATTTCAAAATTTATGTTGAAAATTAATATAACGGTGATAAAACTTACATTCGAGTAGAGCTGGTCTCCGTTGTAGTGCGTCCTTTGAGGTTTCAGTTCGTCTTCTTGGTGTCCGTTGATATCACGATTCTCCTCTGCGAAAGAAAATAATGCATAAATCATTATTATATGTAGATTCAGCGCAAAGATCTTTAATTAGTAAATCTTATCATTCACATGGAAACTATCGTTTATTTATTGCTTTAAAACGTACGAAGTGTACAGCTCTTTAATTGAGCACTAAAGGTACATTAACAACAATAACGCCACAGTCCTGAAAGCCTCGAACACTTTCACATGCTTCATGAAACCTCAACGACCTTTTTTATTCCTGACAGCAACCAAAATATCTGTATTCCACATCCGTGTTTCCTTTTTGCCTTCATTCTTGAGGTTAGTCAGCCATCGCGCAAGACCATCCAATTCATATAACACAACTCTCAGCAAAGTGACTTTCTACTCGATCCAAACCCAAGCAAAAAACAATAAGGGTAAGCTATGGATTATTTTGGGACCAAACGGATTAAATTATTGATAATAAATATTCCGCTACAATACAGAATTTTAAGCGACTTTTACAATTATACTCCGCTTATTATCGAAGGCAATCTTCCTTAGGGCATTCATGACAGGCAATCGATATTGTAATTCATCGAAAAGTAGTTTTCACACCATGTCCCTCCACATCTATGAAAGATCTAACGGTCTCCCTTTGTTCCCCTTCCAAGCGAACCGCGTTTTTGTTTCGGATGCAACATTCTCCTCATTGAAGTCTGGGAAGAGTAAAAACACGATCGGGGTAAAGGATGGAATGTTGTTCGAAGTCAAAAGAAAGGGAAGGCCGTGGAATGAGATCGGGAGAGGGTCGGGAAAGAAATTAGAAGAATATAAAAGGGTCAGTACATTGTATTACATGCAGATATTTTTTTGATAGTAATTTCGTGGTCTATTCTATAGTGAATTAAATAGAACGAATCAGAAGAAAAATCATCGGCCAATAAACTAATTTTATCGTTTTTTTTCTACTCAGTATTTCGAAAATGAAACCATAGTATTTTTCTCGGCGAGTAAATTTTGAAATGTATAATTAAAAATGTACGCATATTTCAGATTTAAGTGAAATTAATTATGTTTAATTTATCAAAAAATTTTTCCTTTTCATCCTGTTAATCATATAAGAGATATGTTGATTTGAGAGATGCATTTTATTAATATTTCTGGTCTACTCCTCGAATTAATGAAATTAGTTTACCTTATTCAAAGCTATTTAGATTATAATGGCTCAAATAGAAGGACAATGAGATTAGAAGACGAGAACACATCTAGCAATTATTTCAATTTGCACAAATATGTTAATAATAATAAATAATAACGAGTTCTAAGCAAAGACGCAGTGTTATGGGAAACAAACGTCATCTATTACAGGTGAAATGGAACGAGCGTCTTTCCTGTCGTCCTCCAACACCTATCGAATCGGAAACAACGGTGACTCCACTGACGGTTGCTCACTTCTCTCCCAGGTGACCACGTAACGGATTTCGCAGGATGTAAAAACGTCAATCTCTGCGACAGCAATGAATAAAGAAAGGCTCCGAATGAGAAACGATGACGGGGAAACGCGTGTCGAACAAGGCGCCGGCGAATGGAGATCCGCGTTTGAAACACGACTTCCGCAGCTGCCCCGGTGATCGAATTATTCCACGAGGGTTTTATCCCTCGGTGATTTAAGCTCCTTTCATTATCCGTCGCTTAATTGTGGGATCATCACTCATTCCTTTTTAGAACGATCATTTCGGTTATTGAGTTCGCTTTCTGAAAGGACTGAAATCGCGTTTCGTTCGGTCGAATGAAATGATGGTCGTTTAAATTTGACTGGATGTTAATCATTCGGGATTTTCATTTGGGACAGAGACATTCTCCTTTGATTCAGTAGTTCGCGTGATTCACTTACAGCCGTTTGGGGGGACATGGGAATTCAAAGCAAAGAATGTATGGGCGGAAGATCTTTGTGCCACGACCAATGGAATTCAATACAGAAGTGAGATAAATGTAATAAGCGTGCAGCACTGAGTTATTACCGATGAATTATAAATATCATGAGGTAAATTATACGGTATCGAGGGTGAATATAAATGGAGACTTCAATATTACAGACTCTAATCGATGTAAATAGATGAAAGAAAAATAATACTTGAAGCAAACTCATCCAAAATATCTCATTAAAAATCTTCAAATAGTTCCATCTAAATTATTCTTTAAATTTGCTGATTTATTGTGAAGAACCGAAGAACAGAATATTAAATTTGTAGGTGTATTCAAATATATTGTTTCCAAGTGATATTTTGTCTTAGCAGTAGAGGGCAATGCTTTGTAAAAATATTGGATTTATTCCACAAAAATTAAGAAACCAGAGAAACCGAATGAGATGAATTCACTACTTCCTAATGCCAAAAATTTACGGCGATAGTAAAATTAAAAAGAGAATAAAATACTGATCCACGTTCTATGTAATTCTATTTGTACTTTAAAAGCAAAAAAAAATATATTTAGCAGACTATTGGAAAATAGCTACTTTTTCAGACAGATCTAAATCAGTTTAGAATTACTTTATGCTATTGTAAGATCCTTTAAGAAAGTCAAAACATCCCCGTCGTCGTCATCTGATTTATTTTCGTACCTCCTGCTTAATAACTCAAGATCGCTTCTCAATCTTCAATTACGATTCGTCTTTCTCTCATTCTCTTTTCCAATTCACTTTTCACATTCAAATCTAAAGTCTCTGTGAACTCAAAAACAAAAGGGGACCCCTCCTCCTTTCCTCTGGTTCTTCCTATTTTTATACCACCGAAATCGCAAAAAAGTCCAGTTCCGCACCACTGCCTCTGGAAAATTTTTCGATTCGCTACGATTCTCCGTCTCCTGTGCTGCGTCCGCATTCTTTCGCCGCGAAAACACACTCTGAAGCCCTCATTTCTGCCGATGAATGGCAATATAATGAAGAGGTCGCTATTTTCCCCAGAACGGAACATGGGCGACGTGAAATACGACTAAGACACGTTGGGAACACGGCCGCTAGGGGACAGGTCGATCTTCCGACTACACTGGGGAAGCCATCGCTCATGTGCCGGGAAATAGGGGAGGAAGACAGTGTTTTGGCGTCGACGGAAGATGTAGAGGGATGGATCATGCTGCCCTCTTCGGGTCATCTAATCCGAGGGGGAGATCGAATTATTGTATCCCCTTTTTACACGGTAAAGTTGGCTATCAACTCGTCAATGGCGTACCTCCAATGACAGCAGTTCCATCTGATATCAAAGAGATCCGTCCTGTTTAATGCGAAAAATACTGTCGTATAAAGCTTTATTGGAGAAAAATAGGAGAATACGAGATGAGAGTTGATGCTCTGCCAACTTTTCAGTTAGTGCACGGAAACGTCATTAAATAACTATAAAATTGAGATATTTAAGTATATTCAGAGGAGAGACTTATACTCCAGGTGATCACTGTAAATTTCAAGTATAGATGCACTAACTATGCTCATAATTAGGTTGTGATTGAATTTTGTACAATTAACTGCTTAAAAGAGAGATTTAATATACTCTTCAAGCAATTATACGGTTGTCACAGAGCTAATATGGCGAGCAGATCAAGGGGAGTATCAAAATCTTTAAAATAATCTCTTTGGATACTTTTCAGAAATGAGATTTTTCCAGATTTTATAGGGGACAACACGTCTTTCATCTGAAGATAAGGAATAAGGTCTAACAGATAGATATTTAGGTTAAGGTTAAATTAGAAGATAAGCGCTACAGAAACATTTCAGAAATTTTGTATTCTTATAAAAGTGAATCCGTTAATAACTAAAGCTACTTCTGGAACTTGTACCGGTATTTTAATCACAGAGGACGTGGTATAGTCAAATAATCTCGAAATTTATATTATTGGTTTTTTTAGTATTGGTTTTATATTATTGTTTTTTTTAGTATTGGTTTTATATTATTGGAACCGAAATTACTGCATCAAACATACTTCTGAATAAAATGTTCACCAATATATCTTGTTCATGGGATGAAATTTGAAGGTTGATTCTGTATAATCGATAACTTTGGATAGGTAGGAATCGAGCTTTCAGGGGAAGCGATCGTAAAATCTTTATTCGAAGTCGTCTGAATGGGAAGGATATCCCCCAAAAAAGGAAGAGATCGGGATTATTCCTAAGGGAACAGAGGGGCATAACCCATAAACGTCATAATGATTACATTATTCTTTCCCTTATCACTCTATTCGGCAATCGAAGGAAGGTTCGCTTTGATAGATATGCTCCCCATTGAAATGGAAATCGAACCGATTGATATTTTCGATATCCTGATCACGGAAATATCCAAAGGAACTTCTTATTTTCCATCAGAAAACCGTTGCTTACTTATAGTGATAAAAATGCTGATTTCTGTGCTTATTCGGTGGAAAAAGTGGTAATAGAACTGTGTTCCTTGTAATAGCCACAGTTAAAAACTTTACTTAATGCATCCATAGTTATAAAACAAGCAAATATAGAGGGGAATTTTGTTGGCAGAAAATTGACGAACTGAAATTCGTGGAAAGGATTCTCACTAAAGGACAATATGTTGGAGTAAATTTTGAATGAAAATTTCTGAAGAACACTGAAAACATCTGTTAAATTTAGGAGGGATTAAAGCCTAAGTATGGTTGCTATCTAATGCGCTACAAACTTTAGGCTATGATAAAGCTTCTTCGCATCTCAAGCGTCCAAAATGCTTATAGCAATACGCATATACGTTTTGACTGTTGATTTTATAATGTTCTATTATATAAATTTATTTCGCATATACAAAGAATATTGATACAGATTAAATATATTTCGAACAGAAAGCATTTCAAAGTTTTCGAGAGAAATTATTTAAATGAACTATCAAGAGGTGCTTTAGAACTGTCACAGTATTTTAAACATTTTTGAATTTTCTAATCGTTGTCCATCATATCCATGCCCTGTTTTAATGAATTACTCGGAACAAGTGACTAACATTGTTGTGAACTTCTAATATATTGCTATGAACATTTCTTTACCTGCGATTGTGCGGGAGTTATAAAGTGCTAGAGAATTCGGACAAATAGTTTGTTTTCGTTCCTCAAATTATTTATTTTCGTTAGCAAGTAGAACTGAATTCGACACGAAGTGAAGGATTGCTCTCTCAGTATAAGCATCTCCGTGTGGGTCCACCGTCCCACTGAAAAGTCGATTCGAATTGAGTTAGGACGCACCATTTTCCGATGAGGAAGCGGGAGTGGATTGGTGGAGAGGGAATAGCAGATGCCCAAAAGCCACCAATCGGCAGGACTTGAGGGGAAACACCGGAAGATATGAGGGGTAGAAGATTAGTGGGGATTCGGATCCAAAACACAACACTACATTTCCTCCGTCCCCTCGCCTCGACGGCTCTCCAGCCTCAATAGATTGCAATGTCTCCCCAAAGGATTGACGCCCTTACCCCAGACCATTGTCGAAGGGGGAGGCTGTGCTTTTGGTCCATTTTCTACGAGGAGACCTCCATTCATTCGCAGTTAGTGGAATCGGGTTTCATTTAATTATCCCTTTGCTTCGATTCACTGTCCCATAAGTTGTGACGGGGGAGTGACCAGTAATGTCCAATAACAGGGGCACTTACAACATCACGGAATATAAATCATCCCTTTTAAAATGACTTAAATTACTAGCGGACGATTGAGGCAAGTTGGAATAATGCCACGCATTGGTTAAATCATTACCTGCTTGATATTCAATACATTATTAGGACACACGTAAATTGTTAATCATACAGAGTAATATTACGTCTTTTTTACCTAGTTCATTTTGAATTTTTTTATATAAACTAGAATTTGGTTAGAAATTCGAAGAACTTCCATATGGTGAAATACAATAAATATAGAGAATATTAAATTTTAAAAATTAATTATAGTAATTTAAAGTGGCAGCGCGGTGACTATTTATTGTAAAAATTTCTGTCTATATTTTATTATTTTTTTATTTTAGTGAGCCTATGAAAGTTCGTTTCATTAACAGCTGCTTTGTTAGTCCGTACTAGACCTACATAATGCTTAATATATTCATATACAAAGATTACATGTGAAAATTGTTGACTGATAATAAATAATTAGACTATCAATATATTTCTTTTGCTGTAATGTATTTAAAATTTAATTGTATAGATATGTGTGCTGTCTTCTGTTTGAAATATTCGACAAATTTTAGTTGGTGTGATTAATGAATAATCCAAGCTCCCAAGCTCTCCAATGAAAAAAATTCAACTTCATTACTTCGCAAATATTTTAATGTTCGTTATCATCGACACCCATACAAATTTCAACATTCATTTCACCCATATCTTTTTGTATGGGAACTCATCGTAATTATTTATACATTAGATAATGTATAATGGTATTTAAATAACAGTAAACGATACACGAAATCATAGTTTGAAACTAAGCGTCGTGTCGCATATTCAGGCGACAAAATCTCCCGCATGAAACGTGCAGTCGGCGGAGGTTCGCGAAAGAGCGATAGTGAGAGTGCGATCGAAGCGCCATCAAAACAACCGACGGCGATTTGTTCATTCACTCGGCGACTCGTTAACTGCGACTTTGAAAACCCTCGTGGATTATTGAGTTAGTGACTCGCAGTCGGGAGGGGGCTTTTTTCCTAACGTCGAAATGAAAAGCCTTGGGCTTCAACATTGTCCTCTAATCCGGAGTCGATTTGCGTGTGCGCGTGGGGGGAGGCCATCCAATTAAAATAATTCACCAACAACAAGTGTCGGAGGGACTGCTGCACGGTTTTTCGATTCCCGCTCTGGTGTTTCTCTTCCCCCCAAAAAACAAAAGAATCCCAACCTCCGCACGTTCGCTCCCACTCATCCTCTTTCGAAAGCAAAAGTCGCCTGTTAAAAATAACGGAGCGAGGATCTTCGTACATTTTAAAGCGCTCACCGAAAACAAATGCTGACTCCTCATGTCCTCGCTGCTATTCTAAATGCACGCATCTGTGAGGGGATGCGAGTGGTATGTTGATAACATACAAGTACCTTGGGCCGACACTCGCTACATTCATATCTAAAACTAGTCTTTTGCAAGATGTTTACCGCCTAAGAACGGATGTTACAAATCTTTTTTACCCGCGTTAACTGAATTGATTCAGGACTCTAATTAAAGTAAGATTTAGAGAAAACTAAGAAATATCTTTTCGTCTAGCCTTTTACATTGCATTAGAACAGCAAGCATTAAGAGCATTATATTTGTAATAGCATTTCATAAAGATGGGATGCATAGCATAAATAGTGAATGGTCTCACTAGATCATGGAGCATAACTCATTTTTTTATCACATATGAAAATAAATTTTCCCCTTTTATATGTCTAAATACCGATTTTTCACTGATTCCTTAATAGCTAAATAGGTGTAGATAACGTAGAAAACAAAAATGCACAGTTTGTACATATAATATAACACTTATAAACATTTTATAACATCTTCTTATGAGTATTATTACGATTAAATATAAAAATCAGCATATCAAAACAGCAAAAGTCAAGAGGAATGCCTAATACTTTCGTTAAAACCACAGTAAACATAAAATATTTTAATTGTGTTTAAAAGCAACAATGGATACAGTGATTAACAAGTTTGTACCGTTTGTAGAAAAAACTCTGTCAGAAAAATAATTCTAAATTAAAAAGCAACCCGCGAAATATTTTCCACTGCGTTGGTACTCGAACGGCTAAATTAACAAGGTAATGAATTTCGGATAATTAGGTAAAACAGCGCTCTCTCGGAGTTCATATTTATCAATTGTAGCGACCCGTTTTAATTGGAAACTCCCGACTGAAAACCGTCCTCGGTTTGCTTTTCGCTTTTATTAGGCAAAACAAACAAGAGCTTTCCTTCGAATATATTGCAGCCAGCAAATAGCGCCATCTCATCCGGCCGAAAGTCAACTCGGGCGAACCCCTTCAGAAGGGCCCAACCCTCCTTCGACCGCTTTTTTGTCCTCAGTTTCAATTGACCAGTGACATTTGATGGCCGCTGCAAAATTGTGATTAGATTGTGTCCCCAGCGGTGGCCCTCGAATTGGATTAGCCGTGTTAGCTCGTGTTTTGAGGGGATTAGAGGGACGATGCGTTTGACGATCTCTGCACGAGAGACGAACGTTTTTATTTCCACTTATCGTTTGTTCATCCCTCCCCGCTTTATCTCTTCGTTTATTTCCATCTTCCTGTCTTGTCACTCTGTTAATTGACGTTTTTTATATGGGCTCTTCGAGCGATAAGGTAAATAGTTTAAACCCCTTTTCATTCGCAAAATTATAATTAACCGCAGATATTGCAACATTGAAACTGATTCTGTAGAGAAATTTTACAAAATGATTATTGTTTAAATCGAACTTAAGCTTTTACTCTTGCAATTCTTATACTCCGAGTTTAAATCCTATAAAAATGGTAGTAAACATCCACTTTTAAAGATTCCCGGAAATGTTACCATCGAAATAATCTGTTTATATCCCTTACGGCGCAATATAAAATTTGAATATATCTTTGGCATTTACTTAATTGTGCGTAACGCTTGGATGAGAACCAAAACTACGTATTGAAGTGTCGTACTATTACAAGTCCAGAGACTTACGGAAGAGAATCCAGATAATTTTATGCCGTGTGAAATCGATCATGCAAAGCAATTTTGCAACAGAATTTCAGCGCCAAAGTTCGAGTAAATCTCAATTTGATAAAGAGAAATAATAGTCAACTGAAATAATTAGATTACGTATCCTACACTCGTACAGCCAAAATTGAAAGCGGAAAAATTCAATGCGAAGCAATGCGCCTATTTAAATATATATTAATATACCTATTTAAACACCAATTGATGTATATTTAAATAACTATTAAAGCTTCAGCGGCAGAATCTCTCGGGCCATGAATATAGGAATTTAATCACTGTGTTTACAAACGGAAGACACTCGTCCTCACAGGACGCGCATACAAAAACCCAGGCGATGGACAGCCTCTCCCCTGCGACCATCCTCCGGGGACCGTTCTGTCGCCTCACGGATTCTTATCACAGCCTCGCACGCTTCCCCACGCGATAGGGCATATAGAGGCGCGTCCCTTATCCTAAATCGCCACTTCTCGATCCCTCGCAATACGTCGACGCACGCCCTTTCAGCCCCTAATGCCTTCCTTCCCAAAGCACCACGTGGCCAAGACAATGAGCCATCGGAGAGTGGCGCCGTCGGTAGTGGAAGCGATAAACAAGGCAACAAAGGAACGGAAGACGCGTGCACACGAAGAGTTACCGCATGAGTGGGCAATAGGAGAAGACAAAACGTGTAAAAGAGAGGATGGGCAAGGGATAGGCGTGGCCTTGGAGACTTTGACGATCTGTTGACGTTTGGGTGACGACGGACGATGCGAATCAGAACGGAAAGAGGCAATCGAGGCGTGAATCCCGTTTTCAAATTGTTTCTTAAGCTATTCGAAGCAATCTGATTCCAGATTCGAGTTCTGAATGTAAGTTTTCACAGTTTTCGTTAGAAGCGTCCGGCTGGCACTTGTCCTCTTTTTCGTTTATCATCGCAATGAAAATGTTGATCCAAGTGAGAAAGGCAGCCTTTATGAGGCTTGCTTTCTTGTTTGGAGGAGAAGGAGTTGATTGTGCGTGGATAATGGTATTGTTTCGTCACCATAAATCATAGGGAGTACGAGCCTTGGTCACTCTTTACGTCTCAATTGTCCACTATAGGTACCCATCCTTTCGAATAAAGCATCACTCAATCAATAGATTCTGCAAAAAGAAGACCCTACCAATCTAAATAAATGTTACTCCACTTTAAAATTTTATCTCCACTTTACGATAGTTTCCATTTTTCTGTTTTAGCGCGATCAAAAACAGATTTTTTCACGAAAGTAATCATTTATTCATTCCGGATAGAGCGGTTTACACTTCAATATCGTTAGAAACGTAGCGAAACAACACAAATTGCTAAATCTATCATGTAATTACAAGCCCATGCGTGATATAGATTAATAAATTTTTGATGATCGCTATTTGACCACGAACCAACTTTATGCGGAAGTTCAATTCTTTCATTACTTTGCTGAGGTACGGGAATTTTTGTAGCTACTTTATACTCTTTATTTATGCGATACAATCAAATGAGATAAGAGTTGTTTCGACTCTCCCTCCGAGAAAATATATTTTTATTTCAAAGCAATGGAGTACATACAGCGTTTTCAGCACTTCCCTTATAATTTCTTAGCCTTACAAATTTACAAATTTTGCATTGATATATATTTCTCCGATAGGCAATTTATCCTGATTCTCTGGAGAAACACAATGCAGAAGTTGCATGACTAAAAATCGTGAAATAAAATTAAAACTGAAATTCCAAAAGTTTTGCCTTGCTATACCAAAACGAAGAGGAAAATATTACAGATGAATGCAGTAATGATTTGTACCTTGACAGGATGTAGGGATTACTTCGAATCCATTTATATTCATCGGGTGATCTCTATGTCTAACCGTTTCTCTCACTTAATGGAGCTTCCAAAACCAACACTCACAATCTTCCTTGGATCCGATTCTACTCAGACCGTGGGTTAAACGGAAATGCATCGAGAAGAGGGATAAAGGTTAGACTAAGAATAGAGCATCAAAGCAGACGCAACGTACGTTTTCACGCGCTCAATGGAGCAAAGCAGCGAAAGGAATCGAATATCGGATGCAAGAGAAGGAGAGACTCACACACAGACACACACACACGTTGCAACGTTGCCACATTTCCCTGTGGAGGGGAAACCCCTATCCAGAGAGAAGAGCAATCGACCGGCTCCTCTCCGGAGACCAAGAAGATGCCCAATCCACCTTCTCACCAACCCGAGCCACTCCTTCCTTTGACCCGCGCAAAGACATCTCCCACAGCAACGGAAGCCGTCAGCCCTTTCCCCTTCTCCACGGGAGAGATTCGCTTATGGCGAAGAATTCCAAGCATGTGATTGCGAATCTGGATGCGCTGGGTTTACGAACTATCGTCTTAAATACTTTTGCATCGCTGCTTTTGTTCTCCTTTCCCAAGCAGTCTTTCTATACTTATCCGTGTGATGTTCCACGAATTCCCTACATTGATATTTGAAAGTACCTTTAAGTAATACATATTCATGTAAATTCGCTGCACATCAACTCAAATAAGCTTTATAGTAAAGTAAATATCAACTTTCCTCATAAGTTATAGTACTACCGTAGATTTTTCGTAAGTTTTTCACAGTGCCTTATAAAATACTATTCATAACAGTTCACGTGGTCTCTATGATATATATGGTTTACAGCAGTGATTCCCAAACTTTCTAGACCGTGGACCCCTTGAAAGTGAAATAAAACTCAGAGACCCCTTCTCATTTTTGTCATGAACCAAACAATAATATTACCACCTCATATATTTATTGTTTTTTAATTCAAAGGAAAAAAATTTTGGTTTAAGATGTCACCGCCGTTTATCGTCAAGAGTGCTTCATATTTTACAATTCAGATTTAAGAAATTTGGGTGTCTTTTGTTAAAGCGTCTGCGGACCCCGGGGGTCCGCAGACCTCAGTATGAAAACCTCTGGTTTTGAGAGTTAAAAGTAAAACTGTAGGGAATATACAATTAAAGGGACGAAGAATTATTCGATTCTTACACCTATTGTAAGAGAACCTTCGTCATGCTCAAAGCTATACGGAGTACAAGAAAAAGTAAGAGCTGAAGTTCTTTCAAAGCAATCACATAATATATTATTCTTCTTTCGCCCAGCAAAAATTGCGTAATCCAATGACAGGGTCATTTCTGACCGTTAATAAATCACTATAAATAGAGCTTAGAATTCGATTACATGACTTAAAGGTTCATTTTCGTTGAAAAATGGCTCTGAAATTATCGATATAAAGTTTTTTTTTTGTTTTGGAATATCATACAAAGAGATCAATAGTTAGACCAAGTTATATTTTTCATAGCAGAAAATAATAAACAAAAGCGCCAATGATCCTAACGAATTGAGGAAGCTTTATTTTCCCCATGTACATCTACTACCAGATAATCTTTCTGCTATAACAACTCCCTTTCCTAATAAGTCTCCTTTAAATTCTTATCGGGGATTGCCTTTCTGAATTGCTTCGACCGCTAATGCATTCATAACGCAGTTTGGAGGGCAGCGTCAATTGGTTTGGGGTCTTGCTAGAACGAATTCCACCATTAAACCGCTAATTAAAGCGCCGAGTGGAGTGAATGAGTAGAGGTTTAAGGGATCGAGGTGAGGGGAGGGGAGGAAGAGACGGATGGGGTTTGAGTGGTCCATCCAACCTCAGACAAAAGGCCCGAAAAGGGATCCCGTTATAAGGAGAGGAGGCTAAGAAAGTATATGACGACAGGAGTAGTTTACAGAAATCATAGGAATAAGATAGCAAACACAGATAAAAGATATTAACACGCAAAAACCATAAGACGTATAAAATAATGGGTTTCGGCATGTGCCCTCAAATTTAGGCAACCCGCTTTAGCACAAGGGATTTGTTGGTTGCCTAACTTTCGGGCGGTCATTTACTCGGTTCAGTGCATTTAGTATAACAAGTAATTTATTCTCTCAGTACCTGCTATTGTTTCAACTATTTCACGCTGGAATTGGTTAAATAACAACGCATAGTTAAATTCACCGTACATTGTGTTCTACGGATATGATTTATAATCCAGAGAAAATAATCATGACTTCAATATGGATGAATTTTATGAACTTATTTTTTCAGGGTACTTTTTTAAAATTAATTTATAACTAACTAAGATAAATATCCATACTCCGATCGATATTCTTACACGAAATACAAGGGTTGCGATCTCTGACGCCTCCAGCAAATGTGTTGCCTTAAATTATGAAATAAAACAAGGAAACGTATTTGTTTCCTTTACTGTATTTACCTTTTGAATTTAACACGTAAACTGGCAATCAAAACTATCTTTTAAGGGCAGATTAGAAATGCTGCTCACTATATATACTCATTTCTTACTATTTAAATCACACATATACTTCACTCTTCTAGCATCCTTAAAGTCATCTCGGCGTATTGGAGTAATAATTGTTATTGAGGAACGCAACAAAAATTGCTAACCTTTTCACTCAGTTGGCCGAATGAAAACCATGATTTCACGCCAAAAGTAGAGCGAAAAGGGAAAAAAAGCGAGACGAAAAGAAGTCTTTCTCTGGTTTCGGAAGGCGAGGGAAGAAAGGAAGTCAGGGAGCGAGTTTATGGAGAGAGCAAAAGGCAAGAGAAAGAGGGAGTTTTGGAGGAAGAAGAGGGGAAAACTAGTGATGGGGTGGAGCCAAGAGATGGCGGAGGAGAGTGGGTTCGTTCCGTTGCCTGACTCTGGAGAATGGAGCGTTTGTCCATTCCCCACCCACGCAAGCTGCCCTTCTCTACTGACAAGCGAACTCCCCAAAGAAACTGCCGGATTTCTCCGAGTGCATTGTAATTCTTGATGATGATCGCTTGGAGATTAGGGCTTGGGTATACGCGCGAAAAGAAACATTGAGAAACACCTCCGTTAAATAAGACTTATTCTTAATGGAGTGAGCTTCCGCTTCAAGGAGAACTCTTCTTTCTATCTCGGGTTATTCCTTAGTTGGAGACGACAAACAGTAAGCACATTTGAGAAAATAAAACAACGTTAACTACGGTTATAGGCTCAAAGAAAAGAATCAAGTTTAATATATTATTTTTAATTTTCATGGTTATCAAAATATCAAAGAAAGTATTCTATTTGCGTTTTAGGATTCAGCACCAATCTGCTTCTGCAGTTTTCAACTAGGAGTGAATTTAATTTAATTTTGAAACAAATTATAGTTGACCCTTTTTGTTTTATTCCTTTCTCAGACAATTCTGAGTTGAATATCCATATTTAAATTTCTCTGACAGTCACTTGGAGATTGTTACGAATTATTAATAATTTGTTATAGTTTACATTGCTACGAATTTCAGATCCTATAAGCTTTTTATGGCAGTATGATCGGATCTATAATATTATTCATTTACTTATAGCCTGAGATATAGTATTCTTAAGCAATATGGAGTGAAAATTTATTCTAACCCATGAAATATTTCACTAAATATTGCTTTTATTTCTTAAATTCACAAGTTCATTTTTAAACGCTTTTGAGGGATACATTTTTACGACAGAAACTTTTTTCATAATATAGAACACATTTTTGCTACTGTACATAATAGGAAATCTTTATTAAGAATCTAACTCTCTTCCTCTAGCCGAATGTTGCATCTATTAGTCTTGCCAATAGCTTAAAAAGGAAAACATCGCTTTGTAATGATCTATCTTACTTATTCATTTAAGAAGATTTAAGAATGTACAGTGTTGTGTTATTGGTTTTAGTCTTTACTTTTTCACTTTCAAGAACGAAGGGTCAATAGATTAAGTTGACATAAGGTCCTCTTCCCAGCAAATTTGTGGGAATGGTTTTCTTGACCATGTTTTCAGCGACCGTTCTCACCTATTCCTTCCTCACTCCCAAAGGGTTTCTGCGAATCGATTGCATTTGCTCGCTTTTGGACTCCGCTTATGTCGCACTGATTCCGCTCGCTTTGAAACGGACGTGTAATTGATGCACATTCTACTTCCTTAATTCTAGTCATAGGACTCCCTTGTTGAAGTTTTACGTTTCTGCCGTATATCCTCTTCAAGATTACTCATTATTTGTATTTGTCCGGACGAATAACATCTTACTCGGTGCCTTATTGGGCCAAAAATGTCTTTGAGGACTGGTCAATACTTTTCGACAATTCTTATACTTATCCATTAATGCAGCAATAAAAAATACTCTCACGTAAAATATGCGATAGCTAGTTAATAACTATAGGTAATTTAGAGTATTCTAATTCCTATTATGGATATTTATGATTTAGGCTGCAAATATCTTAGCGGACCTAGTGAATGCATATGGCGGATTTGACCCACAGGTCTTTGTTTAAAGACCACTGATTTAAACCATAAATGACTTCTAGAAAAATTATTAAAATGAATTACCATTGAATATTGCTTATTGAGCGTGCTCGTGGAGAACATTTCAACCGTGGAAATTCTTCTGAAGCGTAGTACCGTTAGTCAAGTTATAATCAAAACCTCATCTCAATGATATTTATTTACTTTTCTTCATTCTGATAAAATAATAGCTTAGATAGGATAATGGGATATATATAAATGTGATGCTTTACGCTGATTTTCGTTAGAAAGATAAACACCACAAAGAAAACATCGCCTAAAGAGACTATTAGACATCGCAAAAGGAATTTGACTTAAACTAAAATCATAATAAAATCGAATTAAACATTGAAAGGACAAAATTAATACAACATTTGGAATATCATAATATTTTATAGACGAATCTAAATGTGTTACGGCGGCATTAAGAGCTCGCAGTTAAAAGGAATACAGCAAAGCACAATGGACTGGCAATAAAGCTAGCCTCACGTAATGCCGCCCTAAAACTTTGGAGGCTCTCAAACTTCATCCAAAAAAATAAATCCCTCAAATTTCACACCCCGCGACGAGTAAATGGTCTCCGAGACGAAAAAGAAACGAATCCCGTCGGCCTGGGATTTGCATCGTAATGGAGCGGTGTCTCCCAACGCAAGAACAATGGAAATGTTTGGAGCCACTTCGCGGGGGAAACTCCGTAAGAGAGGCCCACTCTTGGAGCGTCTAAAGCATCCACTGGACCGTAGCCAATGAATGAATGCCTCTGGGTCACGTGCTGCCCACCCACCTCTTTCTAATGCATTAGAGTTGCGTCGAGTGCAAGGGGGGAGATCTTAAGTGAGTGGGAGGGGCGAAGGGAGGGAGGTGGAGGGGGTGATATTATATTCCGTTCCATTTGAACCGCTTGTCTCCGAGGAGACGGACACGTGACCCTTCCATAATATATGACCCCTTTACGATGACAGGGGAATCAGCGGTTAATAATATTACTTGCAAATTTGAAAGGAGCGGGAGGATGATAGATAGGGCTTTAAGGAAGAGACGGAATTTATTTCGGAGTCCGACCACGGCTCGAGCGTGACGTAAGTTATAGTCACCCGGATGAAATTTTAATGAAAGGAGGGGCATTTTGTGGGTGTGTGTCGAATCGCCACCATGATCCACAAGTATGAAATAAATATGGAAATTGCATGAAATTAGCATGACTAGAAAAAAGGGGGTGGTTAATCCCATGGTTTTCTTCCCCGTGGAAGATGTATCGATGACTACGTCGACAGTAAAAAAGAAATTGAGACCCACAGGAAGTCAGTTTACGGCTATAAACCTGTCTATTTGGCGTAAGATTTTGTGAAGTAACATATACAATTAAGTGAGCGCTTTCCTAAGAACTAGATAATCTGACTCTTGGCTGAAATATCTCGTCGCTGTTTCCGTTATCAAACATTGCCTTGGATGATTCTGACTAATACCTTTCACGTACTTAATCAATTTTCCTATAATGCTAAAAAAAATTGCCATATTAATTCGCAATCTTGACCATAAACCCGACTAAAATACTACATAGCAAGGACTCGATCTGGGATCTTTCACTTACTGGACTGCTACTCTAATATCCGCCCACTCAAACGATAATTGAGAGAACCGAGATCGAGCCACGGCTACCTCGGATTTTCTTTCCTTTTGATAGTTCCCTAACTTCAAACACTTATGCACCCAAAAACATACTCTAAAAGCTGACAAAATTTCAAAATCGTTCACAAATAAACGAAAATCATGGAATACGTAAATAGTATTTTTTAATCTATCTTTACGCTTTTCTTAATTTTAAAATGTTCAGGAACATCTTTTGTTTATCAATGAGAGATAGCTAAGGAATAAAGTACAGTAAATAACTAGTATTTTTCAAGAATTACCTACCCAACCATTTATAGGTACATTTAAACGTCTCAGAAAGGAAAGAAAAATAGTGAGCGCAGGTTTTACGTGCCTATATTTTTTTAGTTCTTCACATTTTGAAACGTACCGTAAACCGAGATGATTCGTTAGCGTCAGATTTGGTGAGGCAACGGTACGTTTCGCAAACAGAAGTTGTGTTACGGCGTTGAGGAGGTGGTGGGAGGAAGTGTCCTTATCATGGCTTAACCTCACCCACCCACAACGACACCCCTTAGAGGACTACAAAATGGCGGAGCGACGGCGGACGTCAGTGGTTGACGTTTCAATGGCATGCGGCGTCGTGGCGCAGAAAGGGGTTCTGGGATTGGTCGGCTCGCCTAAGATGGGGAGTGGGGGCCTTCCTCTTCTTTTGCCTCCCACACCACTTCTGACCGCATCGGAATGCCCTTCTCGATTCAGACGTTTGGCTTGATTTAACATGCATTTCTCAATTGATCATATAGATCTATTTGCAGTATTCAGATATTGGAAACGACAGTTAACTAAAGATTTAAAAAATATATTTTATATAGATATTTATACTAGAAATTTTATATGGTGGTTGCTATCTACGCTATTTGCCAAAAATGACACTTATGTTTATAATCTATCCTACAAAATTTCGTCACAATGTTGTCAGAAGTAATATCCTCCTGAAATATTTAACTCCTGAATTCTTTCAAAAATTTCATTGCACGTTGATTAAACTATACAAGTATCACCCATATTTCGATCTTTTTACTAAGTCTTAATTTTTATAAAGATATATGAAACCGAAATGCCTTGAATTATGTGTTTATAATGCTTTTCTTGCAGTCATTGTGAAATTGATGGACTTAAATTCGCAAATTATGTGATACATCTGGACTTACCTGAATCGATTGAACACCCGTAGAAAGTGCATACTTTACTTTGTGTGCTCGAGAGAAAATATACTAGGTTGGATTTATTTATATCAAAAGTGTTTTAACTAACACGCAATTAAGAGCTGCATGGAAAATACTAGAAAAAACGGGGATGGATGAATATAGAAATATAGTAAAATGTACAGGAGGTCAATTTCGCCTTTAAAATATCAGTGGAATCCAGTATTAGATCACGCATTCAGTGAAAATCTCCCTAAAGTCCAAAACGGTCATATTAATGCTATTAATATAAAAGATTATCAAACTGTATTAGTACTTTTTAGGGAATATCAGTATACAAACTTCAAAAATAAAGCGGTTAATTGTAGTTTGAGCAACAGTTGAATCAAGCGATGGAAATTCGCTGAAGCACGGAACTCTGAACACGGAACGAAAGCAAAGAACTCGGAATGGTAAAAATTTCCAATCTAAAAATATACGTGCATGAGCGATAATTAGTTTCTTGGTTAAGAGTCATCGATTTCCTTCGCGAATCCCCTCAACCCCAACTCACCTTCCCACATCATCTTCCGACACCACAACCACATCCTCTCTCTCGAGGCCATCGCGCTTTCATAGATTCGAGCACCTTCTGAGAAAGAAACACAAGAATTCAAGTCGGGTGCACCACTTTGGGATGTCAACGTGAGAGATTATTGACGGCCAAAGCTTAGCGAACCGTGCCTCGATCCGAGAAATTTTCCGAATTCTTTTAAAATATCTTCGAATTTAATTCAATTGCGGGACATATAATGGAACCGCGTAATGGTCTGTGAAATTCAATGAGAGTGCCACAAGTGTATTTTGTTCGTAGGAGCTGAAATGCCGTTAATTTTTATTGATTTCATTACTCGGGAATCTTAATTGCGCGCTACCGAAGCGTTATTAATCCTGAAATATATACTGGAACGCTAAAAAACCAATGAAAGTAATTAAAATAGGTAGAGAGAACATTTTAACTTTTCTTTGGATATTTACTGCTATCATTCAAACGGGCGTATTTAATTGGAAAGCGAGAGTACGGATTTCCCCGATGAACTTATCGGCACGAAAAAATAAATGAACGCGCATCGCTGCATCCAGCTAATAGCTCCTTTAAACTTTATCACCCGTAATTAAACCTATAAAATGAAAAAATAACAAATCAAAAATCAAATTAAAACTTTAAGATCGTTCCATTCGAAAATAATGTCGCACTCGGGGAATTTTTCGGCTAAGGTCTCTGTTCAACATTGCCTTCGTGTACGTTTGAGGATCTTCACCGGATGGGAACATATAGGACTGGATGAGTCACAGATTAGCCAAAACTTCTCTGGCATGGAAAAGCTGAATGGAAATATAACCCTTCTCTTAAAGGTTCTCTTATGCCATTTTTTGTTTCTTTCTTACTCAATTTTTTACGTTGCAATGGCAGATGATCCTCGAAATTTCAACGCTATCCTAAAAATAACGATAGTTAAATGCACAAATTTATGTCATAAATCCTCTCAATATCTATTTTACAATTAGTCTGTTAAGTGTACATTCCTTCAAAATTGAGCAAAGAATGTGTAACGGAATCGCAGTAAAAGTAAGAAAGTCAATAAAAAAACAGCGTACCAATTATAACCTTCAAATACACGGTAGAATTAAGGAGATCCAATAGCTATACGATGTAGCAACGTTAACTCTTTATAGTAATGTAATTGATTCTATTTTAAGTAACTTATTCTGCAATATCAGTAATGGATTACGTGTATAAATCGATGCATTAATATGACCACATATATATATTAAGTGATCGAAACGTAACATATCTTAGCGCATCAACCTGGAAGATATTCCAGATGAGGGAAGAGAGAGAGATAAAATAGAAAGAAAGGGAGAGGAAGAAGAGATGAAAGGGGAATGAATGGATGTGCGGCGAAACGAGGCGCGAGGTGAAGACATCTGAAGAAGCGACTAATTGGGGATGCGAAGATCAAGAAAACAACACGTCCAATTGAATTAAAGTTTCCGATTCAAGTGAGAGAAGAATGATGAAACGGAACGTTTACTTCAAAGAGAGATATTTCACGGCGGGTGTTGAAATGAACTGCGGCGGATAATTACGCCTCCGCGTTATCCTTCGCTTTAAATAAATCCGTGCGGTGCGATAGCCTGGTTCATATAAGAGGCAGCCAAGTGCTTACCAAATTACTCTTAAAGCTGTTCCTCGTTTACGATTAGAAGCTATTTGTTACCTCTTTTCGTTTCCGAATTCGGCGATATTTATCAAAGCTTTCGGATATGAAATCGCACCGACTATTAATGTGGAAATATCCTTGCTTCCCAATCAAAGTGTCAGAATAGGAGAAGGCAAAATTATTCTAGAAAATCAATCACTGGAATATGCAATATATTTGACAAATATATTACATAAGCAATTTGAGGGTTATATTAGATATGGCAAATTCTTACGAGACGGTCGTTATTATTTCATACTATATTGCTCCCATTCGGAAGAAGAGAGAGATCTTCCTTTGAAATTCAGAATTTGTGAATTAAAGTTCCTGATTCCGTAATGCCTATTATCTCCTTCATGTTGCAAGTTTTCTAAATTTTTAACAAATATAGATGATTAACGTTTAGTAGAAATATTTTAAGACTTCGTCATTTATTCAAACTCTAGAATGAAGCGCCAAAAATTAGTGAATTTACACCATCTTGCGAATAAAAAAGAATTCGAAATGTATGATAAAAATAATAATTTAATTGCTATCCTTATGTCTTACTTTTTGCTTTGGACTCATTAATATTCTTACTTACGTCGTTTGACATTTAATTTTTGCAGATTTTGAATTCGCCATGATACTTCATTCATACTATGTAGCTAAACCAATCGAGGGTAAAAAAATATGCGGTTAAAACTTTCTTGTCAATCTTTTGCGGCGAAAACAGAGGAACCTCCGTCATTTAAGAGGATAATCTCTCAGCGACGTCGTAATAAAGCGTATATGGCTGAGGAGGTGACTGCTTAAGGATGGATTGCAGAAGTTGTCGGGGTTAGTTCGGATGGATGGAGTTGGCACAAGTCCCCGTCTGAGACGGCGATGACACGCCGCATTCCGAGCGAAGCAATTAGAGGCGTCTTCACCTCAAAGGATGAACCTCTTAAGATCCGATCGGAAGCTCCTCTTCGCTCGCCCCATTTCGCCCCAAAACACGCACAAAAAAGACTGTATAAATGAGGAGACGACCCTCTGTGTTTGAGCTAATCGTAGCCAAAGCGTCGCTTCTTCTCACAACCTACACTTTTTACACCCCTAATCGGGGACACGACTTTATTTATTTTGGGTGTAGCTCGCTATATATAAATGTTTAAATTTGAATGATCTTCGTGGGCGATAGTCTTTTAAACCACGTTACAAAGAGTCAAGGTGAATTTTATTATTTGACCATTTAAAAAAAAAAGTTTCCTCACGTAGTAGTTTGACACTTGCGATTATAATGAATTGATTTATCGTTGGCAGCTAATCAATTAAATTGTTTAGTATAATATTGAACAATTATAATATTTTAGTACTTTGAAACATTAAAATGAATGCTCGAGGAGTATCACGGAAGAGCTACTGAAAATTTCTTGTATACGCTTCTAATTTATAATTCCCTATCAGTTTCGACTATTAAAATATTGATCCCTAATATTGCTGTCATATTAGTTTTCCATGCCGTAAGAGGAAAACACTAGTGTTTTTTTAAAGAAATATTTAGTATATACTAGGATTTTTCTGTAAGATTTCTAGTCTTATAAGATGTGTAGATATCTTACGATCTTACAATTCTCCAAGATTTTGAAATTTATCATCTTTTTTGTTTTAAAGTCACCGAAATTTCCATTGCTTCTCTTTTCACGCAGAGCTAACGATACAAGCGCGTAAGTTAAAATTCTAGTTTGAATAACCTCATGTATTCTAGATCTAAATTAAAACTCGGACAACGCGACGCCGACTGTTTGGTGCTGAGAATCGTCGCGGGCGCACGCTTGTAGGGCGTGACCGCTTCTCTGGATCTCCACTCACCCACATCCTCGTCATCTTCGGTCCGCTTCCGCTTGACCGCTCCCACACCGATCGAATTGCCGTTGGGATCCGGAGACGCGGGCGTTTGCCCGGACGCGGCCGCCGCAGCCGCCGCTGCAGCTGCCGCGGCCACCGCCGACTGCGGAAGACCCAAGATCCCGTTGATGCTGTATGAACCCGGCCTCTGCTGACTTTGGTGCTGCGCCAGCTGATGGTGCTGCTGCTGGGGAATGTGGTGATGCTGATGGTGCGCTGCAAGGTGATTGTGGTGCGGCGCTGCGTGGTGCTGATGCAGTTGGTGGTGATGCGTCTGCTGGTGTACGAGGTCGTGGGCGGAGGGAGGTTGCTGCTGGGTGTCGTGCAGCTGCGTGGTGGCGTGCGGTGGTGCTTGGTGCTGCGGGGTGCTGCCGCCGCTACCACCACCGTTGCTGGCCGACGCATGGGTGATGACGGATGCCGTCTGCGACGCCGCGGGGTTCGTCTGCTGATGGTGGACGTGCTTCGCCTTCTCGGCGGCTTTGTTCCTTACGATCCTAATAAGAGAATAATACAACCATAAGAAAGATGTTTCTATCCCAGCCAAATCAGTAATAAATGTCAATATAAGCCAGACTGTTTAGTAAACCAATGTGCCCATATAAATCAATATACACTCCATCAAAGCCACTTGTAAGTTTCCGAAAACCGGCTTCGAATTGGTTAGGAGATTACTCCTTATCATTTTCTCCTCTATTATTTTCTAATGATATTCATCAATTGAAATGTATAATGATAACCTGCAGAAATCTTTATATTTTAGATTTAGATATATACCCCGCGAGCCGCCAGAGGCGTATGGCAGGGGGTGTAATACACCACCATCATTCATCCATCCCTATTAGCATCTCTAATAGCCTGGGGAAAAAACGACCAAAAGTAATTATCCGTCCTTGCGATTACTTCTTCGGCTAGTCGATAAGATAAATCTTTCAGTCCGAGTCTAACAATCAGAAACTTTTACACTTTTCATCTTTACTGTATCGTAATTAATTTCATCATTTAGTATTTATAAAATACTTATGTTGAAGTGGCAAGCGATTAATTTGAAGGTTTTATATCACTCTTCACGAATTTTATTGCAGTTCTTTACGATAAAAATGGTAAATCTCTTTTTGTCGCTTTGAATAACAAACACATGACAACCACGCCAACATAAGAAATGACAAGGAAGGAACTGACTAATTTACGCATTAAAATTACGAGTCTTTTGAAATTAAATATAATAAGACTATCGTAGCAATATTACGTCGATGGATGTCTTGCAATCAAAGTTACACGAAGTAATTTTTACCAGTTCTGATTTTCTCCAAAACCAACGTCCTGCAGGGATTTTAATTAATCAGGAAACCCGCTTTGTTATCGAGGCTAGATAAAACTCGCCGCGATATTGCCGCATCTCAACAAGCGATATTGTTCTTCATGCTCTCCACAGCTCTTAACAAGGGATAACATACGGCTCACCGATTAACGCAGTAAATAGGAATAGGAGATTGTTTCTCGGGAGTTGTTGTTTGTGCCATATGGATTAGTGCGCAATCTTTAAAGGGGGCATCGAGGAAGGGACGGTAGTCGAGGGGGCGGTCTAAAAGAAGACGAGGGATCACTTGTTTGATCTGCTCTCGTTCGCCCGTGTTCGTTCGAAGCCCAAATTGTGGGCAAACACTCGAAGCGCGCGGCCGCGAGGACAAATGAAGGCGGAAATTCGAGCGGCGATCGACCGCGAGCAAAGCAATCGACTTGTGTTTGCGGCGACGAAAATTGCTTCGATAACGAGGCCCGCGCGCGTGTTTGCGTGCGCATTCCATCCGACGCACGCGTCAAAAGGAACACTCCCCGATAATGGGGCGGCGGGAGGATTTTGATCGAGGGCTTGTTTGTTCGGAAACGAAAATTTTCTAATGGTGGGTCGTAAGTAATCGAGGCTTAAGTGACTGGTTGTGAATAAATCATCGCTGAAGGAGCTTGTAATTCATAGAGCTCGCAACCATCAGTATACTTCAAATAAAATTTTAGGAGGAACGAAAATCAAACGTGAATCCTGAGACGGATAGCAAAAGTAAAGGGTGCAAGGTTTCTTCTATTGAAAATAGGTTTAAATGTAAATTGAACAAAGGGTTTTGATGTGACAATAATCGGAGGTTAGGAGTTGTTTAGTGAATTGATATAATTGTTTCGGGTATATATTGAATAATTTTTAAGGAAACAAAATCTGATTCTCCTTTATTAAAACATGTACATTTAGAAGTACAAGTATTCACAGAAGAAACGATCATAAACGTTAGAATAGTAGTATTGTATGAGAAAAGAATATACGGCAATTCTTTTCCCAAAAAAATAGAATAAATGCCTTCCCCATTTTTTGTACTCTTAGTTAGAAGGAGTGCTTGCATAAGCAAGGTTACATTTCTGGAAATGGAAAGAAAGAAATGAAAATTTTTGTAAATTTATTCAGTTCAAAGTCGCGCACTTAAAATATCACCACCAAAACGTTCACATTGAAGAAGACATATGCGTCGTTAAGAGACATATAGTTGGCGATTTGTATTTAATTCCGAGTAAATTGGAAGGCATCAATGAAACATATGCAGTGTTCCTTCAAAGCTCACAGGGAAAAATCAGGAAATACAAGAGGATTTACAAGAAAGCGTTGGTAAGTGAATGCTAATTTGTGTATGAAATTGTTCGCCAAGTGTTTATCTCCTTATTAGGGTGCTCCATAAGATTAAGACGTTATTGCTAGATATATCTCGTGTTTTACTCGAAAGCAAAGGTCAATGATACATGGCTTCGCGTCCACATTAATGTCCAAAGTGAAATTCCTGAGGCTTCCTTCCCCAGCACTATTCAAGTGATGATGTACCACAGCTAAACGACCCTTAATATTCAGGAAATCCTAAGGGGCACCCACACTAAGGTGTTCCCCTAATTCAGAGTGATTCAGGAGGTGAAAGGAAGGGCTCCCTTCCGAACAACAATGAGAGCAGGAACCAACAATGGAACACCTTTAATCAGACGACACCTGTTGTCCCCATCTTCACTTCCTCTGTCCCCTCATACACCTCATCCATACTGTCGGACAATGGCTCACAATGCAACCATTCAAGGGCCATTGTCTTCCTCTATCTTGTTTACGTTGCACGTAAGCAAACTAATTATTCACCTCTCAGAAAAGGGTCTTCGAGATTAACAGGAGAAAATTACTTCTTTTTCCAACTAATTGAGGATTGATTTAATGTTGCACAATGCACAAACATTCCTACTGTGCTTTATTATATCACCAAATAACTTAAAGTAGAGCTCATCACTTAATTGACGGTCAGAATTCGAATTTACTTATTCTGAGCGTTTAAGTTCTCTGAAGTCATACTTAAAAAATTAAATTAAAAAATCCGTAATTAATTTTGTTACATCTATTTCGTCCATTTTTCCGTTGAGCTCATGAGTAGCAACGAAGAATAGTCTTTAATGACTCTTGTAAATTTCTAATAACATTTAACTTAAATCAACGACGTTTTGTCATTTGAATATTTACGATGATTTGTGATCAAAATATTTCTTCCCCAAAATCGGAGAGTAATTTTTGTAGTCCCTTATAGACGATCTGTTATTTATAACATTGCATGTAAATGAAAAAAGCACTAGAAAATCTACATATATACCTAATTTGTTGAACTTAAAAATGAATAACTCCATACTGCAATTACTGACCGTACTTTCCATGAGTGTGTGCGCATCCTAACCATACGGGTGCACTCACAAAACAGATAATGCGCCACAAAAGTCAAGTACACGGCCCTGAAAGAGATGCGTAAGCGTCAATCGCCCACGTCTGGAATACAATATGTCATCTTTTGCGACGCAGAATAACTTGTTCATATTGATCTCGATAAAGGTCGAATGAAAGCGATACAGTGTAGTAAATATGTAAAAGGGAGAGGGCGGGTGGACAAGACGGCGGATGACTCGCCCTCTCTCGGGATCAAAAGGAGTTAAGGAGACAAAGGAAAAGGAGAGAGAGGTGGGCGATAAAAAAGGACAAAGCATAAATCAAACAGTCGGTGCTTTTTGGTGGGCAACATGGTGATGGTTTCATTAGGGAAATGGATGGCCTTCTTGGGGTGGAAGGGCGGCGGGGTGGAGGAAACCCAATACGCGTTAATCAATAGCATGGGGATGGGCGGAATACTGCAATGGTCACGCGGAAATCAAGATTGTTTGCGAAGAGGGTATAAAAAGTAGATGGAGAGTAATCTTCCCCTCTCTCGAATTAAATTAAGAGGAATAAAAAATGCTATTATCCGGTCTGAGAGGGAAGTGTCTCGATTCATCAAACTAGCTGAAAAATGGAGTATGAAATAAAATACGGACATTTGGGTGTTAATGGAAGGTTAAAAACTTCAATTTTTTTACTCGTTGTCCACAATGCCAGTCCTTTTTTCTTATATGAAGAGAGTATAAGAAAAACGAAAGATTTTCAAATTCACCTTTCTTAAGCATTCATTAATGGATTTGATTCAACCGATAAAATTTATTGTCATGGAATAATAAGCATCTGAAAATGAAAAATTATAGAAGTTTTTCTCAGTATGACATTTTAATTAGTGCAGCGGATGTTAAAGTTAGAATTCCAGACTAATGAATGAAGAAGTCAAATTATGCGGGAGCGAAATCTTGATCTTAGAATTTTCCTTGAATTCTACGAGAAACGCTAAAATCGAGAGAAAATATCTGAACTTTATATCGGAACTAATGAATTCAACCACGATAAAACGACTCGATTATTGAAAACTATATCTCAGAAATGAATCGTCGTTTAGCTGTGATTTAAAACTCAGCGATATTAGTTTTAAAAATTCAAGAGATGGGTAGAAAAAGCTAATATTTCAATAGAAAATAAATTTAAATATCATCATTAAACTAAGGAATCGTAAAAAAGTATGGTAGCCAGTGTTTTATTGTTAGATAAACTCATAAAACGAAATATAAATTATTTTAGTTAAATTATAACTAATTTCACTCTAGTAATGTTTTTTAAAATATTTTTCTTTGATTTTAATTTAATGTGGTTTCTAGGTATATATGTTGATGAAGTAAATTCCTCATCTAGCAATTCTCCAAAGTGGTAATGAAGTGCATTTTTACAGCATTTCGATCAATCTTAGATTGATAGGAGAGGCTGCGCAAGTAATTGATACGGAGCTGCATCCGCCCCACCTCGTTTGTGGTGCCTCTTTGCGGCACGCGGCTCAAGAGGAGATTTACCTTCCCTCGAGAGTATGGCGTGCTCTGTGGGCGCGGTCACGCCTTCCAAAGCCGATTATTTTTTCCCATGAAACAGGAGAAGCGAATTGTGGGCAGCGGCGAGTGGAACGGAAGTGGAGAAAGCGGAAAAGGACAAGGAGATCGTGGAATTATAAGGGAGAACCAAGAAGAAGGATAAGACGGAAATGAAGATGAAGGACTATAAATTGCGAGTAAAACGATATAAATTGTTGTTGTTAGGAAATTATAAAGAATAAAATACACCGATTCTTTTCAGTTTCATCCAAAAATATTTCCAAGGAACGACATTAAGTATTTCTTAGTTTTGGTCATAATATATCGGTTTAAGAAATGTACTTTCTTATAATTAGTGCCAGATAAACATTTCTTATGGCGATTAATAGAAGGTCTGGGTATCATCGCACTTTAAAAGTTATTTCCTTTTGACGGAATTTACAAATTCAGTAGTTAATTTATTCCATCTATTCTTCCTTTTCTCTCCTTTCGCTGTGGAAAGTGTAAAATTTTAAATTACCTTAAAAATTAATTGTTCCACCTCTTGTTGATCATATTTTTTATGATTTTCACATTTTACGTCAAATACGATGGTGAAACAAGTTTGATGAAACTAGTACCATAAGGTTTTTATTATTAGATAATGTTCGCATAAGTTAAATAATATAGAAAATCAATTCAACAAAAAATAGGCTATTCTGATAAAAATACAAATCTGGATAACTATAACGTTATATTTGCATTTCTTTCTTCTACACTTGTTCGTAGCCATAGGAATGACGTCACACCAGTAGAGAAGGAAGGAAGAAGGCGAAGGTGAGAGGACAAGAGCAAAAGGAAAAGGAGTGGAAAATATCCCAAGAGAGCGTTTGCAGAGCACGTGACGCGTGTGGTGTAAGCGACTAAGCAAACAGCCGCCATAATTGCGGCGGAGCCAAATCGAAAGAAATTAAAAAGGATTGCTTTGTCGTTGGGAAATGTAATCACAATGTAAAGCATAAGAATCACGCGTCCACTGTCGAGACATTTATATGTGTAATTCGAATAAGAACCTGCGGTTGGAGAATTGCGAAGGATTTGTAATGTTTTCTAACCGGAATTTAAATACCTTGCTTTTGTGTAAGAAAAATTCTTAGTGCCAAAGGTTAATGAAAGTAATTTATCATTAATTAGATCTATTGATTTAATGAAAGGGAACGGAGATATTGCTGGTGTTAAATGTCTAAATTCAACCAATTAGATATATCTAGCAATGTTGGAATCCAGTTTTTTTCTTTAATAATATATTGATAATATTTTGAATCTTTTTGAATTATATATTGATAATCTTTTGAATCTTGCCATTTTAGTATTTAAACCCATAATAATATATTAAAAACTAAAACTTCAGGTTCTGCCATCCTTAATCGAAATTTAGGCTGACAAAAATTATACAAATTAACCATTAAATAATTTTCAGCGATGAAAATGTATTCGTTTCGTCATTGAAATTTGTATAAAATTTCATTATTAAGGAATATAATATTTTAACACTGAAATTAATGATTTTAGGAACAAATGAATTCGTGGTAAACATTTTTTTCCTTCTAAATAATTTTATTCGCGCTTCAGGAGTACCATTCAGAAGTAAGGGTACATGAAAATTATCCGTACATTATTTATATCTAAGACTAGTTAATACAACTTGAACTTTTAAGTTGAACCAAGTTTTTTTGCGTAAACTACGCTTTTTTGCTAACCTGCGAAAAGTATTTCGTAGCGTCGCGGATATTTATTTTATCGCCTAATTTCGGCGAATCGGTAGGAGTGAGACAAAGGTGGAGAAGTGGAAGAGAGAAAGATAGGTCAAGCGACGGCAAACAAACCCCTTAGGCCGCCCACACCTCCCGGCTGCACCGACAAAGGGAAGATCGCCCCACCCACGTCCTCCATTCCTCTGGAGTTCGATTTTTGCTGTTTAACGAAGCGTGATGACGGACGTCTGGATTTAATAGCCGAACGGAGAGGAAGGCGATTCGACGAGCGCTAATGTATGAGCGCGGCCATTCAAACTTGTACGACGTCGATCGGGGAAATAATTGAGAAAGTTATTACCGCTTCGACTTTGTTTTCCTAAAGAGAACGGCCATCATCCGAGATTTAATGGATTTTATCCTGTGTAAAATCAAATTCTCCGCAACAGATGCTGCTTTGTAGATATGAATTCCATGTTCCGGATTGTATGGTTAAATTAAAAACAAATGCGAGCAGTTCGTTTGAGCATGCAGGCTAAAAATTCCTATCTAAAACATGATTTGACTCAGAATTCCAATCTTCAGATTTCTTTTTTCAAGATTGGAGAAAATAATTACAATAAAAACTTCTATATATTTTAAAAGGAAAATTGTAACTAGAAAACAGTTTATTTGAAGTTTCTAAAAAAATAATACAGTTCGAAATAATTCCTCAACGATTAAAACGAGAGAATGAAAACGATATCTTAAAAGGCAGGCTGTTTTTCATGAGTATCCTATTCTTCAGGTTGGATTCAAGATTTACATCATTCGAAAATTTTGGAGTGAAAAAAAATAAAGTTATACTAAGTCCGCCGATTTCGCAAAATTTCATTTTGAAAGAACAACTAAAAAAAGTCTTATTCATTGAAAATAAATATTCTCTATCACAGATCATCCATGAAGATTGTATAGATTGCATTAATTTTGAATTTATGGAGAAGTCCACCCATCTTTTCTCTAATCAACTTCATGTTCAGTGAACCTTCAAATTTGTGGTCCCCCTCACCTGCCACGAGCATCATTCTGAAATTGTCATCTTCTCACTGACATCATTTACCCCATCCCACGTGGGTTCAAGGAATAATTGTCCTATTCCGCGCGCATCTCTACTCTCCCTAAGCCCTCCCCTCAGTGACGCACACAATGGCGCTATTAGTTTTAAGAGTAGGCAATCTGACTTATGCCCGTCCCCAAGGCGTGACTGGATGGAAGATGGCGACCAACTTAAATGACTCCCTCTGGAGCACTTCCTCTTTCTGGGAAATGGAGGGCTGTTGTCATGAAGAAGGGAGAGGATAAGAGATACGTTTGAGGGCTGCTTAAGGATAAGATTAAGTCAAAGGATTCAAGGAAAAAATCGAGAAGAGGAATGTCAGATTCGTTGGGCACAACTTCCGACCATAGGAATCTGATCTTCCGTAGGTAAGACAACTGAATATTGAGAAACCCAACTTGGAAAATATTCACTATCACAGGAAACTATCTCAGATATTTCATTTTAGTTCGTAATTCAAAAATGAGAAATTGATCTGTTCGTAGTTCAAGAATGCATTAAAAGTTCATCATCATGTATATAAATAATGAACTGGCAATGTGAGTGCAATCGGTATCTATGGTCTGCCATTTCGGTTGAGATCTGTTTCCACGAGATGTCAGAAGAAAGAGTCACGACATAAACAAAAGATAACGATTGAATCGCTGAATTAACTGAAGCTTTTAGACTAATATTCTAGGTAATTATATCGTCTCGTTCAGAAAGGATATCTATGTTCCTCAAACAAAATAAATGAATACAACTTAATAAAATTTAAATAAAAGACGATGGAAAATTATTTTATTGTGCCTAAGAGAAAATTGCGGTTGAAAGTTGAACTACTTTTATAAAAATATTATGTTTAACAGATTATCTTGAAAACGCACCACTCAAACCTCGAAATTTGAAGTGACTCGGCTATCTCTCAGAGCTAGAATTGTTTTAAAAATAACATTTGCTGCGTCGGTGTGTGTGCTCCCGTGCCGCACCTATGTGTATATCTTAGCCTTCCTGAGTGGTTAAGGGGGAAGAGGGATAGGCCACAAAACAACCAGCGAATGCGGTTTGGGACGAAGAAAGAGTGTCTCCTTGGCTGGACCTCCGAAACCGCCTCCGTTCCTACGCTCCAGTGCCTTCGCATCTCCTGCCAGATGCGAATCAACATACTGCCTCTCTCCCACGAACGACTTGCTATTCTTATGAACCCTTGCGGAATTCCTATTTCCAAGGAAACATTGCTTTGCGCGGTAAGTTAAGGCGTTTCTTGAATCTAATCATAAATTAACCCAAATCATTAACCTGTTAGATCAACACGTATGATAATCTATATTTTGAAAGAAACGAAGCGATCAACGCTAAAGATACACAAGTGAACATCTATACCAAAATATAAGTTTAAAGAAAGGGGAAAATCTTCAAAGATAAAATCCACGTTCAGATGAGCATACTTGGTTATCAGATACTATTGAGCATTAGAAATACTTGCTACTATTTTAATGCTATTCTTCCACTATTCCATGAACTCTTCGAACAAACAGACACCTTTATTCTAAGTAATCGGTTCCAATAATAAAGAGATAAAATTTTAGACACATTATGTATAAAATTGCTACAACTTCTCCTGAACGTATCGACAAAGTTTTTAATCCTGTTGGGGCATATTAATTTGAATCCTCTAACTTACTTAGAACATAGAAAAAATAAAAAAATCCAGTATTTCTTGTTAATGCCTAAATTTTACAAATACAGAATTTTTCTGAAAATAATATGAATACTTTCTTTTAAACTGGGAAAAATATGTTTCAAGTTGCCTTGTTTATTACAGCACTAATTAAATGTCGAAATTCATACCCTTCGTATTTTCAATTCCATACCAGTAGTAGAGTAAAAGTAGAGACATCAAATGTCATGGCAACAGGAACATAAACCCAAATTCTCGCATAGGATAAAATTTATAATTTTAGAGTTTCTCTTAGGGGGTCAGAAAATGTTAGAAAACATTACTATCCGTATGAAGCCAATATATATCTAAAAGCTAAGAGTGAATTAATATTCGTATGCGAGGCACAATGTCAAAGAGGGTTCTTGATTGGTGATGCGAAAGTGATATGTACTCAAAGGGCATTCCATGACCTTATATGCGCCGCTTTTCCCCTGAGATCTCGTTCGATCTTTAAAAGGTTGGAGATTCCCTCCGCCCCTAAATTGTTCAATCTCTTGATGCCTCCTCTTCTACGCTCATTCCCTTTCCTCTTTCTTTCTCTTTTGAGTTTGAAGTGCGTAAGAACAATAGCCATTGGATGGAAAATCAAAAGTGCAGCAGAAAGTTTAAAAAGTTTTGAAAATTTGTTTACATTTGTAACTTTATTTTCGCTCCCTCGTATAATTTTCTACTTAACCGCAGCATATCTGCCTTCGTAAACAGACGATTTTAGGGCTTACTGCATTACATTTTGAAGCGGTTTAACTGGTAAACGAGGATTTACCGTGGGTAAAATAAGGAAAACAATAGTCCTTCTATTTTCTTACAGTGTGTCAGATGAGAATATATTTTAAAATGCCATAATTTCTCATCATGTAAGTTATTCTTAGATATTATATGAATATTTAATTCATTATTACAATAAATTTAGAATACTAAATTCTTATTCATAATTAATTTGAAGAAAGGCATTACGTGTTACGATTTCTTAGGATTTATATTAAACTCCATAAAAAAATGAGATGCTGAAACGCACGTAGTTGCTATGGGAGCTGCAAAAACGCCATAAAATGAATCCACGCCGCATATTTACGGTTTTTCCGACAATAATTCAACTCAAGTTTATAGCTCCCTTGAAAAGTAGCACAGAAGTAATTTCGAATATGAATCGACCAGAGTAGGGAATGCAGAAAGTGTACCGAAAGGAAACAACCGTGAAAATAATCTCCGAGTGGAATGAAATATGATGAACGTTTTCTGAAGCATTATGCTCTTCCGAGAACTTCGAACTATAGCGGGAGCAAAGAGAGCGATAGTTTGGGGAGTTTTTCAGGTGAAGGCCACTGAAAAGAGGTCCGAAGAAGAAGTGGGGGAAAGGTGGACCTCCCCCGCTGTCAAGACACAACAGAGCGGGTGAATGGGGGAGCCCGGTGGCTATGAAGTCAAGAGTTCATCAATTGGCCGTTTGATGGATGTTTGCAGTTCCGAGAGGGACGGGGTTTGAGGACCTCTCGACAATGGAGAGGCTGAATGGAGGGACTGTGTCGAGCTGTATGTAAAGAGGATATAATGAAAAGTTGAGGGGACGGTCGGGGCGGAGTTAAGTGACCCTATACTATATGTATCCTCGAGTATATACACCCGCAATATAATGCAAAATGTTATACATATATTTACGGATATACTGAGGGTTTTCAGCTCTAAAACTTAGCTTGCAAATGAATTGAAAAATACGTTACATTTAAGAGCATATTATGAAATTCCAACTACATGGAAACTCACTTCTATCTTTGGAGAATAGGGAACTGAAAATGAATTCCACCAAACAATTCCGACAGCATAAGCGTCGTGTACCCAGCGAATGTAACCGATTTTGCTGCAAAACGTTTTGAATTTTAATCATATATTTAAAAATATAAGGGTATTGTAATATACCGTTTAAATCATGAGGGAAATTATTTATTTCATTTCATGCTTTGTGTGCGATAAAATAGCGAATGTGACAATTTCTAGTGAATAGATAAGAGATATACTCGCGGAAGCTGATTTTATTATGATAAAGAGTTCGGTACATGAGCTGATTTACCACTATATGTTCGAGGAAACCTTTCTGCGGAATAGAGGCTGAAGAATTTTTCTTAAAAACCGTTAGGCGTTTCATAACTACATCTACGTATTCTAGTATTGGTTTATAGAAAACTACAGTCATGCTTAATTTCACTTATCGAATATTTATATTACTGTAAGTATGCGATTCTGAAAAGGAGAGGAAGCATATTTCAACCACGAAACCAGAAAATCGGGCATTAGCAACACGAGCACATGTCTTGTGGGGTGAATTCCATCAAAAAAATCATCCCATACATCACGAACCATCGAGCCAGCGTTATGATGCGCGTAATCGAATTAATGCGTCGAAAAGAGAAACAGAAACTGCATGACGGGAAAAAAGGAGAGCGCGGTACATTTGGGGATTCGCTTGAAGGGAGAAAGAGGGGGTAAATAAACAGTGAAGAGGATTCTTTTCCATTGGCTGGAAAAGGAGAATAGAGGAGGAAGAGAGGGGAGGGTTGTTTTATGGAGTGGGTTTGGAAGGAGTAGGGGTTGATGATGCCACGCAGCGGGGGGTGCCAAAGGTGAGAGAAGCAATGGTTGGGACCGTCGCAAGGACAGCTGCGAGAGGTTGCATTTACCAGAAGGGACCGTTCCTTTTGCATTTTTCTTTCATTGCCACCTTTCGCTGCAACACTCCCTCTCCTTCCCGCCTCATTTCTTTCCCTCATCCTCCATTTTGACGTCCTCTTGTTGATAAGTTGCCAGATTCAGTTGTATTGCTCCGGAAGAAAGCGAAGGATATTTAAGGTGACACCTCTATTCGGGTTTTTGGCGGAAAAGTATTTGTTTGTTAGGCCGCGGAAGCTTACGCTAGATTGAGTTCGAGGACGTTGTCAGCGAAGGAGAAGAGTGTCGACTCGTTAGTCTTACTCTAGCGGAAAGTTTGGCAGCGGAGTTGTACCATCAAATCGCAAGCATAGAGCTGAAAATCTGTATCCGTTGAGAGACGTTAAGTTAATTAAGACGTTAAATTAATTTGATATTTCACTAGGTTATAGCGTGGATATGCTCAAATTGAGCCTCCCGATTTATATTTTTATTGCTTATTACACACGTGATGCTAAGACGCCTATATACCGAAAAAGCATTGAAACAGTAAACATTAAAAGCATTCGATACCTAAAGATAGGATTATGACTCCGATTTTTATCAACATAGTGCCATAAGTTAAATATTACCTAAATGGTTCGTATCAAACGTGTTAATTTATGATACATTGTAAATTCTGTTTACATTCTCAGAAATGAATATGTAATCAATCCTTCAATATCTTGAAACTTAAAATCAGACGTAGCTAAATTGATAGCTTATGTATGAATTTGAGGAAAGGAATGAAAAGAAGAATCAACACAATATAGATTCATAGATGAGTGATGTATATCAATATCTGCATTATATATTCAGTGTATTAAGGATTCCCTCAGCCCTCGAAGTGACAACTGTTGCGTTCATTGATTTATCCTATGTTACACATCATAAACTACTTTCACGTTTTTCAGAATGGAAAGCTATAAATCTTTCACTAAACGAAGCGGAAATGAAAAACGGAAATGAATATTTCAGAATCCCTTTCGCGGAACACAAATTCGAAAAATATCAAATTTCATTAGGATTCTGACATTATTCTTCACATTAATAATGATGATAATAATTTAGAGTAAAATCTAATTCAATGAATTCTAAAGACACATCTTGCATGAAACTTTATCCTCTATATTTCCATGGCAGCGCTTCACGCATTTCCTATCTTCTTTCATCTTATCTCCCATCCATCTCAACCCTCTTTTCATATCCAAACGGAGAGAACTTTTACAAAGATGGCGTCTGAAGATACGAGGAGAATGAAAGCACCGTCAGCAACCCTGATTGGTTGTTAGCGTGGAATTAGGGGCTTTTCATTGGACGCAAATGCGAATGTAAGCTCGTCTACTGGACACCTTTGTTGCGGCCTACGATATCTGGGTAGTCGCTCGGGGAAAGGGAGTTGCGTTATATTGTGTTAAGGGGATCCTTTCCTGTGTGTGTACCCTCTCAGTGAGGAGAGTGTTTGCTGCAGAGATCGCTTCGTCAAAGGATTCAGGGAGGACCACATTCGCGGAACCTTATTCCCCACTCCACTCGACCCACCACCAAGTAAACTCTTCAGACCCCCTCCCCCTCGGGGACCTCCCGGAGAATCGGATTATGGCCGTGGATATAATGGGCAGAGAGCGAGGGAGGGTCGGCGAGGGGTGGGCCACTTCCCTGCCGTCGGTGTGAATGTGCCGGGGGGCAAATGGGATGGGCTTCGTGTGTAATTAGGCGGCGATGCACAGAGTAGAGGGGCAGACAAAGGCTCTGCTCCGTTTCAATCAATGTTCACACAACGGTCATAGACATGTGCTGCGTACCAGATCTCCCCGTCCCCACTTTACCCTATCAAGGGCAATTACCATCAGGGGATGCCGGCGGACGGGAGGAATTATCGGAAGAAGCAGCGATGGGCGATAAAGGAGGAAGAGCGGAATATTAATTTCGAAAGAGGGCGCTCATGTAACACAATGCTCGGGGAGAAACAGCTTGCAGATGGACTGATAAGGAATTGTCGAGAGGGAGGACGAATGGGCGCTGACAATACGGGATTAAGGCGGCTTAGGGTCCCCGGAAGAGCTCATTTGATTCCGGCCGAGAGCGGGCGCAGGTTGGAAGCACCACTGCGCTTAAATCACACAATTGGGACAACAATATCACATTACGCGACTTTAAAAGGGGATGTTTGCTACATAAAACATTAATAATTTCCAGATAGCCGCATAAATAGCAATTGGAGAAATTAACATTCACCGTTTCGTCCAGTATAAAATACATTATATAAAAGAATGATTGGCGCTTCGGAATGTCTTTAATTTAAAATGAATTTAGATAATAAAATAGCAATGTTTATAACCGTAAAAACTGTGATCACATTAATGTCTCTAAGAAGTAAAACACTCACTGACGACATTCCAAAATTTTAATAGCTATAATCTTGAAATTCAACTATTTGAGCTATCAGATTACTCAGAATAGTGTGATTAAAGTAAGATGTGTGGAATAATAAGCTGAAAAACTGTATGGTCCATAAAGAATTGGGGCTTATATCTTAATTCGAATGGCAAATCTGAAGCTTACGTGGCCGGCGTCATCATCAGAAATAGAAATTCACTTGTTCCAAATTAGACTCTGTAATAATGCCTCATCTTCTAACAGGCGTATCGTATTTTCATCTCATGGAGCAATAATCAAAGCAACGAGCGTATAGACCTCGACAAGACAAGCTAGGAGAAGTTAAAAGTATGTGTATCCATAACCGAACACTGTTCTTCAGAGCGAAGGTAATTAATTCCGCGACAATGAAAAATCGATGACAGTGCAATTAGTCTCGTCGTGTAGATTGGCCCTCCCCGGATGCGCGTCTCTCTTCGGAGAAAAGCACAAAAGGTATTCGACGGAGCAAAAAAGAGGCCTTCCGCGGAATAGGGCAACAGTTGGTGCCAGCGAAGGAGACGAGGGAAAGCGAACTGCTCTCTAAACCATCGACGAAACACAATGTACCCGATAATACAATACACTTTAATGTAAACATTTAGAAAAGCGAACTTAAGAGATTGAAAATCGACTGGGTTCAATGACACTTGCTCTCGGTCTGTGTTAGCGGAAGCCGATCTTAAAGATGCTTACTGAATTTTAAAGTCTATATTGACCAAGAAAATAGCCACCATCATTGATTAATTTGGATTATTCAGTTAAGTTATTTAATGGAAATGCAACAGATAATCCCTAAATATGGTTGATAATAGAGCGTTGATGTAGACTGCTCCTTGAAGCAGAACCAAACAATTTAGTTGTAGATTCACGTTATTTCCAAGGGGCAGTATTGTAAGATCTTGATGAAGCGTTTTTTTACCACAGCGTAGGAAACTGACTCTAGATGCGGAAAAACGTAAGATTCGTACAAGTATTTCAACCTTAAAGCTGGGAAAACGTTAGAATCGAAGACGCTAGATCGGGATTTCACTAGAATAGCAATGATGAATTTGTCCTTCTAATAAAATATATCTCTCTTTAAATAATCTTTACAATATTTGATCTTTCAGTGTACTAGTAGAGAGACTTTTCCTGCTCAATAACTCATCCCTCCAATACCTCAATATTCAATCAACTTGAATGACCTAACTAATAGCAGTTTTCTTGCTTCAACCCACACCCATTTCTGAACATCCATAAATTTGCTTGTCTCACAGAAGATGAGGTGAAGCAGTGATGACTTTGTTAGTCCCTGCACTTTCCGTGTCCATTATATTCCCTTTTCCCCACGACTTCTCACCCTTGCCCCTACAAAAGCTCCAATCTTTTCCCGGCGTTCGTCCCTCTTAACGCGCCTTCAATGGACTCGCGGGAGCGGAAGTAAATCGCAGCAGGTCAGGTGGAGATTGAATGGAGACATCTGGCGGCGACGGGAGGAAGCGAAGGAAAGCAAATTAAGCACTATGTCCGGGATGAGCGAGTGCGCGCATACGAAAACAGTTTGCATATGCCCCTGAGGGGCCACTTGTACATGTGCTGAAGCACTCTTTTCTGAGTGCGTGGCAAATAAATATGTTAGCTCTCATTCGGCGAGAGAACAGTGATTTGGGTAGCAGGTGTTGCACGAAGGCGTAACTAGGATCAGTATACAGACGGTATTCCCCAAATATGCAAGTGGTATGTAATTTCGTGTCCTTTACTATGGGCACATAACACACATCCTCTCACTTCATACTTATATTAATGCTAGCTTTTCATCAGGATGTTAGCATTAAAATTTTACGGAAAATGACGCGTCTCTTTTATTATTTTAAATAAAATTACCGACTTTGGAGAGTGATCTAAATATTCCATCCATCTCGTCTTCGTGAAATGAAATTATTAATACGAGATACAAAATTAGGCAAAATGGAAGATATTTTTTCTTGAATGCATCCGGCAATTAAAACTGAATACAGAAGTGAAGTAAAAAATAACATAAAAAGATAAAATGTTCAAATTATCTAATTTCAACGGAGTCAAGGAGTTCACAATTTTGAAAAACTAATTATTATCTCAAGAATATTTAAGAATAATAGGAATTTGCGCTCTTACTTATAGAAAAGCTTGGACTATCTGATTTACTATTTATATAAATCGAATACATTAAATAAACAAACAGGTCATGGGAGAGGGCTGGAGAGGAGGAAAGCAACGATTAGGGAAGTGTTCAAATGGGATTACTTTAAATTCATAATTCTTGAAGAAGAAAAAGAGAGCTACCGCGAAAAAACCAAAGACTTAAGTGAAGAGAGAGGTAATACTTGTGCGAAGAGGGACTTGTCCAAAACGCAGAGATCGATAATGTATCAGGAATGGAGAAGTTCTTGTTTGCTCGTAGCAGAACAGAAGTAATGTGCTCACTCTCTAAAGTCTTAAACTTATATACATAACAGAGAGAAACAGTCTGGCTAGATTCTTTGATACCTCTTTTTATATAAGGGAAATTCTACCGGTCTTCGTCAAGTACTGCGCTAGTTGAGACAAATCTCAGATTACTAAAACTCGGCTCAGCATTGTCGTGACGAGGAATTTGATTTCCCGACTTGGTGGCATTGAAAGAGACATCAAATCGGGAAGTGGGAGGGAGTAATTAATGACCCTTCAGCGTACGCATCCCCAAAGGAGAGTACCCCCAATGCACTCCGAATGGATCTCTTTTGTGAAGAGGGTAGCCGATGGGTTGTAAAATGGCGGAGGCAAACAAGGAGAATGCAAATGATCCGAATGAATCCAGGTCGAGAGGGGTCGCCATCTGATATCGCTCGATTTGATTAATTAATGTCGCCATAGAAATGCTAATTACGCTTTAAAGGGTGCTCCTAAGATAATGATTTTTCTACCTTTTGAATAACTTTATACGCTGGCTGGACGGTAGAGGACGATTTTCTGTTTCGAATAGGTGTTCATTATGTAACATTAACTCAGACCATTTAAGTTCTATAAAACCAGCCGATCAAGAGTAAAGCATTTCTTTAAAGTATAAAATTAATTCAAGAATCAATCTATAATGTACACATATCTTCTGCAATATTTCAACTGTACTTGGTTAATGTGAACCACGAAAGATCGTAAAAATAAACGCCGTAATAAGATTTAATACATTTATTTATTGAAAGACGAAACATATTTAAGGAGACTACCCTCTGATGGAACTTGTTCTACGTCATTTGATATTAGAATGATAGTAAATGAAACTTTTACTTCCCTCTTTAATATGTAACAAAGCATTGTTTTCCATTCATTTAATAATGTGAAATTAATCGTCAAACAGCGTATGATTACGGTGGAAAGAGATGGAATATTAAAATTGGATGTATAACAGGATTTTATTCTTTATATGTCCGTAAATCCTGATTGAATTGGTTTCAAGACATACCTACTACTCGTATATTCTTACAAAAAAAATAATTATAAATATACAAAATAATTAGAGCTAAGAGATCCTGCGAAGAGGTAAACGAGAAATAACATAGCTTCCAATAATAAAATTATCAGAATTAATAAATTAAAGTTTTCCATAATATATAGGGGAATTCATACGTTTCCCCTTTTTCTGTTCCATTTCCCTTAGACGGCGACAAAATAATGTCAGTGTGGCTGAATTGAGCAGAAGGAAGATGCTGGAGAGAGGGACGTGCGTCAGATGGACCGCTTTTGGGCAAGAGAAGCGACAAAGAGGTGTAAAATGATGATCGGTGGCAGGCAGATTAAAGGATCTGTCGTTTCCGTCGGAATAATTGAGCGGATAAAGAAGGACGGACCCAAATACTGTCTGCCCTCCAAAACGTCCGCGACTTACTTCTACTCATGCGCGTCCAACTCCCCACCCCACTTCCTGCCCCTGCTCCAATGGAATCTCTCGTCCGCCATCCCTCGCTATCTCCCCTTATCCCTCTCTACGCCTCCCAAACCTTCTTTTGCCGAAGAATAGGTTTTCGCGCGATTACAACTCTACATCCTACGATAACTTACCCTTTAATTATTTTTCGTTTCTTTTCTCTAAAGTGCCTTTATTCTCTAGATTGAATATGCTATTTCCCGTATCCCAAGCAGCGAGTAAGACTGAAGAAACAAGAAAGATGCTACGAATTTTAAAAACTCAATCCTCCTGTAAAAATGTACGAAAATTCGTTTATACCTAAAATAATAGCAGAGAAGAGTCATATCATCAAATGGGTGGATGTATTTGAACCAATTTTTTTCCTAAGAATATCAGAACAGTTCAGCCATGAAAATATTAATCAACAATATTTTAACGTTTGAAAAATTCACGATTACGTCGACTCCTAGTGAATGAATAATTGTTTGTTCATGCAGACATATCGCTTAAGAACTTTTTATTAACCTCGATTCCCTTTAATCCTAAAGGAAGTATAATTCATGGTCACGACTGGAGCCCTCCCGAACAAATACAATGATTGTTTATATAGAATTCTCATTAGTTACTTTGAGAATCTATCTATCTATATCTTAGCTATACTCAGGGAATACCTTTCTTAATTTAAATAGAATTTTAATGAGCAGATTTGAAAAATGTACACCCAGAATTTAGTAAGAATTTCAGCATAATAGGGAATTGAACAGATGAAACTTATCCTGTTTCTGTTTAACTCATACAAAATCTTCAAATAAAAGCAAATTTAATACAAAGTATGATGCAATATATATCATGTATCACCATGAAATATAGTTTACGTACTTTGCTATCCTAAAATAATCATTGGTATTATTACTCTAGAGCGATATAATAATTATTATCAAGTTACTTGAGTTATTCATGGGCTATTAAGTTATTAATGGTTTACTTCAAGATTGAGATGATGGTTTCAATTGATAAGATCTCCGTTGAGTTTCAAAGCGTTTATAGCGAAGAAGGACCTGAAACGAAAACTCGAGAAAAGGCGGCAAAAATTTCCAAGTCATTGGAAGGTGTGTGCGTTTTTCCTTCTGTTTGTGTTTCTGCCATCCTCTCTTTCCCTTCGTTCCCTTGTTGACTCGACTCTTTTTACCAGCTTCTTCTCTCCTTACAGGTTCCCCTTCCCCCTCCAAGGGATCCAAGTGGAGGATCAATAAGAAGGCAGTTCCGCTACCCAGGTCACTTCCACTGGAGCTGCTCCGTCGCCCAACCACTGCCTTAGACCACCCATCTCATCATCAAAATACATCTTTAATTCCGACTCGCGACTCCAAAGGATAATGCAAGCGTGTAAAGGACGGATTTCTTACCTCGGCCCTTCCAAAAGGCATCTCCTTTTCTCGGAAGAGGAATTTTTCATCTCACGCGAGAAAAGAGGGTGTTTCTGGAACGTTGCACGCATATTTCTGGGATGATGCGAGGAGAAAGGGTTGGGAATTAAAGAGTTATCTATTGGGTGGAAAGTTGTAAGCCACGTTGATGTAGGTCAGCTCCTCCTCCCAAAGGCGATTGCTTAGCTCAACGTGGCTTAATCAATGAGGAGAAGTCGGGGTATCCAAATTTAAGCTGCCGCAACTATTCGTTAAGTCAACTGAATGTTAAAAATCGGGATGTTTCTGAAAAAATGGTTGATGAAAACGTTCGCATGATATAAGATTTCACATCACTCTGTATTTGTGAAATTAGATGCTACAGAACTGGAGATAAATGAAAACTGAAATTTAATTTCGTACAAAATATGATAATTTATCTAATTAAAAATAAATAATATAAAACACTAAAAATATCAACTCTTAAGGCACTAGTCGAATAAAAATACCATACTTTTAGTAAAAGCTGTAATCTATGAGTATAAAGAAATAATACTTATGTATGAAGTCCGGATTTATGGAATCTGGAATTTTTGAGCAATGAACCATCATTTTTCTGATGCTATAAACACCTTAATGTAATAATATGCCATTTTTTGCTTTCTTATATAAAAACAGTGGGTAATATTTTTCTTTCTATTTTACATACCTCAATGAAAGCCTTTTGCATATCGGTAAACGATGTTGCGATATCAAAACGATGTTTTTCTCATTCGCTTAAGTGCGTAAAATGGCAGAAAAATGTTGAGGCCCGAATGGCTCGTAAAGGCGGGTCGGCGCCAACATGTAAATATCCTCGGAAGCTCGTAAATTATGCAAGGCGCCGAGAAGGAACATATTCAAACGAAGGCAAAATTTTGCACATAATTACTCAATTATTGACGAAGCCATGCTTTTTTCCTTTTGAGGTCGTAGAATAGGAATCCTTTCATTTCTGAAGAACATTTTAGTTAACATTTTAAGACATTTAGTTACCGAAACCCGGTAATGTCGCTTAAAAAAAGTTTCACAAGCGATTTCTCTTCCTTTCTCTTAGGCTATTATTTACGCCACCGATGATTCTACAAAATAAAATACTGCGTTCCGATCCACTTTCTGATTCTCTGTCTGGAGAATGGCGCTGATAAGGCAACGTTTCTAATTAAAGTTCGCCGACACTAAATAAAAAGGATCTGAGAGCAACTTGCATTGAGACATTTTTTTAAAATAGGGAATGCTTAGTGATGATAATAACAAGGTATTATTATGGTTTTCCCTGCACCAATAACGTGAACATTGCGAAAAGGGATAACTGATAATAGTTCCAAATATTACGAAAACGTTTGGGAATATCAAATTTTGAAGAAGAATTGATTGCACGGTACCTAGAGGGAAATCAAATTGTAGGAATTATTATATTATCAACAAGATCACAACTGTAGACTGATGCCTCTCTATCATGAGCCTTAGGCTAACACGTAATACTTGAAAACTGAATATTCCGAGAAACATTTCGGAAAAGGTGACAATAGACTAGTTAAAACACTTCGACCTTCACTTGTCGGAACTTCATCTTACACAAATGAGATAAATTAAAGTTTATTTCATCTTATTTGCTTAAAAATGTAATATTAAGGCAAGATTAGATGGTAGCTCTTTGGATGAATGTTCTTTAATTTTGCTCACACCGGAAAGATGTGAAATAAAAAGTAGAAGGTGGAGGTATACCTCAACGACTCCTGGAATTCTTATGGTCTCCGTTTCGCTCATTTGTTTCCGTTGACCACAAAATGGCGGAAGTTGATGACACCAGCGGTTTTACTTGGTGGGGGAGAAGGAAGAACATAAGAGGGGAGAAGGAATTAGATGTTTTACAAACAGGGAAACAGACGTAGACTTCGCTTGAACGTAGAAGAAGCCGTTGAAGAGTATATTCTTTGCCCATTCGGAGAGATGAACGCATGCAGTACGGGGCAACCGGAAATCGACGGAAAGGGTTGAAGATTTAGTGACGAAAAGCGGAATCTGAGAGAACTGCTTGCGAAGCACGAGACCGTTTTTATCGCATCGAAATTAACGTGTTTTTTCCTTCCATAAGATGCACCAATAAGGGCTGGAAACGGAAGGGATGTCATCGATCCTTTGGGCGAAAATGCTGACATGAAATCGCGAAAGCAGATACGCGTCTGGGACATCTTGTTATGTAACAGCAAATGGCTGAAATTTGTGTGACAATTTAGTAATGAATGATATCCAATCCCACACGATGTCGGAATCTTGCATCAAAATCATGCTGCAATGATAGATTCTCGGACGGGTGTCAATCGATGACAGGACGGAGTATCAAGATGAAAAACTAAATCAACAAAAAATGAGGATCATACGAAATTACGGATAGCTTTTCCCATGAGTTATAGAATGCAGGGCAGCATATCGGAGAAATCGAAAATGCCGCTTTGTGCGGTGGTCTCAGTGTACAGTTCTTTTTCTCATGATTCGTTCATTTTTTCGTCAGTGGTTTTCCTTTGGCACCGGAAACGCGGGTCACAATCACTGATTTTTCAAAGCGCTTTCTCCCACTTCTAACACATTTTACTGCACGTTTTTGCGCAGACTGAAAATAATTTTGGAATTTACTGTTTATTTTTTATCACGGTGTTGAAGCGTCGTAAAATTGTAAAATCAACCCGGATGAACTGATTATGATATATGTTTATAAAATAGTGAACAGAAAGGAAAAAAGGTTCATAAACATGACCTGATATGTGTCACTATATTATTCAATTCATGTAAAACCTTTCGTAAGGGCTATTTTTTCTAAATCTCACGGTTAGAAATTTATTTCATAAATTTAGTTTTTCAACTGACTTCTGTGTGACTTCAGTTGAAGTTTAGATTGCGCAAATCTTATATTTGTTTCTCTTTAATGGACATACATTCCTAAAAGGTAACTCGCAATTACTTGTAATAAAATAACTAAGAAGAGTAAAAACATGAATTTTAGCATTCAATTTTCTGACGAGTTAGCTCATAATTTATACTGTAATGCCATTTGGGCAATGCATAGAGCGTATGATATCCATCGATCCAGGTAACTTATGTTTATTTCCCCAGTAGTATATAGTCAGTATAGAAGTACTATGGGTAATAAAATTGCATCCCGTGATTTTTAAGCCCTTCAGTAGAATGATTCAGTCTTGTTTGTGCAGCATCTGACGATAGTAATTCGATCAAATGGAGCTACAAAAAATCGCCAACGGAAAATATATCAAATTATCGAAAAAAATTCAATCTCGAATCCAGATTCCAGCTTCCGATTTGGGCTCGCAGGAACCAAAGCCTTTTCGAGCGAAACCATTTGGCATAGGCCGATCGGGAAAGGGTGCCGATGTCCTCTGGTCGGGTCCACACCATCGCCCCCACTCTATGAAGCCATCGTCCGGATGTCCCGAAATGATTTCATTTATTGAATAGGAAAAGGGCAAAGGGAGAAATAGTTTGCCGGGGGAGAGGGTTTTTAAGAGAAGCACAGATGTTTCCCTTCCCGTCCCTAGGGAACACTTGTTCCCGTAGTTACACGGTCCCTGAGGGAGGCAGGGGATTCGGCGTCTAACGAAATGGGTTGTCAACCGAAGCACGGGATTTGGAACTATGGGCGGAGGAAAACAGGGGCTAGGGGAAAACGTGTATATTTCACAGCACAACAAAAGTACCCCCACTCCTCCTAACACCCTTTTCGCTCCGAAGGTGGGTCCTCGAGCAGCAGATCGAAGTATCGGACGTTAGTTCCAGTGATTGAGAGATAGGTGGAGCGCTAAAACTGCCCCCTGGTCGAGGAACAAGACCTGAAAATGCTCGCAGCTTTTTTGGACTGATGTTTTCGCTCCCGAAAGCGATCCTTTTTTCCGCACATTAGCCGTTGCCAACGCGAGCAACAATCCCCCCCTCTAACGTCTTCAGGAAGAGTCTAAATCACTCCCCGCGCTCCTCTAAATCCTCTTTCGCGGAAGATCCCACTCCCCCTCTACAAGTTGGGCTTCCTCCTCTTTCTTCTTTGGGGGTGGGGGTGGATGGAGAGAAGATGGATGGGAGTGGGGATTTAAAGGTCAGATAGACTCATCTGCCTCCCTCTTTTTGGGATGTGGTGACCTTTCATATAACACCAGGATGGCTGCTGATCGCATTTAGTCGTCTGCTCGTTAATAAAGGCGGAAGTGGAATGGAGAGGGGACGTTCTCAAACCGCTGACTCAGGGAAAATTTTAGGTAAATTCCTAAGATTTTAAGATTTACCCCATAATTCGTTACCAGGCTCGAGGAAGTTATAACTTCTTGCTGTTTAAGTTCTTAATGATTTAGAGGAATTATTCCATTCCTCCAGAATATTTGAACAAAAATTTACATATTAGAATTCTCTATTTAGGAAAACACAAATGCAAGTCTAATCATATTTTTCAGTACAAATACTATTCACTTTAAAGGTAATCAATTTCTAACCTCTTCTGAGCATTAATGTAACTTTCAAATAGTGAATACGTACTGAAAATTACTAGTTTCACAATAAAGTGTATTCTATAATTAGCAGACTTATAGTTACAAGCTTTCGAATGTAGGGATAGCTTATGCAATTCATAATATTTGGGTTCATACGGAATGATTATCATGAGTAACTCATAGTTTCAATAACCTTAAAGAAAGACTAAAGAAATTTAGAAGTGAATGATATCTGCAAAAGCTGTAATAATGAAACTTATGACTCCTTTACTTCTTCGAAATTACGATTCAGTTAAAAAACTGGAAATTAATCAGTAAAAACTTCTTTGAAAAGCATCATCACCCAACGTAATTTATCATTTGAATCTTCTATCAGCTAACGACAACCTTTTATTTCTGAATAACAATGAAAACAATAACAATAGCAACAATTAAAGCCGATTAGTGGGAATACCAATTGGAAACACGACAACGTCTGAGGGCACTACACCTTTGGCACATTTAATTAATAAAACAAAGAGCTCTTACCTGTTGATGGAGCTGACCGATGGAACGTTGTCCTGAGAGCAGATTCCCTCTGCGAGGAGTCGATCCCGGATCTCCCAGGCGAACATCGTTGGGTTTTCTCTTTTGTAATTTGCGATGGCGTCCACCACTGGTGGGGTCGCCACCTTCGGCTTACTTCCGCCGATAACACCCGCCTTAAAACTTCCCGTTTCGTAATACCTGCGAAGAGACAAGAATTGATCCATGTTATTGATACATTATTAAGTCTTTCTCTCAGAAGAGTCTTATATATATAAGATAACCTTCGATGACGTATTTGGGTAAGAACGTCATTCTTAAGCAGTCATAAAATATTCAAACCGTGACAAATGGTAAAGCTGGAGGATGTTCTCTCCAATAAAATATAACAACATCGATGTAAATTTTGCAGTAACATCTCTAAGAATTTTGCTATACATAGATAATATAGTCTAAAGAAACTTATGATAATTTAACGTAAGAATATTTTTTTCGAAATACAGAGTAGTGAATTCTTCACACTTTCTAACAACGTGGTATGTGCGTGTATCTTAATTCTCCTCTTCTGTCAAGTTAAATATTCAATATGAATATTAATATTTAACCACCGAACCCTGTTCTGGAATAACGTTGAACATCCGCATGTGTATTAAAACAGATTTCTTTACATACCAAAATTTATATAATAAAAATTGTTTCCTATAGTTTGAAATTTTGTTGTCTCAAACCACAGTACGGTTTCATAGGTCTTATTTAAAGTTTGTTCTCATATCTCATATTTCTCTTCACTCGATTCCTTTAAATTTTTCTCAACAATTTTCTCAATCGTTCAGAGAGTGAGTGCACAGCTCTTTAAATGAACGCCCGTCTTCCGTATTGCTGACGGTTCAACAACCCTCTATCGGTGATGCAAACTCTGGATTCGGAACGGAGAGCGCGTTTCCTCACCCGATGCTTATCTTCAATTCCTATCCGCACGGATCTCAGAAAAACAGCGAAACGGCTAATTTATCCGGACAAAGTCCTAAAAATCCCCGAAGCGCCTCCTCTCGTTGGGAAGGGGCGATAAGAGGAAAGTTGGAGGGCGGGAGATTAGAGAGGATGAAGTTGAGGAGGGTTAGGAGCAACACCCTACCAAGAATAAAACCCTAGGGTGCAAGTGGCCTTCCCGAGATCGCTCTGGTGGAGTGCATTAGCCCTTATTACGGCCGACAAGTGCATTATCTGGGATATTGGCGAAATAAAGCGACATCTGGGATGGATGGGGCGCTGAAAGGATGATGGTGGTACACTTCTTCTCCCAATATGCCTTTGAAGCTCCCCTTCGGATTGATACCATAATTTTGGTCGCTTCATAAGGCCTCCAAATCACACTCTCTCACCCCACTTCTTCTCCCCCGCCATTCCGACTTTTTCCCTCTCCTGTTTCCGATAACGTATAGATCGACCTCGTCCTCGCGCGTATTTCAATCGCTCTGCCACCTACAACATCTGTACCAGCAGATTCTTTTCGCATCATAAATCGGTTCTTAGGGAAGTGCTTCTTTGTGTGAAGCAGAGGGAAATTACTCTTTCCCTAAAAATACCCAACATTATATATATTTATGGACATGGAATCACCGAATACAATATTATTCTATTATCAGGTCACAAGAAAGTGATTGCTATATACATGCAGTAAAGTTGAAAATCGAAAATAATCGTAATATTATTATAAAGAATGGTGTAATAAATGTGATAAAGAGGATATGTCTGCGTCAGATATATCTGCAGAGAAATATTGTTTTTTAATAATGACACGGACATTAAATAAATTATTTTTATGTATTTCATTGATGTTGTATCTTAAAAGCGTAAGATTACATAATGTGAATTCCTAGCTACTTCGTTCTTCAGCGGACCTTGAGAACAACGTATCTATAAACAATGAACGATCGATTATTTAATTCAATCCGTGAAAATTTGGCTGTGACACGTGTAGGTTAAAAGCGTAGCGGTAAGTTACACTTAAGATTCCGATCTAGGAAAGGAAAAAAAATACTTATTGGAATACGAGATTTTCAAATTAAAATATTCGTATTTTATTTGGAAAACCATTCACACATAGAATAAATTTGAATTAAATAGTACACTCATACTTTGTCTTCGAATAATTGGATAATTGTGCCAATATTGACGTTTTTTATGGCTACATGGATGTTTACATTGAAAAACGGTCATTCGCAACAAAGTTTTGCCATTCAGTATCAATTCTTGATAGAATTTTCAATCATTGCAATATTTTCATTGATACGAAATTCGCAATTCCTCCGGATTGATGTATCTAATTGCCATTGAAAAATTAAAACCGATCGAACCGTCTTCCAACTTTTATTTTGAAGGAAATTAACCCGTCACTTTCTCAGCACTCGATGAAATTTGCAGGCGCAAAAAATGCACAAACAGCGAGGGAGTGACGGAAGGCTCAACAGAATGCATAATCACGTCAATGAATTAAACTCACACGGATAAGGTTTATCGATTCCGTATCAATTTTAACGTTGGCGGGAAAAGTCGTCCAAGCAGAGGCCATGCGCGCCAAAAAAGTTCAAAATCCTGAATACCGAGTGTTTTCTCAGAGAAGCACTCCATCGGCTGTCAGTCATTTATCAAACTTCGACGAAACGGCATTATTCAGCACGTGTACTGGAACAATGGGCGAAGGGATAATGGGAATAGCGAATGGCCACGGCAAGTGAGGGATCGGAAAACCGTGCTGTCGTGATTATTTTACGACGGACTCGCACAAGCGGACTGCGAACGAATTCTTCGGCTTCGATTTTTTCGGGCGAATACTTAATTAGCCGCGGGACGAGGATTCCGCGCAATTTAATACTTCCACAAATAGATCCGTAATGAGATTTACTTTTACTTTCGCTGTTTCATTGAGGCCTAAATTATAAAAAATGGCATCGAAGTAGATTAACGGAGTATTGATTCCGTTAACTGTGTGCTACAATATTCCGAAATAAACTTCGCCGAGAGAGAGCCAAAATATAAATAAAATAATTGACTTCGAGTGATGCCTCATCTATCCGATGTCTCTCTCTGGAAATAAAAGCTCTGCGTCAGAAAGAATAGCAACGTTTTTCCGTAGATGGAATTCAGATTACCTACAAAGCACAAATATATATCTCTTCAATCCATCTTCCCTCATTACTGAACCTATCTTATTAATAACAATACTTAGGGAAGTATAGATAAAAGATGTATTTCGCATAATTCATGGTAACATTTTATAATTAGAGACAAGATTTCAATGAGCCTCAAAAATCAAAATTACATCCATATTTAAAGTAAGGCGTTGTGTCCCTCAGATGGTAAAAGCGAAACAAAAGGGTCACTAGAACAGCTAATCTATCTCTGAAATTCCAGATGAAGTGAAGAACGTTCGTGAAAGCTATGAAAGACCAAGATAAAACCAATCAGTGTTTTGTTGAATGAATGCGAAAAACGAAAGCATCTATGCGTTAATAGTTCTTAAAACGGAAATTAAAATAATAACAGCATATTACCGTTGTCGCTTTTTTTATTAGCTTATAAATAATAACTGTGCCCAAACTAAAGCTATCAGTTAGTAATAATCCACGTCAGTATTGGTATCCTGTAAATCTACTATCGCGGCACTGAAGGGGATCAAAGAATAACCGGATTTCTACGCAGATGGACCGTACGGTCAGAAGTGCTCTTTTAAGTAGCAAGTCTTGTTTCATATATCTCACGCCGATATAGTAATGCGCAGTATAAAATCATACGCCGGAAGTCACAAAAGAAATAATTTTTGACATATATATATATATTAAACATTAGCGGATGAAGCTCCCATTTTATAAATATTTTTGAGCCCAGAAGTCATGTAAAAGGTATTTTTTGCTAATATTCTGTACCCTTTCGCGGATATTTCTACCAGACTTGATTCATTTTCAGACTTGCCGGAGAACTTTAAAACTTCTATAAAGTCCCAGCATAAAACATGCCGTATAATCCACCAGCGACAGTTGATGGTATGTTCGTCAATTATCTCCGGAAGCGCCTTCAGGAGTCGCGGAATATGGACCGAACTCCATCGCGGAAATAAATCACGCAACTCGGAAGCAAAAAAAGACGATCGGCCAAGTTTATAATACCAAACACGTGGTGTGTCTCCATCCATCGCCGGGGAATTCCCCTTCGCTTTATCCATTCTTAATTCATAGCCATCGCCTTCTCCCCCCGCCCCTCCTCGCCCCCCTATCCGCCCCTCCCCGCTGAGTAAGCACATAAAAGTCGTTGCTTTTTTCCGGTCCCCATTGAACTTTGCATCGGCGGGGGCGTCGCTACGCTGCGGAGGGGACTCCAATAATAATACTAAAATAAAATGAAGCTGACGTATGGATGGAAAAGGCTACGCGGGAACTCCCTCCTCTGCCTTTTTTTCCGTAAGGGGAGGAGAGGACTCGATTTGCTTACCAGTCTGAATAAATTTCGCCGAGTATTGAAATGCTTGCTGTTTCAGACGTGGGAGATGGGAATCTGAATGATTTACGCCCTACATTACGTGTCATTATTGTAATGTATTAGCTACGGAGAAGTGGGCCCATGATGGGTCAGTATGGATACGAATGGGCACATAAATGCACGCGAAACTCCGTGTCGTTTGTGGATGTACATATAATCGTCATTTATCACGGGGAAATAGGAGTTTGAAAAGGACTCTCGAAAAAGTGTGCGGATTATACGGAAAATCTCTATTCATTCCCATTCGCTCACAATTTATTAGTGAGGTAATAAAACAAAGCCGTTACTCAAATATTTGCATTGAAAATATTGTCCTCGAACTGTTTAGAATCATTTGTGTCAGAATAATACCAACTGAATCAATTAAATTACTTGCTGCAATCTCATTTTCTAGATACGCAACTTTTCTGATTTTGGGTTGAATCATGGAAAACTGGAATATGATTCGCGAATGTATGTGGTTATCTACATCGTTCGAAAACCAATTACAAGAGTTTGAGTATCATAGTGGTTTAAAGGCCTTTAATGTTTTAGGAAACAAAAGTGTTCACATAAACTGAAAGATTTGAGGTTAACATCTTGGTACCTGAACGAAGGAAATACAAATACAAGGCTAAAGTTTAAATGGAAGTGGTGTACCATACCGCAACTCTATAAAAATTTATTTCTTAAGAGCAAGTTTTAGCGGAATATATTCTTTGTTATCATGGGAAGCATATAAATCACCAATGCTAAATAAATCCCTGTCCGTTGCAATGCTCGAGCAAAACTGCGAACAAATGATTTGTATCAAATATGTATCATTACTAATTAAAATCAAATTAATTAATTAGAATAAAACTCAAATAACAACGGAAAACGACCGAAAAACGCTCTCTTCTTAGGATTGGGGAAAATAAATTAATAAAAGGTTTTTATAATTATTTAAGAGTATAATTTGGGTAAAAAATTGTGACAAGAAAAGTGACAATGCGCTGCAAGCATATTTCTATTTTTTCAAAACAACTAGCAACACTTAAATCCGCCAAAAAGTATCCATTTTAGCATCTTTACTTTGTTCACTAGTAAAAACAAGTCACCATCCGATACAATCGAATCTGTGAGATTGACTGTTTGGAGTGATCGTTGGAGAGAGCCATGGGGGGCGATCGGAAGGAAGGAAACGAGGAAGAGAAGGACAAAGAGTGGCTTTAATGGAGTGAAGGAACCGAGGGATCCGTGAGGGATGCATTAGCAATCGCTGCTCTTGTCTTCACTACAAGGGCTTCGTGGTAACTCCGCATTAACACTTTCTGCTGCAAGATTTACGTTTTGAGAGCCAGGAATAATTTCAATCTTACAGTAATCATAACATAACTGTGCTATCTGTTTATAGTTATTGTAATCGATGTGAAAGTACGACGATGTCCTATTTCTATCTTCATTACTATAATTACATCACGAGTGGATAACTGTCCGGTAATACCTTTAATTTTCATCTCCGAGGAAATATAAATTTGAATCGCAGTTAAGAAGTAATACCTTCATAAATAACTATTAATTCAATTCGTAGATGGAAGATAGGTTTAATAGATTAATTGATCAGTCTATTTGCTGGAATTTTATTTAACAATCATGTCATTTGAATCGTTCATACTTATTTCGATTTCTGTTCGATGCTTTGTGACAGGGAACCTACTTTTTACATGCATATCAACTACACTTGCGTTGTTACAGAAAAGTATTAATTTATTCGATGATTATCATTTTTAATTTCTTTTTAGGCTACATTGCTGACCTACTCATTAATCATCACTCTATTCACAATATTTAACTTGGTTCTCTAGATTAAAATAAATGGTTAAAAGTTGTTATTAATAGCAAAAGTCCGCTTGACGCAGAGTGGGAGCCAAATTAGAGATTTTTCAACCAATGAAGAGCATTGCGCATTTTTACACTAACAGTTCAGCACAGAAAACTTTAGTTTTCCCAAATACAGTCCGTTTCCTGTATTACAACATTTGAATAATTGAATAGAAGGATTTAAATTCCTGTGTATGCTATCTCTTGAGATTTTTTCGTCCCTATCCGAAGCTGATGCATTGGATGGGGATATCCGAACCTAACCGCGGAGAGATGGGGAAGACCACAGATCGAGGGAATCGCATTTTTAAAGGAAGAGGGGAGAACAATCGGAGAACAAGCACGCAATAGCGGAAACACGTCTTCCCCTGCAAATGGAAAAAAGTTCGAATTCACCCTCACGGAGAAAAAAAGCGCAAACCGCATTCTAGTCTTCCGAGGGAGACTAAACAAAAAGCAGTAAATCAAGCGGCGCTTAAGGAAGCGGGAGGCTGAAAAAATAATAATAAAGTCGCCTACAAACGACATAACGGTGGGAATCTACTAAAGCACTTTAGAGGCATAAAGCGAGCCCGTAACCTCAATGACCAAAATGGGATGGAATAAAAGGAAGGGAGAGTGAATCTGGAGTGCGCCGGAGGATGGCGGGTGTGCGACAGAGTCGGAAGGGAAAGGGGACCGCAGGAGGGACAGGGGGGGCATAGGGAGAGGGGGGCATAGGGAGAGGGGGGCATAGGGAGAGGGGGGCAGTTATGAAGGCTCTCAGACTTTTTCTTCCCCATGTTCTGCAGAGGGGATTCACCCCCTCGGCACCAGCAAAGAGGCTGATGATGATGATGGTCGCCCTAACGAACAACAATCGCTTCTCGAAGGGAGGTAAAAAGTGGACCTCGTGGCGATAGAGAGAGTGGTCAGAGAATCCATAAGGGCGAATATTAAATAGAATGCGAGGGTCCATTCGTGGTATCAATCTGAACGCATTCTATTTTCAGTGACGGTATCTGAATCGAAATGCAGAATCACATCGAGTCAAGTTGAGTATCTAATTCTGCTTTGGAGATGCTCATTAAGATATCCAAATTCTTGAAACGCAAATAGGTAAATAAAATGATGCCTTGTGGTATCTAATTAATTATCTTAACAATTACTGCGAAGTGGATTATGAAATAGAACCATCTCGATTCACCTCGGAACAATGTTCTTTTTGACTAATTCCATAGGTTTTACATACGTGTTATCACCAATGTAAAATCATTTGCTTATAATTTAGATTTCGCATTGTATATGTTTTTATATGCCATTTAACTACCTCAATTACATCTAATATGTTGAAAAACAATTATATATTTGAATCCTCGGGAATTTAATTTTTATCGATTGAGTAAAATTGAAGTCGTAGGTAGTAATTGTAATGTTGGATTGTATTGTATTGTAATGTAATTTTAATAGTAATGTTAGATTAAATTTAACTGATTTCCTTTATTGGCGTTAAGAATTTTAATTTATCTCTATATTTCAAGTTTATTCAGCTCATCACAGCTGTTAACGCTGCTAGTATTTGATTCGAAATCAAATTTAGAGAATTGGTGCACACTAAGGGGAAATACTAGTTTGAAAACTAATCTGCCACGAAGTCAGACAAGGCAAAACAAAGTGACGCAAAGTGGATTCTTCTTACCAGCACATGCTATGAAATATGCATGAAATTAATGGCCACAAGAAATATTGAAGTTGCGAAAGAAGCTGCCATCAATGGCGTAAAACTATGAAATCACCGAGGCGACTGAATGTCGCTCAAGTGCGAGGATTTTTTGTAAAGAAGCGGAAGTGAATTGGTTCCGAAGATGATTTGTGAGATTCCGAACAGAAAAAAATGAAATGAGCGAAGAATCATCCTCGGTTCGGATCGACTCGTCACACACTTGGGTTTCAAAGAGGAAATAATGATTCGATCATGATCATGATTTCCTTTAAAACATATAGTTACGGTAATTCGCACACTGTAGTAAATATCTGCATTCTTTCCAGAATTTAAGCTCACTGGAAAGATATTCTACGTGTAAACGCGTCTTTTGCGATGATTGTGAATTTTTGATAAATGATAAAGAAAGAAAACTAATATGAATATATATTCCAGGTCCTTATTGAGGTGTAAATTTGAGATATCTAATAACGCTTTTCAATATCATACTTGGATCTCTCAACTTTTGAACATTTATGAAACATAAATGGTTCACACCATTAGACAGAGGTTAAACTTCAAATGAATTCTGCAAACAGCCTAGACTTGTATTGATATAAATATGTATTTAGTAAGCAAGGAGAATTGTCTAAATACTACAGCAATAGGGCGTCATTTTGGAAAAAAATCAATTTTATAATCGCAAAAAGATACAAATAATCAATTCATTTCAAGGATATTATACAGTTATATCAAAGCAATAGACATTGAACCAACAGTTATTAAATAAAGCTACTACCACTTTGATTGCATAGGCAGTGAATACCATCAATTGTTGTCAGAACAGAGTGAAAGTTTGGAGTTATTTCTTTATGATTGGAGGATTTGAAAAGTCGCGCATGGAACTTTTACAAAAATAATGTTATCTAGAAGCACCAATTGTTAATTTTTCAAGTGTCGAATAAAACTGTTTTTTATGAAAGTATTCTCGATAGAAAACGAAGTACCATGCTCAAAGCAAGCCGGAGAGTTTAACAAACAACAACTGATTTACCCAGAAACAGCTTAAACGCTGTGCGCACTTTTAAATCACATGCAGGAGATTCTATAGCTCGAATAGAGTAGGCCTTTTGGGCGGCTGTTGATTGATATCGATGGGATTAAGCGTGTATATGGGGAGGGGAGAGGGTGGCTGTCGGTGGTTGCAGTTGGCACCCGGGGAAGGTTTCCGGCGGTGGTTCGGCCAACTTCCTGGGAGGGGGAGGCCATTCTTTCTGTGCCGCTTTCACTGGTACGGAATCACTTACCGACCGAAGACCGCCGCCGGAGGATGGGTAGTGTTGGCAGGGAAGAACGGAGTGTACGCTGTTTTTAATGGGACGCTGCCTTGTCGTGGAAAGATTTAAGGGTGTGGTGCCATGGCAAAAGGAGAAATATCCATTAGATAATCCGAGATTAAATTTTCGAAAATTTAGGGAAGTATAAGGGGAATTCTCGGCCACGATAGCACAAATTTCTGCAAAAATGATGCAATTAGAACTCCATATTACTATCATAGGAATAGACTATTATGCAAGAAAGAAAACCGTAGGAACTTTTTAGGCGCTCAGAACTGGCTTATAACGAATAGCTAACAAAATCTCCTACAAATAAATCTTTCGCTTGGAGTAATTAAAATTTTAGAAGAATAGTAAACTTTTGCACATTTTGCATAATCTCTACGAAGGTATATTTCAATTATACATAAATGTTTATTCTAATAAACAGTCTTTCTTCTATATCTATATATCTTCTTTCTTCCATCAATAGTCTTTCTATCTTTTATTGTCTGAAAAATATGTGAACGTGTTAGAAAACGATTTACGATAACATTAACCTATTTAGATGTTTTGGATTCAAGATTATATGACCCAAAATTACTAATGAAAAAAATTGAATTATGATTAACCGGATTCCTCCATCTGTAACTGGTTAAGTTATGTTTGTAAAATATTTCGGATTCGTTTTGAAGTTCTACTTCAAAGCTGAATTTTAGTATTTTTACTTGGCTCTCAAGATATTTTCCACCTTTAATATGAGCTAAAATGCTATCGCAGCATAGCGTCAAAATGATTGCATTTCTCTGCTTGCCTATCTCTGCATGCATGCAAAATATTTTACTTACTATTTTTATAACATACCAGATTGGAATCGAATAAATCAAAATATTTATCCACAGTTTGTAGTAGAATATTTCCCACTATAGATTCAAGAGTGTCAATTCTCGTACCCTATTTAGCTGAGAACATTCTGTACCTTAGAAAATTTCACAGATATATTTGTATGTAATTACCCATAAATTGTAATCTCTTCTAAATAGTAGCGAATCCTCCAAAGAGCAAGACAGTGTTCCTCTCTACTAGTATTTCGATCCATCTATCACATCCAAAGAGGCACTCTTATTCCGCTAAACTTCAACCGCATTCCTCCCATACTTTTTATCCTTCGCTCATTTTCCTAACCCTTCCCACATCCCATCCTCTCATCCATTTTCATGAGGTCTTCCCGAAGAGGGAGAAATATAAAAAGCGCGCCGCAGGGGCGTGGGAGGTCCCCGGCGGTTGGTTCCGGAGGATCCCTTGGTCGCGGGGAAAGGGGCAGCGTAAGAGAGAGGATCTCCCCCAAAAAGAGAGGGACTTGAAAAATTACGACATTACCCACGTCGGGAGCACCGCTGGAAGCACGAGTCCATTATTAATCTTAGCATCAACGTCACCGTTGTTATGATAATGCCACGCGAAAAAAAGAGGTCCAAGTTATAGCCCCTGGGGGACCACGTATCCATTGTTTCCACCTTCCCATTAAGTCGTTTACCGCAATCCTTCCTAATTGCCTCCCACCAACGTCCACTCTCATTGTTCAACGCATTTGAGCGAAATTCTTTGCCTCGGAAGTTTTGGAAAAAACAACAAAGAAGAACGAATAGAATCGGAGACTGGGGGAAAGAGAGAAGTCCCCAACCCGATGATGAAACTTAATTAAATTTCACTTTTGCGAGGGGAAGAGGTCCTTCTTTTTTTCATTTCATGTATCACTTTTTTATTGTAAGGCCGCGGAAAATGTAGACTGCTCGTAAATCATACGAGAATTTCGGGGAAATATTTACAATGGATGCGAAAGGCGCGCCCCCTCCCGAATGCTCGCGAAGAGGACGGGCCAAGAGAGAGAAAGAGTGCATTTGTTGTTCTTTTTGTATACGACGAGGGCCCCTCTAAATACCGGTGGTGGATAGAAGAGGATTATGACGGCATTTGAGGAGATGCGAAGTATAAATCCCCGAAAAGAGTTTCTTTCGCATTTTTTGTTCGCGTGCATTTGGGGTGGAACGGCGCGAAAATTCGCGAAGGGAATGAAAGAGACGTTCGGAAGCTCAGTGCGAATAAATCTTTCGATAAAATATAAAAGATTTTTAAGGGAGTGGAATAATTATGGAGGTTGAAAGCAGAGATCTGAGGCACGCAATGTAAATGTCAGTTCCTACACACAAGATAAGTTTTGAGAGATGTACGCTTAACATTAATATTTGTATTTTCTACTACTGCTTTAGTGTCATATGTTGATGATTTAAAACAATATAGGCCAAGGCTGAACAAGTTTCTAAGGAATAATTTAAAAATTCTGAAGAACCTAACCCATCGCGATTGAGAACAAAATTATATGTATTTTAATGAAATAACTGGAAAATGGTACCCTGACGACTGAATCATTTTTCTTCATAGTAGTTTAGTTAAGAGAAAAAACGTATAGCTTAACCACTATAGTTACAGCAGGATACAATCCTAATAATGAAGTAACTTTATTATTATTTAATTTCCCAGTATTTTAAGTCTAAACGTGTTCGTATTTATTCTAGGAAGACGATTAAGAGTTTATCACTAATAACTATTCATACTACAATATATTGACGAGTTGAATGTTTTTGATTTGACTTTTGTACAGTATAAAGGAAAATTTCTCTCATTTACTCTTATGTGAAAACCACTGAGACGAGAGTAACTGCTTTCCTTTTGGTGTTTCTTAATTTGAATACTATGAATAGTGTTTTGGGCCATTGTTCTCAACTAACGTGTACTCTTACATCATTCTGGCTCAGAGAGTAAGGCAAGGACAAAATGACTACTCCTTCTGCTTAATAACCTCATCTCCAATGAAGAAGACAAGGCTTACACTGGCCCAAAGTCTGAAGATTGCACAGACTGGCTATTGAATCGTTCATAAACAAACTTGAAATGTATAGAGGATACACTCTCTCCTAATCTTTTCAAAACATCCATATCCCTTAGGTATAACATTGGGAAAATTTACACCGTGGAATATAGATTCATCTTTTATTAATTTATACAATTTTTATCGCATTGTTCGATTGCAGTCATCTATAATTAGAGGTTTTCTAATCAAGTAAAACGATCTTATTAGTAAAAGTTAAATCGTATCTGACAGTGGATCGTGTGTCTATAAAACACAAATTTTTGCGACTGTTTTCGTGTGACTTCAAGTGAGACGCAAAAACATTCACCCTTATCGAAGATACCTTTGGAAATAAACAAATTTTTCCGAAACGGTCGGAAAATTCGAGTTAAATATTTAACACCTCCCGAGACGATATCATACACTTCGGCGCGCTACATCTATTTCGACATCCTCGTAAAGCTCAAGAAATCCCTCGTCCGGAGCAAATTCAATTTGAAAGCAGATATACGCTCCTCCGAGGAGAAGAGGGGGAAAGAGAAGGAGTGATAACAAAAGAAGGGAAAGAATCGTCGTTGAGAAGAGGTGACGGAGAATCCGTCGGATGACAGTTTCACGTTTTAGTTTGGGAAAAGTAGTTTAAGGGTCGCGTCCTTCAGGTCTAGAAATGGCAGAAACCGTCGATGAGTCGGCACTTTTTCCTTCGTGTGATTTTTTTACGTCGAGAAATCGCGAGTTTTCTCATTTTTTACGCGTTTCCATATTCAGACGGCTTGGATCCCCCGTTTGAAAACCCAAGACTGCGTAGAACATAAAAATATTCGCAACTTTTCTCATTTATCGCTCTCGATCCGTCTCACAGAACGACTCTCATCCGATCGGAAGCTCAATAAATTCCCTTATTCCATTCCATACGTGGAGTCGTATCCACGCTCTCCCAAGCCATGTTCTAGCTCGTTTTCGGTAAAAGTTCTGACGCCATTCCATTTCTATGATATTTCAAATTGCAACGCAACTCATCGGAATGAAGCTATCAAAAAGTGTAGACAGCAGTGTTTTTGGAACAGAACCTTATTGAATAATCTTTGGACTAATATTCGAAAGCCTAATCGGAATAAAAGGATAATTACGTAAACGAATCTAACCACAAGTTTTTACATATTTAAGTAAATGGGCATTTTTTTCAAAATAGGCTGAATCTTAAAAGTATATTTATAGTATTGTGGGTAGACAGAGTAGTTCTAGATTAATCAAATACGTAACTTCGAGGTTTAGAGGACTGTTAATAAAGTTCGTTTTGTCATAATTTCGAAGTATATCTTTTCGCTTTAAGAGCCTTTTACCAAAAACGAGAAAACAACTTTACAGCTAAATTTAGAATCCTCTATAGAACATCTCACGAAGAGAATTAATTTTATAATTACATTTTGATGTATTTACAGAACCATTCCTTTAATTATAATAGTAGTAATATCAATTCAAAATCCGTAACCTTACTTATATGATTTTGCCAATCCGGGAAAACAGAAATATTACTCATTGTGTAGAGACTATATTTACGTATATATCTCTAAATGCAAAGCAAAATGTACTAATTCATAAATAACTCAGAGTAGCAGCAGCAAGATTCATGATCTGACTGACTCTCAAAATAATAATAGAATTCGCAAATCTAATTTGATATTTTTCTGAAATGCTAAGATAGTATTTGCAATAGATTTATTAAGTTATTAGTTTAACCCGACTCATTTTCTGTTTCATAGAGGAGGTTTGCTACTCACATACTCCCGTATTTAGCCAATTTGAACCATTGCGTTATCAATGTTACCATTTAACTGCTTGCATGTAATTTACCCTATCGTACACATCACAATTTACACCAATACAAATCTACTAATCTCAGTAGTGACTGAAAATTTTCTGGATTCCAAATTCTTAGTAAACACAGCAACATCGTCAGATGGAATTGTACGAGTTATTTACAATAGCACCACCTGTGGTATGATGTTTATGAGCATACTGAAAGTTTGTTTACTTGAAGGAAGAAAGTACAAAATGCATAGAAGTTACCTTGAGAGTATCTTGGATACGCATCCATGCGAGACCCGCAGTTGCCTGGAGATATCGCAGGGCCTCACTCCGTTGTGCGCCAACTCCACAATGCGCTGCCTCACCACATCAGGCAGCGGTCGCCCGTTAACGAACACTCCTCCCAACTGATTGACACCACCATGGCCTGCGAAAGAAACATTCAATTAGTCACAAACTGATTCACAAATGTCACTTGCTGGAATTAACTCTTTACTCATGGAGAAGGTAAATGCGTATATCTTATCAAGTATTGATGAAGTAACTCATCCAACTGGAGAATTATCATCACCAAACCTTGATTAAGTCATCTTTCTGGAGATGACTGATTTTTAAGGGATTGAGCCTTAGAGAAAACCAAATTTATTTATTTGTCTGTTTGGTCTGTCCATACATGTATATTATCATGACAAACACTGGTAAAATTGGTCATTTTATAGAGCAAGTCTCCGTCCTAAGATTAAGCAGCTGTATTAACTACCTAAATTTGTTGCAACGTATTAATTGTTTTCACAAATTTTTCAAATGGTAACCGATGCTAATTCAGAGAGCTGTCTGATATTCCATAAATCTGATCAAGTTCAGACTTAAGTTAGACTTATAACTTTACGTCCTTTGAAATTGCGCGATCTGAAGAAAAATCAATGAAGTTCGATGTTTCCATCATTAGAGAGAATAGTAAAATTTTACGAATATTGATATAATATGATTTATATGAATTGCCGTGCTAATTCATTTCCTTTAATTCCACTAATATCGATGGAGGTAAAACATGAAAAATAGATCTCTTTGGTGGATCCAATGCAGAATCACGTTTGATACTGTAATGCTGCCATTAAGGATTGAAAATTACCTTTCGAATTAATCTGCCGAGGACATTTTTACTGCTAAATATTGGCTGGTTCACCAACATGCATTCTCTTAATTATTTCCTTCTAAATAATGACATTTGAAGCTTCGTAAGTCCAGTACGATTGTTTCAAAATGGCAGCAGCAGATCTCGGCGTGATCCTCTCGAACAGGAATTCATAAGTTATCTTCACGCCATTTTAAATGCATATGCCACGCATCTGAGGGGTGAGAAGGGATTACAGCTGTTGTAATTCTCCTCCCCGTTCTGATGCAATGCTGCCCCGCCCCCCTCTCGCCCAACGACCAATCCCAGCGGCCCTCGCTTCACAATTGGAAGGGGAAATCACGCAGATCTCTCTCTCTCTCCAGGTGGCAACGCACAGAGGCGATGATTTACGAGTTGAGGCTACGACCAAAAGAGCCCCAACGCGCACGGAAGGAGTCTTAAACATTCATGCCTTAAGGAGGTCCAGAGGATGCTGTTCAGGTCGAGTCACTTGATGTCACCAAGATAACAATCGTTCTAAATCATCTCCACAACGACTTGCCGATCAAAATAATCTACTGAAATGCTTAATGAATTAAAACATTGCGCATGAAACGCACTTTGGCGATAATTTTGCTGAGGAATAACTATGATTGAAGTTGAATAAACGAAACCACTTTTCAGAATAAAAAACAGTGTAGTTTATTCCAAAAACAAACTTTGCAAATTACTACAGAAAACACACACTTCAAACCCACGACATGTTTTAACGCCTCAGCGTCAATATCAAGTGTAAATAGGTTTTCTGTAGTAATATGTGAATATAGTAATAGTGAATATGTTTTCTGTAATATTTTGCAAAGTTTTTTTTTGGAATAAACTACATTTGTTTCTTTTTGAACAGTGGTTTCGTTTATTCAACTCCTGTCATGGATTACTACAAAGTGAATCGCCGTTCCGTCGAGTTTATTTTTAACTATGATTGATTTTTAAGTCCTTCAATTTTTTCGGTTACTTACACTTTCAATGTTAATATGAGTTCACGATAAGCCATAAGCAAAATATGCTACAATCGTTTTGACAAATTTATGATAGGTACTACATTCAAATCTAAAAGTTAGAAGCGTATTAAAAATAATAAATTTACTTCTTATTTTTGGTCCTACTCTTGGGGCTACATACAAAACTGGCTCTAAAAGTTACCCCTTCTCTGTAGCAAATTAATGTGAATTTGAACGCAATAATCTCTCCAAAAAAATTCGGCCATTTTCCTTCTGCGATCGTTTACACATCTTTTGAAATAATAAACATCGTTGACAGCTTTCGTAATTTTAATTTCTGAATCGTTAGAACGTTTCTTCAATTTCCTTTGCCCATAATATTCCGATGTTTCGAAGCGGAGCTCCAAATGTACTCGAAACGATTTTTTTCCTATTCTTACAAAACCGGGTTACTTTTTGCAGGTAAACACAAGTCCATATCGATTTCAGGTGACCATAATCGAATTTCTGGCCTTCTCCCCATTGAGAACACTTTCTCTAATATCGATATGAACAATTTTTCCCAAGACGCTTTCTCCTGAGCAAAAACCAGTGGATCAAGGGGCATATATTCTCACGGTATCTGCAAAAGGCGGCCCTGACGCGGGGCTTCCGATCAACAGGCGAGAGAAGCTGTCGCTGAGGGAGACAATGAAGTGCCGGAAGGACCACCGCAAGAGGCGCTGCTTGTTACCTACCCCGTGGGGCACGTTTGAAGAATGATTTCGGGCAATATGGAGCGGCGGGGGACCCACTCTTGTGTACCCCCCGCAACGACTCCCCCGCCCTTGTGTTATGTTGCGTGTTGGGGATTCGAACACAAATCAGATTTAATGGCGACTCCTGAGGACCGCTTCTCGTGCGGAGGGGACGAAGATCAAAAGGGCCAAAGTGGGATCATCGACGCAATTACGAGAGCAGATTGAAGCTGCCGTTTGTTTTCTCTTTTGGTAATTTCTTGGTAATTTGTGGGAAGAGCGATTCCGACCGGAGAGAAGTTAATCGGCACTAGAGTGTTTTGATGCCATGATTATGTTTGATCGACTAAACGGTTACGAACATGATAAATGAATGTTGTCACGAATAAAGATAAATGTAGTGTACATAAGTATAGGCGTTTTCCTATATGAAAGCGATCAATTCAATAAGATGAATGGTTGTCATAAAAGTATCAAAATATATTTCGCGGATTGTCTTTACACTTTACTGATATTATTTACAGTGTCTACTCTGATTGAGACTAAAATTAACTTCAATTAGCGTTTAAGAAATCATATATTAACGATCAATTAATTTAAAAATCATCCACGGGAGACTAATAATAACTACAATTAGCGTTTAAGAAATCATATATCAACGATAAAATAATTTAAAACACATCCACGGAGGATGATCTAGATAGCATCTTATAAATATAAAAGGATCCTCTAAAAGTGATCTCAGTTGTTTGAGTTTAGCTAAGAGTTATAATACTTTTTCGGTTTAAAGGTTGACAGAAAATGAAAACTGGAAAACAGATCAAATAAGTAAGGTTTCACAAAATAGATTTCTTCTAGCGACACTTTTTCAGTCACAAAGCCAGTGATTTTGATTGAAGGTTGAAATATAGAAGAAACCTATTTTAAAATGTAATTCATCTTTGGATACAAAGGAAATGAAGACAGATTTATTATTTGAGTTGCAATTCATATTCAAAGTCATCAAAAATCAAACAAAATCAAAATATATGGACTAGCTGTTTTATTATGATCGTAGGGCATGCTACGGATTCAAAGTATTTGCTTTGCTTTTTCTAAAACTGTGAAAGGTGGTAGAGAAAAATACCCGGATATGCCTTCACAACATGCCAACTGGGGAACAAAATGCTTCGCAACCATGGACGCGTAAACAAACAAATCTATTTGTTATTGAATGGACACTCACCGACACTCTTATTGTTTTCCCGTTTATCTTCCAAACGCATACGCAACATTGGACGGCGTCGCCCACCGAGGCGCCCTTCCACTTTCTGCCCATCGTTCCGCATCGCACTTAAAAAGCGCTTCACCATTTCAATAAAACTGTTCGGCCGCATAATCGAGCAGAGGTCGCCTTTCCTTACATAATATCTCATTACAGCTATTGTCATCATCCAAGCCATATGCCCACTCAGCTGGGGAGTCTGTTTACAGAGATCGCTGGTTCCTGGCCACGATTCACATTCCAAAAAGTAATCGTTATCGAATGAAGGACGATGGGGAATAATGGCATAATTACCGAAGTTACCTAGATCGTCCTTGCATTGTTAATTATAGTAGTAATAATAATGCCGTATTATGTTTTGAGCTAATTTAACCTAGGAAGGCTATTCCTCCAATTAACCCCTTCTCTTAATTTTATTCCTTTTTTTGCATTTTATTTAATTAATATCACACACTCACAACATACACAGACAACCATTCCCTAACCGGAAAAATCCGGTTGGCCGGGATTCGAACCCGGGTGAAGTTGGAGCGTTAACGCGCTAGCAGGTTAACCACTCCGCCACCACGGCCGGTAAATTATGAGGTATTCCGTTATTCTTTCACAGATACATTCCATGAGAGAATGAATTGTATTCATCCATGGCTGAGAAGCAAATCTAGTAGAACAACTAACACTTTTCATGTTACCAAGAATCTTCATGTAAAGAGGAGAGCTCAATATGCTGCTACTTGACTTTAGAAAGACGCTGTCTTGGCTAGAAACTTCCCTATAAAGGCTAAGCCTTCTTTTGGTATAGTTAATTATATGAATTACTTTCATTTATTTGTTTTAGCTAGACACCGGGTGCTATGCGAGTATAAAAGACGATGAGAGAGTATACAGTCATAGTATACTGCAAAGATGTAGGGTTAATTTCGTGAAATTGGTAAGTTGGTGATAAATTTTAAAGCATCCGTTCAAAAATTAAGTCGTTAAATTGGCTGAATTTTTGGATAGAAAGGTCTCTTACATTCACTTCTCAGCATAGAAAATACCATTTATATTTTTATTTTATTTCACTGTAAATTAGGTGACGGATGCTTGAAAATTCATCACCAACTTACCAAAGTCACGATATTATCAATGTTTAGATACACCCACTAAAAAGGGGCAATCATACCTTGAATGACTCATTGGTTCATTCAAAATGCTTTATATTTCCTTCATTCACCGATAGAGGTACCTAATGAGAAAGCGTGGTAATTTATTCCCCTCTCCGCATACCTCGGTGGCACCAGAAAAAGAAGGAGAATACAAAAAGCGAAGCTAGTTACATAGGGAACCGGAATGGGAAGGGTAGGAAAGAGAATGGGCAAAGGAAAGAGGGCAAAAGGAGATTAAACGGTGGACGTGGCGAACCGCAGTCCAGCGACAATGAATGAACGTGCGCTCGACAGAATCTCGCGTTTCGCGAGAACCGCTCGCAGAGGGTGTCGAATCGAAACCACTCGGATGTTTATAAAAGAAAAGAAAACGTAGCGAAGCCGCGTACGGAATCACGGAAAATCCCACGTTTCGCGAGAGTTTGTGACCCTGAGATCCGAAAGGGTATCGAATCGAAAGAGGATCGAAACCGTTGTTTGAGAAGAAGAGAGATGAATGGGAAGAGACTTCCTCCTCATCGCGCGTTTTTTGCGGGAGGCCTTCCAGAAGTTTCCACACCATGAGGCGACTCACCAACGTCCTTCCGCGTACGAATCTCTTTTTGTTCAATCAAACTTCTCGTCTCGCATAGAGGAAGATCGCCAGCCCCCACCACCCACGCATCTCCTTCCTTAATGATTTCTCCCCCTCTTATGCCGACCATAAAAAAACTCATCTTTTCCTCCTCGATGCTTCTTTGTTTCCTTTCATCGTTCCCGGTTTTTCTGGAAAAAACGCTCCGTCTCGGCTCACTCTTTGTTCATCAAAAAGCGATATGTCTTTGGGACCCTTTTGCGTTGGCTCGTTTTGGTGTCTTCAAAAAGATATCTCTTTCTCGGACCCACTCCAAACTCATCGTTCGCACAACTCCCTAACGATGTACTTTCTCGCTTCTCCTTCCATTCCGGATTATTAATTCCTTCCTTTTTATCTCCACTCTTATCTTTCGCCTTGTTCTGGGAACGTTTTTCTACGAGGAGGCCGTTTTAGCGGCACTCAACAAATTCAATTACCGAATAATTTAAATTCAAAGGGTAGCATATAGTTTTTCTCACATTTTAAGAACCACAGAGAAATCATTTATTTAACCACTGATGAGAAGATAACAGATACGAGAGTACACGAATATGAGTTTACGATGACTTATTCCGATTATTCTGCCAAATATCTTAGAAGAACTTCACACTAATATCCTTTTTAATATTACTATATTCACCATAATAGATAGAAGTAAAGAAATTAGCCAGAATGCTCTTTGAAAATAAAACAATATCATAATTAATTAAGTGAAAACTTGAAGCCTGCACGTTATTATCACATTTCTACGATGTGATAGTAAATACTGATCAATCATCTCCAGATTAATTTACAGTTCAATAGTTTTTCACTCAGTATATTAAGTATTGAAATTATTCGAGATCTATAGTGAAACAAGGAATGTATGTTTCTGATTTTCCAGCATTTTTAGAAATTGTAAATGTTTGATGAGCTTTAAAATTTTAAATCTAATCGTCAGTAATGGAAATATATTAAAATTTTTCACCAACTTTACCCAGAATTCTAAATATTAATTTTATTTCGTTATACTTTTGTACATACATTACCAGTAACACGGATTTTATGTATATAGGAGAGCTGATATAAAAATGTTGAACGATTAATTTAATGGAAGTACTAGATACCGAGTAATATTAATGCAATATAAGAAAAGTAGAAAACAAAATTTATAACATTATTCATTAAAAGGACGTCTTTAAACAGTTCAACGTGCCCTTTTAAAAATTATTATTCGAATGATCCACAGAAAGGTATAATATTTGTATTATTTTCAAGGTGGACGGAATTATGGCAAAATTCCTAATGCTTCTCTTTTTTCAAAATTTAATTCTAATTAAAAGGTTTTCAGCAGTAATTAATCCTCCTACTTAATTTATACAATGCTCTTTTAAAATACCGCGCCTTATTTGATTACGTCCAGTTTTCTCTGAATTCGTCCTCATCTGTTTGTCCACTTGTTTCCGACCGCCGCCTAAAGAGAAACGGCGTTTGTGGTCGCCACAGTGCATACACTGGAAGTGCCCCTCTTTAGACGTGCTGCGGTCACACACAAGAGAGTAATGTGGATTCCCTCTCTCTCCTTTCTCACGCCTCTCCCACACACACTTTCATCTCCCCCGCTTCGCCACCTTTCCGATCTGTTATACGATACCTCTGCTGTCAACTTAAGGCACAGGTTCCCAAGCTTTTTAGCGCTATAGTGTTTCAAAGCATGAGCCATACTTCGTATAGGGATGGAAAACAATATAATCTACTAATTCTCATAGCGAAGCAATCAATGAGTTCCGACCTCTCTTAATAAAATTTAGTATTAATTGCCATACTTTACGATGTTTTATTTTCGTTCAACGACTTTTTACTACAGATTTATTTAGGTTAAATTCATCTATTCCGAGTACGAAGTATGTTATAACCGTACTTGAATACAACTACGAATCTAGATACCTCTAGCTTACTTATACTTGTTCTTCAATTTATTTCCTTTAATATCGAAGTATATTTGAGAAACTGTGTTATCGGTTTAAACTAAAGGTATATTTATTATTTCCCATATTTGGATTACGATTACTCTCAGTTTTAAAAATATCTCATTTTCTAAAGAATTTTCTTCTCATTGAAAGAGGATACGATGTATTGAATCAATGTTAACAAAAAAGCTTTAGACTATATGTTTTTCTAAAATATAAATTAAATGGTATAGTGCAATTAGAAGTTAAATTCTTGGGTTACTCTTATGACTGCGGAATATGTTAACATTTGTTATAAAATAAATATTTGTGGTAATCAATGATAATAATAAAAACGAAATTATTACACTAGCGTGCTACAAAAATATCATAGTATATTATTTTTTTAAATTATCTCAACACAGATACACTACTTTAGATTATACCTAGGGACTTATTTACATATGAAGAATCTTGATAAATTTATTTCCGATCGATCTTTCTTCATCTTAAAAATATTTATATAACTCAAAATACGACATCTTCTACAATAAATTATTTCGACATAATTTATGCTGCATATATGAAGGAAAAAAGGAAAGAGTCTAAGCATATTGGTGATATTCACTTAGCGGAAGCAGGAACAATGTAATTCCGAGAAACTCATTTTATATCGGATATCGGGAGTGGGGGGGGGGGAGATGAACGCGAGCAGGAATTCCTCAACCGTTGTCACTCTCACGTTTCCTCAAACTTCCGTTTCCTTCGGTGGAAGCTCTCCGCTCGATTTGTTCTTTTATTATATCAGAAAATAAATTCGCCGCGACGTACGGCACATCCGCTGAAATGCTTCGAAGTCATTTATCCGCGACGCTGCAGATTGTTTCCGTTCGGATGCGAGAAATCCGTTTTATCGCTCCAGTTGCCTCAATTGGCTGACATTTCTCGGACGTCTTCCTCGACGGACGATGTCGAATCCCACGGAGATGTCGTGATTATCCGAGGTAAGGCGGACTGAGGTCATGTTGGATTATTATAACGCATATGGTGGTATGGTTGGAAAGAAATTAGAAGATACATACTTTTAGTAGCATTTTAGCAAAATATAGCTGACGACTATCGCCGATAGCGTCTACCACTGATAACCATTGCGACCGTAAAAAAATGGCACCGTATAAATATATCCACGCTCACTGAACTTCGGAAGCCATGAATTGAAATGTAATTGAGTAATGGATAAAAGAACTCGCAAATATTTTCCCTGTCATTAAAAAATACCCTTCAATAATATTTTATTCCTTATGTAAACATTGTCTAAAGGATCTAACCCCGGTATTATTTTGTTTGTATTTTGTTATATAATTTTCTACGAGTAGAAACTTTAAAGTTTCGAAGTCTAGTTTTAAGCTTGTCTTGATTCCTCTTAGCAAGAATGTCTAAAATTCTCTAGAATTACAGTTTTTCTTCAATGACGCAATGTGTAGGAAACAATGCATGCTATTCTTCCAAATATTGTACTTAAATTGAAAACAGCAAACACAAGACGGTACATACACTGTTATTGATAAAAAAACATGAGTGCTTTATGAGTTTGCATGAGTGAGTAAGTTATTTGCATGAGTGAAAATCTGCTTCACGCTGTTTCGGTAGCTAGGAATAATTGACAGAAATATTTTACCATCGACACATCTTGACTTTCTTTCTACAGTGACATGATCTTACTATAATCTTTTAAACGCAAATTCACAATGCACCTGTATAGTGGAACAAAATTTCTCTAATTTAATTTCAGGAAAAGAATGGGCTGTTGAATAATGCAATCTCGAACAACTGCCCATCTTTTACACCCTAACGTATTCCTATTTCACCGGCAACTGTCCACAATGAGCTTATCTCCAGCGATAGTCGTCCGTTCCCTATCGACAATCGCCACTATCGAGACATCGTCAGTGACGATCTTACGGCCGATCCGACGACCACATGTTAGACACGGATAGCCAAGTGCTTCCCCTAATAGATTTCCCCATCAATCCCCCTTATCTGGCTGCGCACACGGATAATCTCTCCAGCATCCCTACGGAGTCTCCCACCCGCAATGGTAATGAGGGGGGAGATGATGGATAATAATAACAGTAATTTGAGTGCAGCTAGCAGCGTGATGGGAGCGAGGGGGGAGTTTTTAGCCGACACTCAAAACGCTAAACGCATGTTGGAAGGGAATTGCGGCGCGCAGATGCCCTTGCGAACCCTTTATAAGCGTCTCCATTGGTGGGGAGACAATGAGGGCACTTTTTGAAAGGGGCAATCGACGCGAGAGGACCCAACGGAGGAGGATTTGGAAATGGAACTCTTTTTTCGAGAGTTATTTGATTATCGGTCCAAGCAAAGAGCAAGTGGCAAAAGTGCGAGGGGAGATAATCTAGGAGATCTCGAGCAGAGATCTGTTGATGTGAGAAATTTGGTGTGGGCGTGAGTGCGGACGCGTGTCAGTTAATGTGGAGGAAGGGATTATGGGTTTGAGGGGAAATGTGTGGATATGATTGCGGTCGTAAACACCGATAGGGGAAAAACTCATGGCGCATAATTTCATAAACGAAGGGCAATTGCAATGAAAGGAGTGTTGTTTGGGAAATTGAGAAATTTTCAAATCGCAGTTACATATTTCGGAGAAAAGTCCATTGTGAAAATTAAATAAATATCAAATTGAACTATAACATGCCAAAAACTGGATCACTATGACTTTTGAGCAAACCAAAACAAACCAAGTCTTAAGCGAAATTATAATGTGTTTGTTCATGACAGCAGAACCGGATAAGCATGCAAATACATAAACATACAAATTAAAGTAAATAGGAGAATTATGCTCCATTTACAAATGGATATAAATAGTGTGTGTCCCTGGTCATGACGCATGAAAAAAGAAAATGGCTGAATCATAAAAGAATGCAAACCATCCTTAGCCAAACAAAACACCCTTTCTTTGTATAAACAGCTCAACATGAAAACAATTTCATTGGAGAAAATTTTTAAAATATCTAAAATGCTATTCTTACATAAATCGCTATGTAAGCAGAAACGTTTTAAATAAAACAAGATTAAAAAAATCCTCTGATCAACATTCGATACATGTGAAAGGGACAAAAAACGCAAAATACAGAACTTTTATTGACAGAAAAATATTCTTAATCGATTAAACTACTTTAAGTATAACCTCGATCGAAGGAAGATATAATAACCAACAGCCATTCTTTATTGAAAATAGATTTTTACTTTTCCACAAAGGTATAAAGGTACCCTTGTGGAAAAGTAAAAATCTATTTTTAATTATGTCTTTCCACAACATCTCGGCCGAATCATTTGATTATAGCTATTCTTTAATTTTATCCGGGTCAAATTAATCTCTATCGATTTCGAAGCTTCTGGATGTGATACACAAATTTTAATCGAATACATCGGTAATGGTCACTAACCATCGAGTGTAATCAATGTGATGAGAATTGAAAATCGAACTTAGCCGTAAAACATGGATCAGACGGTACCTTACTAAGAAAAGCTACTTGTGTCATATACCCTAATGGCTACTGTTACAGATTCACCAAGTACGTCCACAAATTTATCGACTGATTGTATTGAGAGGCACATTATTGGACAAAAACACCAAAATCCATGCACACAACCGTTACATCTGAAACAATTTCACGACTTTTAAACTAAAATTACGAGACACTATTTATGGGAAACGTGATCGAATACCTAATTTGAGTAGCGCCCTCTGTACGTTGAGGAAGTAGTCGAGGTAATCCGGCGAGAAGTCCATTGGGGAGGTTCACTCAGTCCGTGAGAACAGACGACACTGTCCTTCCCCTTCGCGACCTCTTCCCTCCCTCGCTGACCACACCTCCTCTCCCATTCACTCTTTCCTCAGGGGGTGGGCCTCTGCATTTTTCGGCTCTGAGGTTTCGGAGATGACACCTTCAGATGTGGAACCAAGGCTTCCCACCAAATCCCACACATATCGCCCGCATGAGCAATGATATTCCAATATCTCTGCTTCCGATTCAGGTCTACTAAATATTTTCTCGGAGAATTATCCTTTTCCTTGTAATCTGCTAAAACTGATCTCGTATGATAACAATGAATTTTCCTTTCCAAGCCGAAGCAAATAAAAAATACAATCAAACTGTTTCAATCGAGTTTTGTCTCGAATCTAATACAAAATGCGCAATTACGAATGTTTTGATGATATTATTGATCTAGCCATTCCTCTTGTTTTGCTTAAATCATAACTAGCTTCTTTGATTATTCATTTTCATTTACGAATCATAGTACAAGTACTACTAATTGTAGTACTAACGAATAAATAAATAAATAAAAGGGGAAGATATTAAAATTAAAGTATATCAGTAACTGCCTAATCCTCAATTTCACATGTTCATCCAATACTAAAAGTGCGCATTTTGCTATTCATTGCTATCCTGAAAGTATCCTCGACTTAAAAAAACGTAGAGCCCAGCTGATATGGTCCTCTTGACTCCAAACAGAAAAGAGCGAAGAATAATAGGGTTCAGAGTTAAGCTCGGAATTCTGTTTTTGTATTCGACGGCAAAATAGCTCTGCTGCAGAGGAGATTTTCTTGGAAGAGGTCTATATTCCCAGGTAAACGAGAAGCAGGTCTGCCAAAGCGGCACATTGTCTGGGTCATTCGGCCCGAGAACACGTGGTCCTACCTTTCCTTTAACTTTTGACCATTTTTCTTTCCTTGACCGATTCTTGAGCCCTACGCTATCTTTTGGTATATCATTGCTATTGCTATTTGGCGATTTTAATGAAATTAGGTCCGACAAACTAATTTATCAACGACAGAAATATGTGGGGTGACATTTTCATATATTGGTGGTCCATGTAGGGAACAAATACTTCTATAACCATAGAAAGTCATGCCAATAATGGTGAAGATATTGGTTGAATTGCTAAAGTTGTTTCAGTGTTGAAAGATATAAATTTTTCAGTTGATATACGCTTAATATAACAGTATAGCAGAGAGTAAACCAGTTGAAGAAAATGGTTACCAAGTCTTAGGGAGCATTATTGTTAAATTGAAACGTAAACCTTTTACTTGTCAGGAGCAATATGAGCTTAGAATGTTATACATAGCCACCACTGCACCTACTTTTAATGATATATAAAATAATAATATTAAATATCGACTATTGAAGCATAATAATGCCTTTTCCTTAGACAGTCATTTTTACTAAGAAACTGTTGACGGCAGATCTCTAACGTTGTATTATTAAAAACCCTGCGATGTACATCTATTCTCTAATCAGAAGATACTAGTCTCTCTGTGGATGTATTTTTTGCAGAAATACTTTGCAGAGTGCATCTGAGGGTGGGCGAATGCGTGGATTCTCATCGCCTACTTTTAACTTTTGCCCGTTTTACGACACTGCAGCAGAGAAGATGGAGGAAGCTGCAAGTGAACTCGAGATGCTGCAAATGAAATTCGGGAGTAAAGTGCCTTTCCTGGGTGCAGGCGAGGGCGGCATTCCAATAAGGGCGAAGTGCGGAGCAGTGGTCGAATGTTTGGTTCAAGTTTACGTTGACCACTGATTCTCCAACGAAAAGACATTTACATTGCTTCGGACAGCCGGACCTAGGTGTTTCTCTTGGTCCTATTTGTTCCCCCATTTGGAAATTAACATATCTCGTATTTTATACCGAGGTAAAAATAGATAAAATCAGTAGTATATTTATTATTAGAAATTATAAATTTACCAAGTTATAATGAATAAAAGTCGAATATTTTATCACTTTAATTTATCAACGAGGTAACTAGGTAATCAAGAATGATTAGAATATAAAAATGCTAGTAGCTGAGCTATGGAACTACACCATATTCTTAATACATACTATCTTAAATCTATATCCAAAAATGTATGTTATTGAGTCTGTTTGGATAAAAAAATTCTTCGAAATAATTATAGTTAATAGTATTTATATCGAGGAATAACTATATTCGACTTTGCGATTAATAATTTATCTTCTACTTCTCAAGAAATATTCAATGTCTTAGAAACAAGCACATGTAAATGCCCAACACGGATTTAAAAAGCGTATCGTCATCTGGTTTTATTCGCATGATGTTTTATGTATTGAATTCCTTTTCTCTTTCCTTCGTTTTCCCTATTTTTAAAATTGCATCCAGACTCTTGCTTTTTGGCCCATACTTTCTTTCCCATGCAAAATATTTGGCTAGCGCTCTTTCCGATATCTCTAGAAATCTCAGTTTCCTCCGAAATCAAACAGATTATCCAGCTCTCTCCCGCGTGCACCATTCCTTTCTGCTCCATCTCCAAATTCACGGAAGCCCCCTCTCTGCAGATCTAAGGGAAGCCATCATTCGATTGCCTCTCCCCTTTTTCCTACTGACAGCCAACAACGAAAAGGAGAGACGAAGGGAAATGGAGGAAAAAAGCAAGGAGGGGAAACATGCCACAGAAGAATTGAGACCTTGGAGTCTCCTGTTATAGAAAGCACAGAAATGTTTGAAACGTATTCTTGCGGCGTTTAAGGTAATAACATGGAATGAAATCAGTATGAAAAGGTGGGAAAGGCATGAAAGAGAAGGGAATACACAACTTGTAAATTACATGTTTGTGTTGGTATTTTTACGTTGTTAATTTATTATTTTAAAAGATTTTTTTCTGAAAGTAGGTGCATGACTTGCTGGCAGTGCTTAAAATTTTAAATTTTCGTGCAATATTCGTAACATAAAAGACATTGATTGAGAGGAACACTTGAAATCTACCTGAAATTTGTACCAAGATATAACGTTGTAATTGAGTTATACGCAAATCGTGTAGAAATTACTAGTTGTGAACTATCTTCACTCTAATAACACTGAATTTTAAGACAATGAATACGCTTGTTTATTGTTTCAGAGAGAGAGAGTAACACAAGATTTCAACTTGAAAATAAACATCGATGTTTGGAGTTGGGATATATTGGAAAGTCAATTCAGCGATTAAAAAAATAGTAACATATTTTAGTAACAAACATTTACAAATTAAATAATCAATAACGTTTTTGGTGATCACAAATATATTTGGATTTAGTTTTATTTGTTTATCGTATTTTGAATGTAATAGTTTCTCGGTTCTTAAAATTGTCAGTTTAGAAATCTAAGAATTTTTTCGAGGTCGTTGAAAATTGCGAAATATACTCTGTGTTAAGTAGTGAAAAAGTAGAAGGAAATAGATGAGGATGGAGAGAGAAGGAGCAGGGAGGGCAAAGGAGTTAGCCTCAAACACTCAAAGGATTCCATCATCGGAGTCCCTCCCCCTATCACTTTCCCCCTCCACCCCCTTCTTTCCACAGCAAACTCTCTTCCCGTTCCATTACCCGAGATATTCCATCGGAATACCAACTAAGCGCACTCCTCCGCTTGTCCATTCCGGTTCCACTAAATTAGATCTCCAGCGTCTGGTTTCTTTCCTCCGAATCCCCCCTTTCAACCCTCCCCCTTTACCCCCTGTCGCCCCTCTGCCAACTGCAGGAGCCACACCTCCGCCGTTTCGCTGCAATGGAACCGCTCTCCTCTCTTCTTACATTTATTTCACGTTCCTCCTGCTTCTCTCTCTTTCTCTATCGTTCATTCTTAGATTTCCCAGATTCCAGATCAGAACAGGTAAAAAGCGTTGGAGAAGAAATAAAGGTGCTAAAAGAAAAGTCTTTGTAGGAACGCTGCTTTGATGCTCAACGAGGATTCACATTTAAACAATTTATACATTAGAAAATATATATCTGTATGTACTTCCTTTCTCGGCTGAAAACCTAGGTACAGGTGAATGCAAAATCAAATCGATCAAGCAATATATGTTTGGAGCTCTTTCATTTATCAGGCGCTTGGATTGTTTATGATATATTTTTAATGAAAAACGTTTCTGCTAGTGCCTAGTAAAAAGATAGACACATTTGATCTGCTATAGCAAATCCGTTCGAATTCGCATTGGTCCCTGGAACCCGTTTTGACCATTTTTCGGAACGATGTCTGTGTGTGTGTGTGTGTGTGTATGTGTGTGATTGTGGGCGCTCTATCGTAAAAACTATTAATTGTATCAATACCAAACTTCATATTTAGCATTTTGGTGGTTGCTATCAGTGTTGATTAGTTTTTGGAGTAAATCGGTTAACCGGAAGTCGAGCTTTATTCTTCTAAGAAAATTTTCGTTTTTGCAATATAATATTTAGGTATATACTATTATTTATAAAGGTATTAAAAAGTAATTTACTATAACTATTGTATGAAACATTTTTTATAACTAATTGTTTAGGAGTTATTCGTGAAATACTGATAAACCGGAAGTAGCTGATTATGTACTTTGTGGGCGCTCTAACATGAAAACTATTTGTCGTATCAACACCAAATTTCATACATAGCACTTTGGCTGGTGTTGTTAGAGTTGATTAGTTTTTGGAGTAAATCGGTTTACCGGAAGTCGAGGTTTACTTTTCGAAGCTCGTTTCCGTTTTTGTAAAATTCCTCCATTAATCTGATATTTAGGTATATGAAGTTATCTACAAAAATACAAAAAATCTTCCAAGTTTAGATTGACTCTAGAGTTCGAAAATACTGTCGTAGATAAATATTTACATCTTACATATGGAGAATGTCATGAGCTGGCCACATCAGATTTTTCTACTCTTTCTTCCTCAGCACCATAGTAGCACTTTTATTAGTACTCCAACTGTTAATTCTTTATCGGATTCTCACCCCAAGGGTTACCATTATCCTTCAGTTAGCAATAGCTTCCATTTGAAGCGTCAGGAACGACTAGTCACCCCATAGCTGGTTTCTGTCTCGAGATGACTTTAACTGCAGATGTCTCTATTAGATTACCATATTCCCCATCATAATTACTTCTATTTAATCCTTCCAAATGATAGATATAGATATAAACTTTTATCCTCCTAATTTTCCCTCAAATTTTCATCTCATGTTTTATTGTTTTCCTCATCTCCTCATGGTAATAATCGTTTTAGCTGTCCATTAAATGAAGCACCGCGTGAATATTAAGAACTGATGAAACACAAGCTGTGCAGAAGCACCAATATGTAGGTGTAGACGCACTCATTGTTTTCTCCATCTGAGCCACCTTTTCTTCCACCGAATTTTCCCGCTTTTTGCCCTTCCTTATCGTATTCTACATTCGTCACTTCCCCCATTGCGTCACCCGCACTTCCGAGGGTAATTGGGTTAAGGCGAAGGCGCTCTTTGAGGACGTGCGACCAAGCTGAGAAAAGAGAATGCCATGAAAGGGAAGCTGGAAGGGAGAGGATGAGGGGCAGCGATGAAACCCGCGCATTTGAGATTTCCCGGGAATTAGGGAGGTCTCCTACGGCGGATTGATCATTGATGATATCGCTAACTGGATGCTGGGATGCATGCTGGAAATGGTTCTTATACAATATTGGCGTTAAGTACAAAATGAGAAAGGTGCACATAAAAACTCTCGTGGTATCTAAGATCCCGGTACTTTTTAAAAACAAATAGCAGTTGCTAAGCAGTTGCGAAATATATTTACATGTATCATATTAGGTGATTCACGTGCGTGATTAAAAATGTTTGAATAAATTAAATGATGTATCTAGGTAATCAAACGTGCTAAAATTAAGCATGTCAATTTTCCGCACATGTGATGTAATTAAGTCAACGGAGATTACTTCAATTATTCTATTTATAATCTTTAGAGCAATTCGTATCATCGCGTGGTAGTTTTTCGTAAAGTCCTCCGTCAATATTTTAATAGTCTGTTATTATATACGTAATTTACAAGCTCCATTGTTTAATATTAACATGCTAGAATGGACAGGGATTTAAGAATATTTACTTATAAGATTCTGACTCCTACTATCTCATAACATCATGAGAAATTTGTTTTGTTATTTCAATTTTAACTTTTACATTACAGTTTACCTTATTTACTACTAAGCAATTGATAGTATCTGATTGGCTGCAAGGTATTATTTTAGACTCTTTAGTATAAGTACGACAAATTGGAGCATCACAACATACTAGAGTGAGTGTATTCAAAACAAACCTGCATATGTTGCGTTTTGGTAAGCAGTGAGTACAAATTCATGAACCAAAACTAGAATCAACAGCGTAAGTTAAGAAAATGTGGCACAAGATGTTACCGTATCGTAAGATTTCTTAAGAGCAGTCCATCTCCATTAACCCACATACTCCGTATTAACCCTAAGTGTACAGGCACTATTTTGTCTGGGTAATTACTAATTTACATTATTTCCAAGTTTAACCTTTAAGTTTTACAGCCCAAGCAAAAATAACATTCCAAAAAAGAGCCGAACTATAAATTCGTACAGATTCCCGGAAGGAAGACAGCTTTAGGGGAAGGCATCTCGATGAAGTGAAGAGGATGAGGAGTTCAGAAAGGGAGCTCGTCTTCTGAGGGAAATAAAAACCCTTGCATTCCGTCGAACTACGCAATATTTAAGCGTCAAAATATGGCGTCGGCTGTGGCAACAGCAGAGGGCCTCTCTGTCCGCGGCCGCCCGAACAGAACGCGAACACCAATTAGCGCCCTCGAGGCGATTCGCTTGGCAGGGCGGGCAGCGGGCCAAAGGGTAAAGGGGGCCACAGGAATAGTAATGGGGAAGGAAAGAAGAAGGGGAGGTGGTCTTGGAGGAAGATATTTAAATATCGGAGAAGGGGGCGTAATTGTTGGAACATTAAATTAACTTTCCATGGAGTAATCCGGAGATATTCTGGAAAGGGTTCTAATGGAAATAAAAGAAATAATAAGCTGGATGTAAACATCGCCGTTAAATCGCCGCACAAAAGTAACAGACCTATCTTATGCATGAATCCCTTAGGATATTCAACTACACTCTTTGCTAAAAAAGTAACCCATTCTGATGTATCATAGACTAATTTCCGACGTTCTTTAGCCAAAAAGAGTTCCTTAAATATAAGACGGTACATTTTTACACATTAACTAAATACAAGTGAAGGTTGACTCGAAATTACAGAGAAATTCAATAAATGAGACTACGATCATAGTATTTATACTCAAAAAATAGATATTTCTAAAGTGACAAAGGAGAAAAATGGCTTTTAGAACCGAAACCACAAATATCTATGAAATCTAAACATAAGCACAAAATACTTTATGAAGAACATTATTATTAAACCAAAATTGTTTGAGATCTAAGACTGAACTCAAACTCCCACCGATGCCTAACCAGTAACAATTTATGTTAGAGGTTAAATGAGAGGTGTCATGAAACGGATTCACCTCAACTACGGTTGCAAATATATATTATTATACAAATACAATACTATAATATTTAATACTATATATTATTATTCCTAAAATTGCGCTATTTACTCTATGGTAAGTATGGAAATTGAACTTTTATATTTTCCAAAAATCTACACACTGCTTTTCCAAGTTAGCATCCGACAAGAAAAAAAGACGTTAAAGTAATTGTAACGGAAGAACAGCTTGTGACTAACACTGAGTAAGAAACTATGGTGGAAATGAACAATTATTATCGATATCCATTGATCAATCCCGTACTTAAATAAACAAAGTAAATTTACTATGAAATTCCCTTAAGTAGGAAAATATCATGAAAATATATTATAAGCTATATAAACATCCGATATTTACTCTACTACAAGAACTTTTCATCTGCTCTGAGAAATAAAGCTAAAACGGAATATATGCATAAACGGATATGCAGTTTAAGGAGTTGTTATCTGATGAATATGAAAAGCAAATATTATGGATTATGTCACCTCAGAAATCACTGCGGTAATACAGCAAGATAGTTTAAATAGTCCACATTATTATGAATTCATTAACTCATTTTGATAATTTATATTTAGTAAATCAATTTTAAAATTAATTACATATTTCTGCAGTAATTGATAAAAATATAATAAAATGATTTTTCTCTGGAAGACTGAGACGGAAGAAAAGGTCTGTTATGGCGATGGAAATGATGGACCAACTGAAAAGGTCTTCAATGGTGAGACATTTTCTTTTCATTCTACCTTAAGCAATCTTATCTCGTTCTAAGCCGTATTATCGTATCCTTTTGAGATAAGATATTTTTAAATGACATGCCATGTCATTATGACATTATTATGCTGCATGATATTATGACATTATTATAATGACATTATTAAACTGCATGAATTTTTGGTGAATAAAAAGTCAATTATCCTCAAAAATGTAACTATAGTTTCCTCGTGTTTATTTACTATAACTCGTATTCTGTATCTTTAAATTTCTCTCTCCTTGTAATATAGATTACGTCTTTAGGCCTGGAACATACATTATATTTCGAGTAATACAATATATATTTGAGTAAACGTTTGCTGAATATTCTTCTTTCATAAACATTTTAAAATTTAGAAGACAAGAGCCACCACCCTAATCTGTTACTCTGTTACTTTTCATATCATAAGAAGAAAATACGTACTGTTATGCGACTGTTAGCAGAACAATTTGACTAATATATTTTTCAAGTATACTCTGCCATCATGACAAAGATTCGACATCTATTCGATATAAATAAAGATGTATTTCATTGCTTCAGAATAAATAATTCCTTGATCTTAAAATAATAAATAATTTTTAATCTCTTCGATCCGAGCAATTATCTGAGGAGCGTTATTTCAGGAAGAAAACGTCGGAGCAAAGCGCGTCCGACGTCGCGCGGCTCCAGTGGATCAAAAGGACGCTTTTCCCTTCCGTCGAGTCCTCACAAATTCTCTTAAATACGGCGCTAAAGATCTTTTAGAAGAGCACCGAAAAGGGCTATCGAATGAAAGCAGGGATGTTTATGGTCTTATCTCCAATTATTTTCAATTAAAAACACATCAAAAGAAAAATCAAAGGAAAAGTAAGGTAGATGCAAAATTCACAGCCTAGCAAATAATTCGTATATCCGGAGAAAATACACAATAACTCAATTAATACAATACAATACAATAATAATAAAACCATACCCATACTTCAATACTACTGGCTAATATTTTTTTACCTATTGAAATACATAAAACCATGAGAGAGCTATGAAGAGATGGATAGTACAAAGAATATTCTTTCTCGAATTCGTATCCGTGAAGTTAGGCATAAAAGGATTTATAATATATAAAAACACTTTTTCTACGTGCAACTTTGGTATCAATTGCAGCCTATTTTTAAATGGATTTGAAATAAAGTAATAATAAACGCAAGTATACCGTGTAATTATGGTAGTTCTAGAAAGTACATGTTATGGTATTGGGTAAAGAAAGACAATGCCAATTGAAAGACAAGTGATGTCGCTTCGGAATCAGGTACATAATTATAATAAATTTCGGGTATTTAAGTAAGAATTATAAGCTAATTGGTAAAGATATTTGTTTCATATTGAATTGCATATTCAGTATTGCTTAGAGCTTAGGATAAAAACGGAACAATACGTTGAGGAGAAAAATGAAAGACGTATTTACAAAACGACTTCAAAAACAATGTAGGATGATTATAAACTGTTGGTTAAAGATATTTGTATAATAGTGCAATCCATATTTAGTATTTTCTAGAGCTTCGGATAAAAATTTAGCCTTACGTTGAGTTTCCTACCAATGAAAGAGAAAAATTAAAGAAGTATTCACAAAACGACTTCCGAAAAAGAAAGGAAATGTATCAAGTAATCGGAACAATATTGAAAGATTTTTCTCAGCATGGAAATTTCCATTCTACCGGATAAAAACAGGACCGAGCAAAGCAAAACACTGATGATCAACCATGTTGCCAAAGGAGGAAGTGCGCAACCGGAATAAATTGAAGAATCTTCGGGTTCTTCGCGGTGTACAACCACGGAAGAACCCGGGACTTACTCTTACACGTATAATACTCCATCATATTCTGGTTGTATCGGTACGCCGTGGTGAGATCCATGGCCGGCGGCCGAAAGGAGAACAGCCCGAAGTTTGACGGATCCAGCGTGAAGCTGTTGGTTACCGGAGCGGGGCCCTCCAAGCGTCGGCAAGGTGCGTCTCCGACCGCACCGGCGTCTCCCGGAGGATAATCCGGGGAGCGGAGGAAAGCGGCTCCGGTAGCTGCGACTTCCGGCACCGCCCGGAGCCGCTCTTTCTCGTCGGCTCCCTCCCTCCCGGCGGAGCCCGAGGCTTCTGGAGGTATCCTCGTGGCTGACTTTGGGTCGTTGAGGAAACGTTTTCGCGCGGTCCCAATATCGGGCGTAATTCCTCTGTCACGGTTACCGGAGAGTTCGCCTGCCGATTAGGCAGCACGCGGAGCGAATCTCGCCCGCTTACGAATCGACATCTCACCGGCGAAGAGTATCCCGGGTTGCGTTCTCTTTTACCCCAAGAAGACCCCAACCAAGTCCCCAGAAGCACTGCACGTGTCGGCGGCCTTTTCGGACGGCAGTCCCTGGTCCGACGAAGGGTATTTCTCCCAGCACACGAAACACTTTGTCCGGAGAGACGGAGGGTACGTCCTCACCGATAGAAGGAGAAATGTGTTGCACGAGGAAGATACGGTGGGAGAGGGAGAGAGGGAGAGAGAAAGAGAGAGAAAAGAGAGAGGGAGGAGAGAGATAGTAGATGCGGACTCGGTCGCGGTGATTGCTGATGTGATTATTACCACGAGTGGCGGCTGGCAGTGGGGGTGGTGGGATGCTGGGGTGGGGGGAGGGTGAAACGCAGTCAGGAGTCGAGTGGTTCGGTGGGGGATGAGTGGGAGACTAGCTTCCGAAATGCTCACCCTCGTCACATAACCTCCCTTTCCACAAACCAACACCGCCCCCCTTCCTCCAGTAATCCCGGCAGCTTTTCCGCCAATCGGATGCGACCGCCATGACGAAGGATCGGGTGGTGCGCCGTAGGTGGGGGCGGAGGGTGGCATATCACGGGGGGGTGGGACAGGGATGGGGGAGAAGGAGGAAAGGGTTCCCGGACGGGTGGGCCCCGACGAGGGGTTCCGTTAAGACCTTTGCTCGACCTCATCTCTCCTCATCGCCTCGTCTCTCTATTCCTCTTCTATTTCGCTATCTCTCCTTCGCGAGAGAGAAAAAGAGGGCGAGAGAAAGAGGGTTTCGCCACGCCCATTGGCTCGCGTCAAAGATCACGTGCCTTGGCCCCCGGGGGCGGAGTCTTCGCCCCCCTCTCAACATTGCCCCTCCTACTTCGTCGCTGCGAAAGGGGACATCTCGGGGTAGCTTAGGGACCCTTTTTCGGGAACCTCGCACCCTTACTGCCTCCGCGGAAATGCCCCCACGAGGGTCCGAGGACGGTGCTTTTCGGGTGGTGTGAGAGGCACGGAAGTGACTCGGTGGCAACTGCCTGCCGTTAAAAGGAGAAGGGTTTTTAGGATTCGGCTTCTTTCGCCCGACGCCGTAACCATGGCTACGCTCCTCCACGACTCCCCTCTTTCTTCAAACGGCCATCTCCTCCAAAGGGCTTTTTACTCGGGCATTTTTTTATTCCGCGTTCCTGGCAGACTTAATCCCCTGGCCACTGGAAAACGCAAACACATCTCCTTTCCTCCCAAAAGTGTTTCGATGCCGAAAAACCGCACGAGTTTAAGACGACTTCGCGGCGATGGGTTTTTTTGTGCCCTTTCGAAAGGGAAGGAATATAAAAATACTTGTGCTTCGCTGTTTTATGTGAAATACGCTTATGCCAACGATCACCTTTCGTTCTAGGCGTGGGAAAATCATCAGATTAAAATTTTCGAAGGTTCGGGAATTAAAATGTTTTACTATTGGGTCACACTTTTAATATTAGGAAACCAAATTTCAAGGTAAAAGTTTTTTGTTACAAAAACATTTGAAATATTATTTTAATCCGTTACCATCAAGAAACTACCGACTAAATCACCAAATTTATTAGCTTCAGAACATTCAGAATAGCTATTATATAATAAAAAAGTGAAGTATAATTTTCTTTAGCTATTAATCCACCTTACATATTTAATGCTGCAAATATCGTGCAGTTAAGCCATCTATGTTAATCGAAATTCTATCATTCGTAGTTTAAAAATTTTGTACATTTTAAAATAGGAGAGATATTATCTTCAAAAGTGGGCTGATCTTGTGGGGATATTTTTTATATTTGGTAACGAGTTCCCCAATAACTACTCGAATCATGAAGAAATTCAATACATTAACTCATTCCGTACCAGATATAGAATGAGGCAACAAATCGATATTGAGTAGATACTGCTGATGATCATTTAAGTAGACTCAATATTAATTTTAAATATTTGTATTTGGATGGGCGAAAATCTCAATAAAATATTCTGATTCCCTGATGTCATAATGCTTTCCATTTTATAATATTTGGGCGTTATACTACTTAAACGTGACTGGGGAAATGAATTTTCCCAAAGTACTCTTACGAGCACCTCTTCTACCTTCTTTTTTCAATTTCGAATCGAATGATTAATAATAATAATGTACTGTATTTTATATTATTTTTATTTTAGATATCGAAAGTTATACCTGAGTATATCACCAGAGATATGGTGGTGTAATTACGTTATTTTTCCAACCGTTCTCTGCCTCATACAAGCCAACATTTTGAGTTAGAGAAACATTTGGAGAAACGAACCCCTTTTACCCTGCTAGTCTTCCACGCTCGTCCCCGAAACCTCTTCTGCGACATTCTCCCGCTCATCAGATTCCATGATATGCTTTCCCCCTTTCGTAGTAGTGTCATTCAAGAAGGCGTTCTTCTATCCCACGGATTCTTCTCCTATACTTCTCCGGTCCAAGAGTTCCTCCATGTATCTCTTTCCCGGGAGTCCTGACATCGGAGAGCTCAACAAGTCACCACGCCCAGTTTCCGTGGGAGATGGAAAAAGAGGCGTGAGGGTGTAAGATGTGGGGAGGGGTTAGTTTCGGTCACACGCGGGTGCTTGGGGATGAAGAAGGCTCACCGTGTCCAAGGACGATCCGTGAGCTCCACACCGTGAGTCCTTTCTCAGCCGGAACCTCTCTCCCCGCCACCACACGCGCCCCCCTCAGGGTATCACGGGCAGGTTTTGTAAGGCGAGACCGCGGGAATGAGGTGGACTGGGAAAATCGCGAAGTTTTTTCGACGGAGGACGCCCGATGGAATGGGCCCTTCCCGAAACAGAACCTGTTTCTCTCCGATGACCACCGGTTGGATCAGCACTTCCGGTGTTGACGATGTGAATGGGTGGCGACTCACTTCTCGGATGTCACGACGGAGTGACCTCCTTGTCGACTGCGTCCCATCCGGATTTTTTCCTCCTCGTCTTGGTCGCCGTCAATGGGGGTTCGGTGTTTTAATTCACGGATCGCTTGTGCTCATGCTCCGGGTAAAAAGTGTGGAGACGGCGTTTAAAGAGATTGCGGATGCAACGAAATACTGCTCCGGGAAGTTGTGTGGTTGAATGTTCCGGTAGGAGAAACGGTATCTCCGAGCTCTGTAGTATGTAAATAAATCTAAGAGACATTATCAGAAACAGGCTTAGTCAAGAAGTTAATCGCGGTAAATCCAAATAAATTATAATGCGTCTTTATTGTTAGGCTTATTTAAGTCAATGAGGACCATAAAATATATGATGAAATAAATCGTTTTATCTGCTATTTTGGCCACTCTGTCTTCTATTTGTTACCTAAAGCATACTTTACATAAGATACAAAGACACCTAAAAACATGGCTAAAATCTACACCTATGACATTTAGGCAGTCAGTCAGGCAGTATTTTTTGTGAACTAGAATTTTCCTGCAGCCCTAAAAGGAGCGATTGTCATCTGCGGAAACATTGTGAACACTAATCTGAAGCGATTTCTTTTCTATTATGTTGATTTAACATTTGAAACAGATGAAACTTTATATTAGAATTTTGTTCGTCTTTAACAAGTATTTTTTATGAAACGTTGAGAAAATCCGAAACTCAAAAATGTTACTCTTTAGTCCCATATTTACCTTTTAAAAATGAATTATATCATCAGCTACCGGCAAACATGAGGTATAATTATCTTTTACCGTTAGATACTCCCTGCAAAGGTATCTGAATCGTTCTTATTTGCCGAAAGTTATCACTAAAATACCGCGAGAAATCTGAACATACTTTTCACGAGTCACAGAGGGAAGTAGTAGACTCACTTCCGCGATGAATAAATGTGACCATGAAATAAATATAAAGTTATTCAAGGCTTTGTCCCCAGAGGTAAGCAAGAAAATAAAGAGATTATAATATTTGGAAATTAATCATTAGGGAAGGCAACCCTCAACCTTCCCTTGTAAGGTTTTCGATGGCGAAATATTTTCATCCAAGTTTTTCGTTGCGAGCGTGGCCTTGCTGAGACGCATTCCATTGAGGAATCGACTCTTGTGAGACCTCCCGAAGTCACTTTCGATCGAGCAAACCATCAGTGTCCACATCATCTCCACGAGACCGCTATTTTTTAGGTCCTCGAATGTGTGAGGACCAACCAGGGGACTCTCTCACGCGCCTCTTCGGCTATCCCACTGATCCCACGCAATCCGCCCCCGCTCCGACCTCGGAGGAATGAATATCCGTCTCGGTATGATCTCAAGACAAAAACGTATGGCAAAAGAGGGAGTGTGTGAAAGGAAAACCTCTATGGCTACGGATATCGGGTTCCAGGTGACATTTCCCCGCCCTCCCACGCTCTCTCACCGAATTACATATAAAGTTATCAATGATCGAATTCATTTTGTAACCATGTTAATGCATGCCTCACTTTCTTAGTCCGTCGTAATGTGGTTATCTCGGTTACTATTACTACAATAGCTGACGTTATTCTTTCGTTTTACATTTCCGCTCATACTTATGAAATGATGTTCTTATAGCTACCTTTATCTGTAATACACCTCTATCTTGAAATAGAATTATTTTTGAATGCTATTTACAGAATCCTATTAAAGTATTCCTTGAAAGTCAATCATTATTATGATTTTAGTGTTCTGCATGGCTCATTTTAGTCTGATTGAAAATGTAGACAAGAATTCTCCTTGATATCTATTTAAAACTGTTTTGAAAAATGTTTGACGGTACCGGGAATCGAACCAGGTATCCTTCTCTATCAGGAAGGCCCTTATCTGCAAATATCTTCTAACCCTTTCCAATTCTCCTTTAATTTTTATCACAGGTAAAGATATACTACAATTTCGATTGATTAAACATCTATTTACACCTTGAGTTTTGACGTTTTCTTCTTTATAGTACACTATACTGTATACCTTGAGTCACTTCCAACTTCAGCACGTTTTGAAGACAATATAAGTAGCTTCCCCTGTTTTCAAACACTCTCTATGTTCCTCCCCTATTACCACCAATCCGAGCGGTGTTAAATAATTCAGATCTTAATTATAACCTCGATTTTTCCTCGTTCCGAGCGTCAAAGCAAAGAAGCGATCGCAAAGTCGTCCCCTTTCTGCTGAAATTCCCACAACTTCCTGTCATCTCATTCATTATTTATTCCACTTTCGCTGCTCCAAAGGTAAGCTCTCCATCGAAAGTGTTGGCAGTGGCGCAAGTCGCCCTCAAGCATAAATGCTCAAACCAGAAATAGGCCACCGGAGGACCTTCATTAGCTGATGGCTGCTTAAATGCAATTTCATCTGCCTTAGTACCCACAGCAGGGTATCGATTTATCTTTTCGTCTCTTAGAACGCCTAAGACAGGTACCTTAGAGCCTTACCTTAAACCTTAAAAACCTATACGCAAAATGCCGTGTTGTTGTTTGGTGCAAATATCCTTTTTAAAAATGCATCGCTGTGTAATGCTAAGTGATCAATTAAGGAAGATAAGAGCAGGTGGTTGTTAATTTCTGCAAAAAACGGGAAAAATAAGGAAAAAGGTTTCATGAAATTTATTGCCTGAAACAATAATTTTCTGTTGACTATTTTAGGAAATATACCAATTAGATATTTTGATTAGAGCCATACATATTTATATGTGTTTTAAAAATGACCGAACTATTCTTAAGGTACAAAAAACACAGCGATATATACTCCTAATAGCTTACCAGAGATAATTATAGAAGAATAATAAATTGATACCATTTTCAGTTATTTCGCAATTTAATTTACTTATACGACCAATATAATCACAAAATTTGAGAAACTGAAAATTCCTCTACATTTAGTGGACTTAGAGGTCTATAAAAATGGGCTGAAAGTATTCGAACATAAGCTATGTTGTGGTTGCTTCTTTCAAAGTGACTACGCATTCAATTGCCATTCTTTACGAGTACCATACTGCAGAACGATTGGAGCTATGGAATTTGCAATACTATGAATAAGTATAAAAAAATGGAAACCTGGAAAAAACCTCGAATGTCGCGAGTACGAGCTAAGGCTTATAAATGCAGGTCGATAAAAATTCTTCTCTTCTGATCCCTGGCCTAATTATCATGATTTATAAGGGTACGTCCCTAGCAATCAGCATTAAAAGTCGCCTATTTGGTCTCGCCACAAACCAAAGCAACGCATCGATTTATTCCCCTAAAACATTCGTCACACTTAACGCCGTTTTATGCATGGAAATTCCTTTGGCCGCAATATCCCCATTGTGAGCATCCGCTGCGGCATCTCATGCCTTTTAATCAGCTGGCAGAGTCATTTGTAGGGAAGAAGATCCAGGGAAGGGATGATGGTTTAGAGGATTAAGAGGTGGATTAGAGGAGGGGTAAGTCGGTAGAACAAATCCGCGGCGAGAAGCTCGTAGTCACCTCCTCATTAATCAACTCACCCCAACCACTGTGATCTCCCGCCCGACCGATAGTCATCACATCCTCATCCCTTAAGATAACTTCATTCATTATACAGAGTTTTATCCTTTGGATTTAGGTGGATTGACATAATAAATAATAACACCGAGGTTTCTAAATGACTAAATAGCCAGTATTGAAATTTGATGTCAGTATTGAAATAGCATTATCGTGGTGATTTTGCAAATTTAATAATGATAATAAAATAAGGATAAAAAACTAACAACTGATGTGAAATTTTTTTTTAATAATTCCCTAGCTTTGTATTCTTCTCTAATGAAGGATAAGTGTTTCCATTCCATGTTAATGTGTTAATTTTACGCGTTTTTAACATAATTAAATATAATGAAGCATACTTATACTTCATAAATAACGTAAATCAAAATCTTATCGATTCCCTTTCGATAGAGAGACCAGTAATTAATTTAGCCTATAAACTTGAAGATGAGCATAAACAATTTTTCTTTTTTGTGCAATTGATTGAGGCTCTTCAATATGACTTTTGATAGAAATATAACAACTTTTCTTAAACAACAACTATATTTTATGTTACGACATTTAGTATATTTAATTTTAAACGTCTTTAAATGCGGTCAATCATTGACATTGACTGGAGAGAATAATACTGTCTATGAATAAGGCGTTACATGAACGTTTCGTTTCCACTGATTTTCAAACATTTCGAATTTTTCTCGAAATATTGCTGAATTGCTTGAAGTGATTGCTTTCACATACCCATCTGTTGAATTCTACTTTCAACAGCAATCGCTCGCGCGTTAAATATGAGAAAAATACGAGGAGCAAATTAAAATCGCAGAGGACAGCACATTCATCAAACGTCTTAACAACTCCAGAGACCACGTGCACGACCTCTTAAGAGGAAGGGTACAAAGAAATACGTGTCATACATCATTACTCCCCTTTAAAGGGCGATTCTTCCGGAGACTTGACGGAAAACCATCTCGAGGTCCCAATGACGAGCTCATCGTCGGACCCTTGGAGAACCCTGGAATGCCAAGAAGAAAGGCCCTTCTTTCTGCGGTCCTTTCAGTCACCTCCGCTTTCACACAAGGTGTCATTCTTGGGCCTTGGAAGGGGGAGGACCTCCTCTTGAAAACTTTCCCTCCGCCGCAGACTGCACTTCGCCCAAAACGGCCCTCCGCCCGCCTCTTCGTCATGCTGCGGCCAGGTCAGGAATCGCTCGTATTAACCAAAGCGAGAGGCGTTCGAGTGGATGGACACGAGGATGAATGAGTCGGTCGCTATGCGACGAGAGTTTGTTTTGGGAATCGCAAGGAACTGCAAACGAGGCTGCGATGCGAGGTTCAGTGCAGACAACTTGCTCTGAGGGAATAGGTAACATCTCATCCTCGGGAGACCAGGAGAGCGTGACATTCATTTGCTATTCTCATTGTCATAAGCTCGGAGGATCCTTGGAAAAAGACTTGCTTACATCATGGGATTACGCTTTTTCCTTGTTCGTGCTAAACGTATATAATTGAAACATGATTCCATGAGACATATACGGGGGCCTAAAAATAATTCTTCTGTTATTGAAATTAAAAATAATTGAATGAAGGCTTATAAAGATATGGAAAGCTTTCATTGCTTGAATTTAGAATACTCTTAAAATATCAAAACTGATTTCACTCCAGAATATTCTTGAGACGATACTTCTTACTCATGAACACGGTTATCTCTAAGAAACAACTTCCAGCTTCTTACTGAATGAAAATGTGTAATCCCTTATGTAATCAAAGGGTTCTTATGAGTTATTCTAAGTCAACTTTCTCTTGGAGCAATGTAACTTACGATTGAATACCTCGTTCAATACATTTAATATTCTAAATTTTACTATATTCCAGAATTCCTACGCTTTCTATTTCTCAGACACTTTGACAATCTATTTTCCTTGATATCTCAAATTAGAAGCAATGAATATATTCACAATGTAATGATTACAGTTATCTTTATGACCAAAAGATCTCACTGATAATAAGGATTTTCTTAAGAACTTTTGAAACAGAGACAGAAGAATATATATAAGAGAAAGCTCATTAAGTGATGTTAATATCCTATAAGGATAGAGCTCCCTTGGACAATATAGTTTCAGATAATACCTTATCGTTAAACCTTTAAAAAAGGACCTTTCAATAAATAATCGTTTACTTCTAAATGCAATACGGTAGTGGGTTCTAGATATGTTTCGCAATCAATAGACCTTCCCTCCCATCCGTTTGATTTTACCACGTGTTAAAAGAACAGTAACGCCATATGGTCTCCATCGGGAGGTAAAGAAGCTTTAACACGAGGTCAACACCGTAATTAAACAGGTCCTTAGTAGAATTATCGATACTTTTTACGCCCTCGCTCGAGTCGGCTAACGGTGGGATCAGCAACTCGATACTTTGAAACCACTTCATCTGTTTATGTTACTCACGAACGCACGAGACGCGTGGAAAGTCACGGAATGTGATCCGCAAGAAAAGGAGTCACACTTTAAAACCCATTACATTCCTTACCTTCTTGAAAAAAATCCGTTTGCCTTTTGAAACCTTTTTCGCAGGGAACATAAATCCCTTTTCCACAAACCAAACAGCCGTGCGTCTCCTTGAAAAGGAGTCCTTTGAGGAAGTAACTCCCCTTACCTTTGGTCCCCGACTGCACAAAGAGGCAGCAGTCCATTGAACCGAGTTCACTATGGGCCCAAAACACGCCCAGATTGACTTTTTCTCCTTTCACTCCATCAGCCCTTTCCTAAATCACCTTCGCAGTTTTCGAATCTGTGGCCAGCGGCGCTGGAACATGGGAGGTCGAATCCGTATGCCGGAGATTATCCCAAAGCGTTTTTCTATCTTTATGCGGAAATTTCGTAAGGGTAAGATGAGGTTGAACTGAGATGACTTATCGCAAATGTATTACTGTATAGTATCCGATGCTCTGAATATGAATGCTAACGTATGAAGCAAACATTTAACGACTTGACAGAGCATATTCTGTTACTTATTTATCAGTATAAAGTACTATCTAGTCCAGCATACTATACCATTTAGCTTAAGTAATTTCCTCGGGTATCAGCGAGTTTCCATGTGCACTAATGTTATTTCAGCTACTAATAATTATTAGCATATGAATTAAGACTCTTATTTCGTTTTCGCAAAATTATCTTCAAAGTAACATCAAATCGTAAACGTGATAGATATCTATTCGTCGATTTCCAAGAATCAATGCTGTTTAAATTTACCATGCAATATTTTAACATAATTCAATGTAACTCGTTCATTTATGTTAAAGTTTCATTCCAAAAAATCAGGGTTATTTTATTATCTAGCATATATATGTGCATAAAAAAACAAGAGTAAAGAAGTAAAACTATAATACTTTCTTTCCTGTTTCTTAGAACATAATTCCTCGCTAAAATGACTTATACATGAGGTGAGGCTGTCGGAGCTTTCTGACCAAGCATAACATGCAAAAGTTGAAAAAATTGTATTTATGTGGAAAGGGGCTTTCTTAATGATTATAACACCTATTTGAAAATATTCAGAATCAAAGTAATTATCTACCTTCAATCATCATCTTACTATTACGATTTTCCTATTGAACGAGATTAGGCGTATGCAATATAGTAGTTTACATAGATAAATAAAATATCTGTGGTCGCATATTCTTAAATACATGTGATAGGGGTGAGTAAGTTGTGAGAATCATATTTGGAAACGATTTCTCACGAATGCCAGAAAGTTAAAAAGGGATGCGAGGGTCTGAAAACCCATAAATACAGTCTCGGAACAATGCGTGTAACGAAAAATCGTCCATTAATTTTTCCGAATTTCGCAAAACGGGCATAAAAGAGTTTCAGATGAACAGTCGCGACAAATTCGGAATGAGACTTCTTATTTTATCCTCCGTGACCATATAAAAAGCATAAAATCGGCCTTCCCATTGCTGATTCTCACTTATCACTCCCAAGCGATCCTCCCCAAGACCCCATTATTTCAGCCCTTTCTCTATACACTTCCCCTCACTCACTCATACCCCATCCAATCCCTTTGTTGCCACACAGATTGATGCCCTCCTCGGCCTTTATGCCAGTCGGGACGCTGGTATTCCTGGGGCCGCCAATTGGCTAGAAGGAAACAGATGACAGTGAGGGTGCGAGGGGGCTTCCGTTCTTTTTGCCTCATCCCCTTCCTCGTGCGATACGTGGATGTACTCCAAAGCGGCGTGGGGAATAATTGATGGAGGGGGTGTTGTCGTGTGGCGGGGTGGGTTAGCGTGAAAGTGGAAGGATCGGCCGCTCATCATGGCTTTCTATGAAGAAACGCGTTTAGGGCATCTTTCTCTAAGGGCAAACTTAGGGGTAACATCCCATCTGTAAAGAAGCTGTTACTTTTTCGGGATATGTATGAGGTTTGCTACTGAAAGTGATCCTCGTACAATTCTGATGCAGAACGCTCGATCAAAACATTACTTGTGAATAAAGGGGCGAAATTATGTACCGCTGAAAAATTTTTGAACACTAGTCTCACGGATTTTCTGCGATCGCAGAACTGTGATGTTTGATTCTTAAGTAATCGTTTTGAATCCTTGATTATAATTATAAAAACAAGAAAATAAAGGAAGGTACAAACCCTATTTTAATCATTGTCTTTCTTCAAAACTTTACTCCTATTTCATGAAATTTTCGTAAAACTTAAAATAAGCGAACAAACTTATTTAGCCCAAATCGTTTCTAATCGAAACGAAAATAACTTGTTCACCTCGGAATTGTGTACAGCTACCTTTATGTTACACTTCTATTCTCAGATTCATAATGCATCAAATATGAATAAAAAACATTAAATCCTAGAACTGAACATTTTTTGGTAACATCCTTAAAATTTTAAAAAGTAAAACATACAAAATTAGACATCCTTGTAACCAGATTAGAGGAGATATGGAAGGACTCAACCTTCAGTCTTGCTAGGCATTTTCAAGGGAAAACTCTTAGGGTTTCAAGGCGGAAGCCTTTACGTGCAACTTGCAGCTCCAATTCCTTTCTTAGTATGTATTTTTAGCTTGCAGATGGTTTTGGCAGTTAGTAGTCTGTAAAGAGCTTTGTTTTAATACAAAATGGGAGGCAGAACTTTAGAGATAGAGGTAGCAATGTAAAAGTAATGCATAAGATATATATTTCTTTGACTTAACTCGTGAGAAATGTTCAATAACTTTATTGCTAGAAATCAACAGATATTTCGAAAAAATATCCATAACTTTTCTAAAATGTAACTACTGATTTTAACTGAGGTAATTAAAGAAATCAACTCCAGTGTTATTTGGCGGAACTTCATTTTAAACTCACAAAAGTAAAAAACACACTCACGTACGAATTCCACAAATTTTAATACAGCTGTTGACCGGTTTCGGTGTTAAAGCACCATCCTCAGAACAGAAGTTATTTCAAGGAGCAAGTACATCTATATGAGAACAACCTACCCCTCCCCTTCCTTTTGTTCTCATATATATGTTCTTGCTCCTTGAAATAACTTCTGTTCTGAGGATGGTGCTTTAACACCGAAACCGGTCAACAGCTGTATTAAAATTTGTGGAATTCTTACAAGTGTGATTGTTTTTTTTTACTTTTGTGAGTTTAACTGAGGTAATATTATTGACCCGCAATTCTTACTGAGGACTGTATGATATCGAATATATACGTGTCCTACCAATTTCGAACGTCTTCCACTCGCAAAATTCCAAATCCTCTCCATTCATCACTTCCACTACCTATCACAAATCCTTTGCCCTACACTTTAAAACAGGAGAAACCTCTCGCGGAAGCTCTTTTCATTGAGAGAGAAAACCTTATTATTCCATCCCTCATACGGCTAATAACCCATCACCATCTTTTCGCGGATCCCTTACGTCACTGTCAGGAGGCCCTAGCAATACCCAGGGGGCTCTGCTCTTACAAATAGACCTCGAGTCGGACTTATATATCATTGAATGAAATGATGGAACGGGGAAAGAAGGGCTGATTAGGGAAGGGTGAACGGGGATAAGGCGCCTTGATACAAATGACACTCTTCCAAGTCCTTACGGTCGGTAAGAAATTAAGACATTTGTCTTTGGCGTTGGAAGGAGAGGGTGTTTGTGGCAAGGGGGAAGACCAGCGCAGATACCTCAAACTGATTGGCTGCTGCGGTATAAACAAGGCGGGGCGCGGAGATGTACTTTGACCTCAGCACACAATCGCCCTCTCCACCTTTCTTTTTACTGCTTCCTGTTATCCTTCTTACACTTTTTACTGCCGTCTTTTGTTCCTTCCCTTTCGCGTTCCTTTTCTCACGCCGCGTTCTTTTACGAGTTTTATCTCCTCCTCCTATCTCCCAAACGCTGCTGTTTATTAGACGTCCGCGAAGCTATTTTGTTGAAGATAAACGAGTGTTATTTCGTATTCGTTGGAATGCATGCTCGGAAGAGGGAGATTGCGTTGCAAGTATAATGAGTGGCACTACAAGAATATCCGTCAGATAAAAAGAACTTCACAAAGGGGTATTCATTCTTCTAAGAAATGTACTAATATCCATAAGATCTAGTCTAACTAAAGGAAATTCCACATACCGAAGGAATTTTCATGAAACTTCTTCTTGGAAAAATGTTTAATTCAATTCTACGGAAATTTTTGGTTTTGAAAGCTTTGATCATTTGGAGAATGATGCTTCAAGTTGTTCAGTAATTTTTATAAATAATTTTATAGAAGAAATGTTAGTATAGTAAATGCATGAACGAAATGGAGTGGATGGAGATGAAGGTCTTCCAAATTGTAAAGGCAGTGCAGAGTAAACCTTTTAAAGCAATTATTTTAAAACTGGTTCGTCTTAAATATGTTTGCTCTTAAGATTCATTACTTTTCATTGTCGAATTCAACGTCATAAGCAGCTCTCTGACACCACCCTAATTGTATTATTGCCGCCGGCAAAAGAAGCAAGCAAAATCGCACACTGGTACTTCACGCGATTTCCCCCTTCACCTTTCCTCATTTTCTTCTTCCATTTTCGATACCATTTATAACTCATCTTTCTTATATTCCATTTCGTCATAGATGTATCATTCCGAGGCTAATCCATTCACCCCGCAACGGCACACGGCGAATCCCGAGGCTAATATTTCACATTCCCCTCTCACGCGTGCGCTCTCTAATCCAAGCGTCTAATCACATTCAAAATATTCCGGAAAAAATCATCCGGCCAACTCCGGTAATTAATATCCTCCGTCATTCTGTCTGATGGCCTCTTTGAATGATGTTCTTCTGTTTCTCTTTCCATTCCGAATTCCCCTCTTCGCTCTCGATCCCATTAAAAAGTGCCACTTGTTTCAACCAACGGCAGAGGCACGAAGAAAGATTAAGAGTGTTTCATTAAAACTTTTCCGAACAACGAAAGTCGTACTTTTCCTCTCTCGGCTATCTATCCTCACCCCCACTCCCTCCCCCCACCCCTTTGCTTTCTCTTGTCAAGATACAGATGTATTTATTTGTTACACTTGGAAGGGATATGGCTCCGTTTGTGTCTCTTATACTTCGGCCGATGTTGGAGTAATTAATTCTTCGTCGAGTCTTTCGAGATTAATGACGTAATCCGAGGAATAAAAGCAGCGATAGCGGGATGAAATAAATAAGATGGAGGAAGATAAAGAAATCGGGGAGACATTGTTGAGGGAAACGAATGTTTCGACCAAAGAGAGTTGAGAAAAGTTCTGGGAAAGTAAACGCGCGGTTCAAATGTCTTGTGGACGATAATCGACTGAATATTGTAGTGATGGAAAAAAACAGTTGATCTTACGTGAGCTGAAGGAAGAATTGAATGTGAGTTTTGCAGAAACTTTAGTTCCATCGGAAACAATGTTTAAATGCTCTTTATATGTCTCAAATGTCTCAGAATGTCTCCGGATGCTAATATGGTGAGAATAAATTTGTTGGAGATAGTAGATACTAAAAATGTTGTCATTTTCTCTTTCAAAGGAGGAAATCGCTTTATAGTAACAGTAAATTTTTATTTAAAAAATACATATTGTACATAACGCAATATTATAACGAGAAAAATTAATATTCTGGAAAGTAATTTAAAAAATATGTAAGATATTCGAGATTTAACCAAACATTTTCTAACAATATATTCATGAAGTAATTTGGTATTCATAAATTGTATTACATTAGTATAGGAACTTAAACGGTTTACGGTAGCATGTTTTTACGGTATATGCTGAAAAAGATAGATAATCATAGAAAACTTTGACTTTTGGGCTATGACAGAGGTTTCATATCGTTCACACCACTCAAAAGAATGCTTTGTACGCTACCATCGAAGATTAACTTTCATAATCTAGAAAGTTCTAACGATTTTTTATAGTCTTAGTAGTACCTAATTGGGAACGGGGATGAGAAAAATATCGATTTCCACAGTTTCCTTCCTCAAAAGAGCAAATCTTCACCCGGTCTAAGACTATAGAATCAGCATACCAAGAATTTGTCGGAGGTCATAGGAGAAGAGGAAGAACAAGAGAAAAGGGGAGAAGATAGGAATGAGAGGGGAGAGAACGAGTCAAAGGACATAAGGCAAACGAGCGACCCAATTAAGCTAGGCTCATTCCCTGAGGATCGAACCCGCAAAGGGATGGAAAAAATGCGGCGCTTTTTTATTTCCGGTTGAAACGTCGACGGCAAAATCGAAGCAAAGAAAGCTTCAAACGAGGGTTGGAATTTGAGAAGTTGGGAAATGTGCTTCTTTTATGGGATATTGGGCACAGGGCGGGTTAAGGATACAACGCACACCGTTGTGGGGACATTTGGTGCTCTCGCTTTGGCGGTTTCCTTTGAGGGACGCGGCGCTCTTTGATGTTCCTCTGGGAGTACTCCCCCTTTCACTTCGGCCCGCCCACTTTAACTTTGCATCCCTCTTTCACTCTTCCCTTTCACTTAGTCTACCTTCGATACTGAGGGTGGGTACGTTGGAAATGTAGCAAAACTCTTGGAAAAAGAGACGGGCCCGAGGAGTTAAAAAATGCGTTGGGTTGGTTTGTGCAAGAACTCTACCGGTTCGTGTCGAAAAATATGGAAACAATAGTTATACCTATACCTCTAGGTAGTGAACGCTTATAACAATTTATATGAAAAATGTGTCATGTTAACTACACATGCTTTACGAGATTTATTTAACGAATTCTCATATTTTCAAAACATTAAAAGGAGCGGCCAATTAAATTATGAAAATGTTAGCTAAATATAGAGTCCCGGAGTGGGCGCCACAGTTTTTAACCTTACCACCAAATTTTTATAATTTTACCGAAAACTTTATTTCATAAAATCGAATGAAAGCAGATAATACCTCAAAGGACTATCAATTTAAAGAAAGAGGCAGGTTAAGCGTTTAAAAAATAACCACTTATTATTCTCAATAATTTTCGGTGGATATTACGCAGTCAAAACAAAAATAAATCAATTCATCTGGCTGTAAACTACTCAAGAATTTTAACAATTACCTCGACATGCAATTGAAGAATTGAGGCAATATTGTTCATTGATTTTTATAGATTAGTTTCTCCACCACATTATAATGCATTTTAATAAGTATTAAATGTATAATGTTACTTAAATGAAGAAGAAAATAAGTTTACTCCAATAGATATCTGAACTGAACTCTTTTAGCCGACCATAAATGTTAATTTTTAGAGACAAGAAATATTTTTAACATTCCTAAATTCTACTATTTTTTACACATCTCATAAAAAAGTACCAAACGTTTAACGAGGGTAAGGGGCTTAAATAATGCCAGTAAATGGGCATCTTGTAAATAAATTTAAGTAAGAGTATATCTACGTTCGTGGTAAACAATTTATCTCAAACTAGAAGCATAATTAAATCCCTCGTTAGCTAGGTTGTATTAACCACTAGTGAGACTATTCATGACATGTTTTAAGATAACTGGCTCTCATTTTTTCAATTAATTTGTCACATTTTCTTTCCTCCCTCTCCTGTCTTTTCACTTTCCGTCATGGAACAACCGAACCGTTTCGCGGTATCCGGACCCATTCGTCCGCAGGGCAAAGCATCGGCCACTCAATTTGTTAGCCCATCCCTCCCCTCCCTTCCTCCCCCTGCTCCCCTCCCCCTCCCTCCCTCTCTCCTTATCCTCTCCTCCTCCGGCGGTCGATAACTAATCACGAGCGGTCGGCCCAAACACACGGCCACGCGCCCACACACACATATTATATTCATTTTCAAGAACACTACTTCACGGAGATTCCTCTTCTTTTCACTCATTTCTATAAGATTGTTTCTAATTGAACGTATAAGAAGTTTTCGTTATTCCTAAAACGCTGTTTTTTATCACTTTCTGTAGCGTATAATTCCAACGTACAGCATATGGACAAAACGATACCGTCTTGATTTACATCAGCATGACAACCCTTTCTAGGGTTTATGAGCAATAATTTAATTCATAAATTTATATCCGTCCATGAGGTGTATTTTTATGAACGTCGTATTTAATAGCCCATTAAAATTATTCTTGTTTCGACAATAACAGTGTTTCCCTTATTCATCAAGAAGTTGGTTATCCATTTCCAGTGTATTTAATTGATTTCTTTAAACGACAATTAAAACTGTTACCTTGCGTAAACAGTCAAAAAAAAATATTTAAAGATCATACAGAAATATAAGACGGTAATCTGATTTAAGGAACTCACTGGCTCTCGAGTTAGATTACAAATGCAGCCATCTTGTTGAAACTGTTGGACTCTTATATAGTCAATGGTTGCGAAACTTTATTTATCGATCTAATCATTCTTTTTTCTAATTATATTTGCCATTTGCGTTGTAACTTGGCATTCTGGCCAAGAGGCAACGATGAATAGGAGCATAACATATTACTTAAGATTTTTCCTGGCATTCGCCCAATATGTGTAAATATTAAAAGCGCATAGGAGGAAAAGACGAAGAGAATTTAATACTCTTTTAAATACGTATCAAAGTGCTCTAAATTTGAGTTTCAAAATAATTTCTTGTCCTACATCCACTTCACTCCATTTGTTAACATCTTCTTCTTCTAGATATAACGTAACGATCGCTAATGCTAGCTTACACTGGCACGATTTGAAAATAGGGTCACAGAACAAATTAATGGTTTCCTTAAAACCTTCCTCTTTTCTTAATACAGCATAGGTGTCTGACAATGACGATACTTAGGTGTTATATAACTTTGTCCATGTTCGTCAACAGAGTGACCCTCGCTTTTTCTGGAAGAATGGGTAGAAAAACAAACTGGGAAAAGCCGCGCGAATGAAACGAAGCAGACAGTCCATTTCGTGAAACCTTTCATAAGTCACGTCTGAAGGAGGCCTTCGGAGTGACACATGTTTGCTTCATTTTGGAATGGAGCGAACGTTAGTATCAGGGGTGAATTTCAAGGGAAGGGTTATCGATTGATTTACGGAGTTAGATTCGGTACAATGCTACAATTCTAGTAGAATAGATACTAAAGGACTCACATAAGATCAAATTTATACAAATGTGAGAGGATTCTGGTATGCACCCCATTTTTATTGTTACTACAATATGTAAAATGAAATTTGGTAAAAACTACCCGGCGAAAGAATAAGTGCCCAAATATAGAGACATCATCATTCGCATTTTCTTTCAAAGAGGTCCGTTTCAGTGGAATTGGAAAGTAAACAACCACTCTATTAGAATATGATTCTTTTCTATAACCGAATAATTTTTCTTTTGTTTGATTCATCTTGAACAATTAAGTCCAGCAAAACTAGTTTAAAGATGAGAAAGTTTGCCTCCTTTTATAAAACATGGAGTGTTTAGTTTACTTTCCAAAACTTCAATCCGACAATACTAGTCAGAAATTACACCTGTGAATTCATCTGATTAAAATTCAGAAACATATTAGAAAAAAATTGAATGCCAAAAAAGCGCACTTATCCATACATACAAAAAAGATCGAATGCTTTCGCTTGAATAACGTCGGTCTCTCAAAATACAATATGCTTCCTTAAATGTCAACCCTAAAAGAAGCGACTGTCTTGCTGTCAAGAGCAGACTCCAAGTTTTATGAACAAACAACCGAATAATGAACGGACGTTCCTCGGTGGAGGCAGTGCTATTCAACTTAGCATTCAGTATTCGATGCTAAACGCCTCTTGGTAAAGTGGTTCCCGAATGACATGTTCCGTTTCAAGTGTGAAATATTCATAATTTTTGCCTCTGAATGCCTTATGTCTAGGAAGATAGTGTTGATTGTTAGAACTATTTCGATTGATAACCACATATATCCTCTAAAAGATATCTACCACCTTAAGAGAGGTTACTGAGACAAATAGAACAACCAATATAGAATTGTCATTCTTTAGCATTTTATTACAAAGACCTGAGATAAACGATTAATATGTCACCAATGACACAATTTAAAACTTAAAATTTGATAGTTGAAAATTTCTGAATTTGTTCGCATAAATTTATTCCCAAAAATTGTGTAACATCGCATTTATTTGAGTGTATCCGTTAAAGTAAAAACTCACGAGTTTACACTTAAGAAAATTCACTCGAATGTCCTGCTTAAACACCACTGTTCACTTGGACACCACGGATAAAGAAAGGCCATCACGTAAGTCGTCAAGTTTATTTTCGAAGTAACAAATCCGGATCCAGAGATCAATGTAACATTAAAGGTTCCACTCAAATATGGAGATCCAGGAACTGCACCAAAAGCGACCTCCCATGTTGGCGAAATTGTTCAGACTAGTCTTCGGGTGACATCCTCCAAGCAGGAGTACTTGGAAGAACGTCTTGAGAGCAACTGAAATCACCGTTCGTCCTCCACTTTCAATCTCACCAAATGTCCACCACCACTCGACTCCGGATTCCGGCAGACACTGTCTCTCCCCGGGAACCCCAACGTTTCCTCGACCGGCAATATTTGTACGCGCATCGCGGGAGGTAACTGCCCTACTCTCTGCGTCCTCCGTGGTCTCCCCTCTCTCCACTCTTTGGATCACTAACTTTCCGTGCCATGCGTCCGTCACAGGGGCTGGGCCTTCTTCCTCACCGTGCCATCTCATCCATCCCACTATCTTTCTCTCTCATAAAAGCGGACGCTTTCCGGCACATCTTCATCACTAACCTTTCAGACCCAGTTGATCTCATTCGAGAACAACATGTTTTGATATCTGTGAACTTACTCGTTGAATAAGCGAAGAAACATTTTAAGCCAAATGTCACAGCAAGCTATGGCTTTCCCTGGCTATCCTCTTATATCAATGCCACGATAATGAAATACTAATTCTAAATAATATTATGAATGTTCGTCTACTGGAGTGTTTTCTGTCTGCAATAACTACGAGGGAACCTTCCGTAAATGTCACAAAATATCAACTGAATAAAAAGACAGAATCTGGTATTTGAGTAAGCGTGGATTTAAGACGAAAATATTACTAGAATTGAAGTGTCAAAGTCAAGCGATCATGAAGTATATTTCAATTTAAAGAGGAGTATAAAAATGATTCTTTTTCAAATGTGCATGGTATAAAAAGTGTTCCCAAAATATCTCCCTTAATACACTTAATTTCGAATGTAACATCTCTTAAGGCAATATGTTCCTTTTACCTAAGTCATCAAGAAATCGGTACGCCTAAAACTAGCTAGATGTATAATAAGTTAGAGATTTAAATCAGATGCGGCCATGATAAAAAGTAACGATTAATTTATCTAAGAAACCAGTTGCATATAAAACGTTTCCGGATGTCCTCTCGTGATGCTCCGATGGCCGATGACTCCGAATTCAACGGACCGCTCCTTCGCTGCCTCACTTCTCCGTCTATATTTATTCCGTACTCGCGCCTTCATTCCTATTCATCATTCCGTTGCGGAAATCGGTGTAGAATTTTACGGTCAATCCTTCGGCTGGAAAACGAGATAATTCGCTTAATGTACTGCGGATGAAGAGATTCAAGGGGGATGGGCAAATGAAGATGGGAAGCGGAGGATTATCCCACTCAGATAAGAAATATGAGGGAGAATGAGAACCTTAGCGTACTTTAAGGAGCTCATAGAATCAATGTTTAAATAGTGCTGTATGTATTGCAATCAACAAATCACGATAATGTTGCTAATTCTTAAGCGATTCAATTTAATCCCCTAATGTGAATGAATCTTATAGTCTATAAAACTATGTCTAATTTACTGTGCGTAACTGTGGACTGGAAGATTAATTTCGGCCCCGGTCGAGTAGAGGTTGCAAGAATAGCAACACGGAGGTCTCACGTTCGAATTCTGGCTAGGATTTGATAGCTCATAGTTTAAGCAAAGGATTTATTATAAGAGTGAGTAAGAGCTTACCAGCCTAAGATTCACCCAATAAACTTTGAACTTAGAATTCTAAGATGAGATAATTATCATTTTCGAACACTTTGTGATACGCCAAACTGCACTGACTAGTAATTAGAGCAAACTACGTATAGCAAATATGCACTCCACCTACAATTCAAAGTCGTAAACACAGACCAATTAAAGGATTAGATAAAAGTACTTGCAGTGGACCTCAAACATACGAAGCTTAATTAACACATTTTGCGGTAATTTGCACCACTCACTAGCTCGTAGCAGTTCATCTTGATAACTTTCTGCTTATTTTGCGAAGGATTCGGAATTTATTCCTGGACCCAGCGACTTCAAAATAGGTTACTTTTATAATGGAACACTGGCATGGAGGCTTAAACATTTTGAGTAAGAATTTTTTCCCGTAAAACCGCCTTGAGCTATTCCTCATCAACAGCCGCGTAAATATTGAACATTAGGTCGTAATTTGGAATGATTTAGAGCGACATCCGACGCAGGGCTTAATTTAGCGCTGCGTGCGGGCATGCGGCAGCGGTTCACGGGAGGTCTCTGATTCGATTCCAGGATGTGTAACAACGCGAAACGAAGTGTCGCCACCCATTTTATGGGGACCAAACACGTGTCCCGCATGGCGTAAAATATTAGGGTTTTCTGGGGGAGGGGGGAAAGGGGAGGCAAGGGGGAGGGAAAGGGAGGGGGGCGGAGAACGGTTGCAATGGGGGAGAGAAGACGGAAGGGATGCAGAAGGGGAAAGCGTTCGATTGAGATTTTTAATGGACCGATTCCCATCTGATGGAGACGTTACTAGACTTTGACACTCGAAGAGGTCATTAAAAGGAAGCAAAAAGTCGATGCTGGGAGAGATAAAGTGAGTGGCATTGGGGAAGGTTTGATCGATGGTTTCGGATTGAGGCATCTCGGGCAATTTCCAGAGGTCATAATGGTATCTAAACACGACCAGATAATGATCTGTTGACTTGTGGATTTAACTCGCTCCAAATATGTGCTAAGACTATAATATAGAGTAAGGTCTTATCTAAATCAAATTCCTCTTCTTATGATCAGCTTAACCGAGTCGAATTATTCTCAACGAAGATATTATTCGACTTCCCTTAGACTAACTGCATTTGAACGTATTCATGAGCATACATAACTTCGAAAACGATATATAGATATATATTAATGGTTTTGGTAAGTATTGCATTGGATTGAGTCATTAATGTATACTTGCGTCGATGTAAAATTAATACGAAACCAGAAATATTTAATTAGTGTATTAAATGATTCATACAGAGGAAAAAAACTGATTCAATAAGAAAAAAGTAACCCATACGAGCTAAAACTAAATTTGACACATCCTGGTTATCATAAATAAAAAAAACGATCTAACTGATTCATTTAGTTGCTACGAAAAGGTATATCAACTCCAGTCTCATAGACAGTTCGGTATCAATACCAAATTCCAATATCACCTTCTTTCACCATTCTTCTCATATGAATTTTAGCTTAGACATATACTGGAAGTTTCCCATCGTCTTAGCATTCTCAATTAGTCAACTAGTCGAAACATCTATAGTGAATGTTGAACCGCACAGCTTGAAAAGCAAGTTCCCCGAATACAAGTTTTGGAAGGGGACTAGCAAAATTCGTGCAGCAGTAAAACACAAAGGAAGGGAGGAACTGTTTTGCATTCATTTAACAATTAATTTGTTCATTTGGTAATTGTGAGGAAACGAGTTATCCTTGGCTCAACGAAAAGGGGTTTAAATATGTGGCGGAGGAATATAGGATCGAAATTTACGATGGCACATTTCAAGAATAGCAAAAGAGGGAGAACTTCTTCACGGAAGGAATCGGTCTCCTCGAGTCGAAGAGGGAGCACTGAGGATAATGTAGTATTGGAGCAGATTGCATATGAAACATTAAATTCCAAATGTATTACTATACACTTTTTCCTGGATATTCAATATCATCATGATATCTATGTAAAGACATATTTCTAATTTAAATCAATATTTAAGAGATATGTAATACTGCTTGAACTACTACCTCTTTATATTATACATATGCGATACGTATAATATAATTATCCAGCACTACGTGTGGTGTAGTGTAGATGTACTCCTAATGCGAGAAGATGAGTCCAAAATAACCATAATAATAAATGACTGCCAAAGGAAGTCAATGAAACAGTTATAATTCAGCGTAAAGAATAATCTTAAAATGACGGATTAAGCTATTGAATAGTATATTTACTAATAATGCAAAGATGTCTAATTTAAAACATTAGAATCATTCCACTTTTGCCAAGAACTTTTCACACAAATAACTATATTTCACATTACGGCGGAATGATGCCTTATAGATGATTAATTAGGATAGGAAAAACATTTTTAAATATCAGTGAATATCACGCATAGGTACTGAAAACTTCCAGCAGTTACTCAAACACGACTTATCAATTGCAATAAGATAAGAAATCTTTTAATGCAAAGCTATGTGAAAAACACTATGTAAAGTGAAAATTGGTAAAGGAAAGATGAGAACAAGGACAGGTCGAGGCGGCAGAATTTTTAAAATTATAGTTTTATTGAATTGAAAGAGTAAAAGCTGAAGCATATTGTAATTGTCTGACAACGGATTATCTTAGGTTTCCGTCGCTCTTTTCTCCACAGTACATGGAGTAGGGAATAATAGAGAAGAGGGTGGGTGAGATAAAAGAGGATATTCACAATTTCAAGGCAAGGTATTCGCTTTGGGAATTGAGGGAGCTTGTTGTATGAAAGAGGGGCGGACGACAGTGGGGACAGATGAGCGATGAGTGTGTGAGGGCGGATGCACGAAGGGGAAGGAAATGGAGAACATCTTAGAGAAAAAATGATATTCGCAGGAAATGAAAAAACATCAAACACGCCACATTTTTCCGCAAGATATTTATGATTTGAAGGATCGCCATTAAATTAGAATGTGGCTTCATAAATTTCGTAGTAATAATAGGGACGATAATCATTTATTTAGAGGAAAGTAGGATAGCTCTAATTGCACCTGTTATAACCAATTTCTCACTTGCGCAAACACTCAGGAAGGGGTGAGATCTACCTGTCCCGCAGTAAATGACGCATTTGTGGTTTTATAGAATTAGATGTTAATGTAGAAGGTTTTGAGCGAGACGTTAGAGGAAAATTTGCAATCTCACGTCTTTCTGTTTGTAAGTAGTGCCGTTGATGAGATGTTTTAACCTTAAACTACAAGGCTAGCTTATATTATAATCCACTTATCCTAATTAAATTATTGCCTCAAGTCATTAAAAAGAAGATATATAATTATTCTGAGTTGATTTTTGAAAGCTGTCAAACAAGATACAACACTAAAGGTGAAAAACTCATAGAAACTAAGGATGACTACGATACGAGTTCAAACTAACCTAAATGTTACACATACTCTACTGCAGATTGCGCAAGATTTCTTATGTGTTTCTCGGAATGATAATTTCACTGATGTTTTCATGTAATGCCGTAAAACGGTGTTAATGATGGAATGTACACCCTTCCTTTGGATTGTCTACGACAAAAGGACATTAAGTCATTTGAAAAAACGCCATTTAAAATCCCCGGTAGAAAAAGCAGAAGAATTCCGACGGTATGCATAGCATTCGTATCCTTGTTTAAACTGGTTTCACGCTTTCCAATGAAGCGCGATTTTCATTTTATTAGCGGGGAAGAGACGCAACTTCCTCAGATTTTCTTAATTGCCTTCGAATTTATGGAGAGGAAACTGCGATTAGAGCCGATATAATCAGAATAATTTGACTCCATCGAGGAATATGTTCCATGACGAACCTCCGCCATTAATGTGACACACTCTTCCTGGAGAACTCACTCTAGAAAGTGCCCTCGTATGGGGTTTGTCATCCATTGGGTAAAATCACAGGAAATGGAATATTTATAAAATTGTGGATTTCCTTGCGCCTAGAGAGAGAATCTATTTTTTTTATAAATTAAAGGCTTTGAAAATTGCTGGTAATCTAACAGTTACCTTAGCTTGTTAAATATCTTGTGATATTTATTAATTTATGAGTACCTTATAGTTATTATTATTAGTTAACTATAGGCAAAGGTGGTTCAGAACTTAACTATACTAATATCATACCAATTCATCTCATGTGCTGATGAAATACATTCTAGAATATTCATATCCTTACATCTATTTCCAAGATGAAATATCTGCCTGATTCAGCAATAGAGACGCTAGGAATGAACTACATTTTCCAAGACACCATGTACTTCGGTAAAAATGCAACAGTAGAAAAAGATTCTGCTCCAGAAGAAAGTCAAGTTGTAACTCTTCTGTGTACAACGTAACTTCCTCTGCTTCGTGCCAGAGAACGTTCTAATAGAGGTTCGAAACACTCCCAAAATGTACGCCTGTTCGTTGCCAACGACATTGCCACGTTGTTGCAGAAGGAATTCTTATGGGAGATTATATTTACCCCGATAGGATGCAAGTCTCGAGAGAGAAAGACCAACTACACCGTACATCCAGAATTTCACGAGAGACACGCAGTGGCTTCGAAGTATCACCATTGGACCAGCTTAAATGCGCGGTGTTTAGATCGGATGGAAATGTGGGTGAGGTAAATCGTTAGAATGAGTGGGATAAGAAGGCCCTAAGAATCCCTTCTTCTTTAGACACCGATGTATGGGGGAGGGAAGTTACTTTCCCGAGGCTTTGTGGGGGGGAGTGGTGGGTGGTCTATCTCTTGAGCCATAAACAGGATTAAGGGGCGGGGGAGGAAGACAAACTCTGAGGGCATCTCTCTCTGCCAAACTTTTCACGCGACGATGCGCTACGCTGACCCCGCGAAAGAACCCCTCTTCCCTTTGCCCACGCGCCACCTTCTTCCTTATTTCTTCTCGCACTTCTTCTCCCTCTTTGCACCATCTCCCTTTCATCCCCGTTCTTCCCTTTCTGCATCTTCTCCTCTCTCATCTCACCTAAGGATTCAAAAGGGGGCGCCCTATTCACACTTTAAACAATAGTGGGGTTTAGTTCGACTTCAATCCTTCTTCGCCATCGCTTTCCTCTGAATCGTCAGCTCTTATCTGTTCACCCCTTTTCCTTTTGATGTTCCATTTGCCCGAAATTTATCCAGTTTGCTCATGCAACTTATTGGGTAATTTTAAATGTCTCAAAATTCTTCTTATCTTCATCTACCTTCTTTTCTCGACTCATTTTTATTTCCTCTCTTCAAACATCATTTTCATTGATGTCCGCTTCAATTTATATTATATCATGAATACATTACTATATCTCATTTTTGCCGTGAATCGAGACGTCTATCGAATTCATCACTACTCCCCGTTTGCTTTCAATATTGCATAAATATCTGATACGTTTTTCCCTTTTCGCTAACACTTTCTCCTCAATATATTTTCCTTTTCATACATCATGGGATGAAAGTTGTCAATCCTAAGGTATAACTCATTCAATAGACACTCATTACAGTACCGATGTTATACATAATAGTTTACCAAAGGCCTTCATCATGTATGCATTATTATTTATCTCAATTCACATGATTATCTCTTCATTTCAAATTTTATTTTCCCTAAATTGACATTGATATCTTGATGGCTATTATATGACGCTTTCTTCCATGGATCAATTTCCCCATCTAATTACGCTTACAAATATATTCGCACGAAAATCACCGTCCGCCCTTTTCATTTCTGAATTTATCGAGTAATTAATGAGTATTTGAAAGGAGGGAAAACATCTCAACCTGGTTTCTAAGGATGAACGATTATTCCACGCAAAATCTTCTCAAACTTTCCGATCTTTTTAAATAATGGCTATACTAAGTCGTTTAAGTCTCATCATATATATTTCAACGACGCTTCGGAGATAATAAATGGATTTATTTTTCCCATCTCATCCTAATAGGGAAATTTATATAACCTTAAATCAAGATGGCTTCCCTTTTTCATCTCCACCTTCATCTTTTCCTCCATTTTCCTCCGAACTTTCCCTCTTCTCTCAGACGTCACATTATGACACCCGCAGATCTGGCCTCAGCTCATTCTTCTTCCCTCCACGGAGTACATGTAGACGGTAATATCCGAAGAATGAGAGGGAGAGATGAGAGCGTCCTCCGGAGCGTAAAGGTTCCAAATATGATGGAGGAAACGACAGCTTGGGAATAGGAAAGTTGAGCCTCGGTTTCATACTCAGGAGGGGTGATATTGTTATTACTCCAACGTCTCAAACAGGGTTTCCTAATCATGCTCTTGCATGAAATAGTTTATGCCGCACCTCAATCTAAACGTGGAATAAAGAGGCGAATCCAATAAGAACTGTAATTACACGACATACTGTTTATAACTATTTCTACTATATTCATACTTATTTAGTCGATCTTTATAAACATCGCACCTTATATTAAAACTTTTCTGAACTTATAAAATTGTGGGTTTTTATTCTTCTGTCTGATTTTCACTTTTTCGTAGCTTTGTCATACATATTTCAATGTGTTTCTTTCAACATAAAAATAAATCTTCCTCTTATTTATATTTTCCTTTATTGTATGATTTCTATTCCTAAAAACACTCTCATATAACTTCTATTTCTGTTAACCATAAGTACGTGAGTCTTATTACATTCCCTATCCAATCATATGCCTCATTCTTTCACGTTTCTCACTAATTATTAGTGCTTTCTCCGAATTCTGATTTTGTTTAAGGAACGCAAATTTGAATAATTCTCATGAAACGTAAAAATTGCTCTGATACGCATCAACGTGTTAATATACTATATGTTCTTAAACTTCACATAATGGATGATATCAGAACTGTTTTCAAGTTATTGCGTTTGATGAGAAGTTAGATTTGCGACAAGTCAACCGAACGGATTGCAGCACAAAATTCAATAAATAATGTACGTTTTTATCAAGACTAAGCGGATAAATTACGCTAAGAAAGAGATTTATTTACCTTTCAACTAGAGAAATCATTCCGCAATGTTTGTTAAAAGACAATATGAGATACACACGCCTCACCGTTTTAGACCTTTTAATAGCCAATTTATAATTTTTGAGCGTGCTTTAAAACGCTCCTAGCCGTCCGGTAGGAAGTAATAAGGCTGCAGTTCGTTTCACTGAATTTCGCTTCCGAGAAGGAAACACACGGAGCACACAAAGTATTCGAAAAAATATGGATTGCGCCACATTACGGCGGAGTCCACTAAGTCAGGCTGCGATCCCAAAATACGGAGGAAGGAAGAGGGGGTTTCGTGAAGCGTGAACAAGGGCGCGGATTACACGGTCTCCGCGTGTCTGAAAAATTGAGACCTCACGATATTTGGATGGGAGTGAATGGGTAGCGAGTGAATGGCGGAGGTTGAGGCGGCCGTGGAAAATGGCATTTAGGTGCGGATTAGGGGGATTGGGAGGGGGGGTGGGTATTGCGCCGAGGGAGGCTTTTAATGCATCCCGCGATAGCCCAATTTCCCCGCATAGTTTAAAGAGCTTTTTACTCCCCATGGTTGACGAAGACGTTGGTTTCTCGGATGACGGCAGATTGCTTTCGATTAAGGGATTCGACGTCTTTCCTGAAATGTTATGGCGTTGCAGTGCGTATTTCAAAGTCCATGCGGGTCTAGGACGTCTCGTATGACTGAATTTCCGACCCTGCTCGGATGGGGAAGAGTGTAAACTCCGTTTTATGTCTGGAAGGGGTTCAAGTTTATCGTCCTCTCCAACCCAACTCGCTTCGAAAACGAAAAATTCGCTTTATTAGGTTCATCGTCATGCATCTGATGCAAAAATTGGCGTGTGTAAATATTGTGGAAAGTCATACAAAGTAAATGAAATTGCGATGATTATATTACAGCAAATACAGCTCACAAGCTTAAAAGTATGAATAACAACGAGCTTCAACGATAGTTATTCGAAATATTCTGTAATAGTAAAGATTGAATCTGCTTCCTCCATATTCCATAAATTCTATTACACAGTCATGACGGTTTATCAAATAAGCCTCTCTTTCTTATAAAATTAATTAAATTAAATGGAAAATATTATTATAATCACAACTATATACTTATCGCAGAACTTCAAAGTTGATGAATTTAATTTAACGAGGTGGAACTGAAATGATTTTCAATTTACTGCCGCTGCCAATGCTTGATTTAAAATTAATACATTTTCCGTAGAAGCAGAATGTTTTGGCTTAATGGATCAATTAAAAGAAATATCCATTCGTTTAATCTATAAAATGACATTACGATTCTTATATTTATTCAAAGATAAAATTAGCCGTATTCTATTATTTCTACAGATAGCGCAGAATTCCATAATTTCAAAATTGATATCACGATAAAAAATCATACACTCATATGCTCAATATTGCTCAACATAGACGTCGATAAAAATAAAGCTTATTGAATATACTCTTAGACTTCAATCCCAATCATTTAACTAGAATTTAATTTAATCAGTAAGTGGAAATATTATGGACCAGACAAAATATGTATGTGTTTAGTAATCCAGTGCATCTAAAACTTTGAACCATTCAATTAATAGGATTTTAGAAAATAATAACGCAACAAATAGAAGCAATCATTTACAGACAAAATCAACGTCACTTCGAACAGCAAACGGTGGGAATGAAGTGAAAGAAAATGCTGATATTTTCCCTTGGGAATTGCCATTTGCGAAATCCCAATACAGGAAGCAGAGAAAAAGTATATGATACAAAAAGGATAAGTGCAGGAAAAACTTGCGTGGGTGTTTTATTTTGTTTAGCCAACATCACGACGAACGAACATTTGGTGAAAACCGCTTGAAAAAAGAAAGGAGTCTAGGATCAAAGATAGCCCAAGGGAGAAATAAAAAAGGGAAGAGAAAACGTATTGCAAAAAGAGAGAGTGGGGACGACGAAAGAGAAGCGAAAGAGAGAGAGAAGGGTGTGGAGCAGAGGGCTAGGAATGAGCGGCAACAGCGGATTGATCCGTCATGGGCAATGATCACCAGTGGAAAGGGTCCAAGGGAGGAGGGGTGGAGGCGCACCCCATGTGCATTAAAACCCCCGGTCCACCCAGCCTCAATCCAGACACTCAAAACTCTCTCAGCCAACCCACAACAGCCACCCTCTCCTCGATTTTCCCATCGCACCCTGTCTAGAGCTGTTCCTTACCCTTATATGAAAGGAGCGTACCCCCTGCGAGGGGAGTGGTTGGAATTTCGCCGACAATGGTGACCTAACGAACCCTTCAAATAGGCACGAAAACATGGGATCAAAATATCAAAAACTCGGATCTATTCGCCTCTGAAACGGTAAGTCAAAGAAAAGGGAGGATTTAGATCCAGAGCTAACGGAAAACCAATGTACTGAATACTTTTGTAGCGACTTGTTGAAGCTTGAGCATATCAACAAAAGCCATCGTCGAGTTATTCGGAATATATTGCCTGTTTAAAGCTAATGTTTGAGAATTATCTAAAATTATTCAACTGATTTTGTACAGTTAAAATTGCTACAACGGATTCGAGAAATACTCCTGTTTCGTTTGAAAGTAACAAATCCTCACAGAATTGAGACAGTGTTTAATGAGCTCATAATTTTCCTTAGTTGTGCTTTACAATAATTAGACTTTATTCTGTAAGGTCCCCTATAATACACAAGTTTTTCAAACATACAATAATCACGAATTAAATGGATTGCTTTAATTTCTACCATTAACTTACAAAAGAAAACGACTTACTTGTAAGAGATGAGCGATAAAAACAAAGGTGAAACGCATTCCGAGTATAACCTTTTCCATACTAATGCTCTGACGATTGTTTCAAAGAATTGAAATATTTTTCTAATAATAACAAACGCAATTGATGAAAACAAACTCTGTAAATCAAAACGATTTTCAGGATTTAAAAATCTTTTTCAATTTAAGTAAATTCTCTCGAGATAACAATACAATAATGACTGAATCTCTCGTATGTGAACCAAACAATTCAACGAAATTAGCGTTGACTTTCCGGAATTTCATGTTCCCCACTCAAAGGTTTTAAAGAAGCAGGAAGTTCAAGCAGCTGCCACCAGAAGGGAGACTTCCGACGCTCTCTACCTCTACCGGGAGTTGGACGAACTCACGCAGTGCCTTTGGCGCGTTGGTTTATGTATGGCGGTAGGAATAAATTCAAGGGGGGGCTTCCTTTTGATAAGCTCAATTACCCCCTCTACTCGTAATCAATCCTAGTATTAATGATGTTGAATTGCGTTTAAAATTAAGATATCCTTGCTAATACCGATCGTTTGCATTATATATGACGCTTGTCAATATATACCGTGAGATAAATTATGCTGGCGACAAACAGGATAGAGAAACCGGTAGAATTCATAGGGAATGGCATTCTAAGCTTAAAATCAGGTTAAGGTCGTAGGAATTCGCTTCGGAAAAACAACTTTTTAATAATTGTGAAGGAAAAAATGATAGAAGAATATTCAGAATACTTTTGCTGATTATAAATAGGAATGAGAGGCAAAAAGTTATAAAGGACCTAAAAGCGGAATATTTCATTGAATAAAAATGTAGTCTTTTATTATATCAGTAATAGTAATTATAAATTCCACCGATAAAAATTATTATAGCCATTGAAACATAATAGAACGGTAGATTTCTAACATTTTCTGTTCTAATTTTGTTTGTCATTGTTATTGTTAATACCAGATATAAAGTAATTGAATGAATTTAATGTTAAATAATTCTATTAAAATGTCCCGGCATATTTAACTTTGCTGTTATAGGTTGTTGATTCTGCAATATAATTGCAATCCCATTATCACCCAAAGACGAATATTGTTAAAATCCTCAACTATGGAATTTGGTATTAACAGCTGAAGCACACGATCTATCTCGGTGGAAAAATGAATATTAAAAACCTTTAATGTTTCAACAGCGTCAAAATAAACATCGTACTTCATTCAATGAAAATTGAAAAATGGGATTAGAATCGTTCGTAAAGTTACAGTGAACACAACCATCAATCGCGGGCAACCTTTCAGTAAGCCATGAGAATATAATTCGAATAAAATTGTCGAAAATAGCTCAGAATAAACAGAATCTTTCTGTTGTTTACACAGCTCGAGATATAAGGATTATGATTCCGTATACAAATGCTCAAAAATATATCTCTCGGCAAATCTTTCGCGAAACGTCGATGGTAATCCGATCAACAAATATCGAGAGGAGGGCAAAGCAGTGGGACGTTAAATAGAGTGCAAAACACACCGCTATCGTGAGAACGCGATCGAATCCCGGCTTGTAATTCTCGTCGGGATTGATGAACGAGGCTCATAATATGCAAGCATTTGGGTAAACACGTCTTCGGGGAGTTCGGAAAGGGTAAAATGGAAGGGGAAAAAAGGGTTCGAGGAATGGCAAATGTGGGAGCGAGAGTCCGTGAGAGCGTGGAGTAGGTGTACCTACCTCACGCAGACCCCCACCCTCCTCGTCCTTCAATCCCAATTCCCACTCCTCTAATCATTCCTCTCCCACGCGCATTATTTTTATTACGTCTCTTCTTTTTTCTTCCCCACTCTCCCTTTCGACGGATTCCTTTCACACGGAAATTCTCTTTGTCCCGCACAAACAACTTTACTCTCGTTTAGAGTCCTCCGATTATTCTTCCCAAAATATTTTCTCTCGAGACCCTCTCATCTCACTTTTGCATGGGAACCCATTTATGTCTGATTCACCGATGGAATATTCATCGCCACTAATTCACCCGCGATAACTCGTTTCGGGGTAATTTTTATGACGTCCGGCTTAAATTTATAGCGCGGATATTGTAGTGCGTCCAGTTTGAGAAAAAAATCTTGAGAGTGAAAGTATATATCATATTTGTAGAGATATCAATTATGCTTAACTATCCCGAAAGCTAAGTTAAGTTGGACACGGGAGCAATCCGAAATCAAACATGAAACATTAAAAATATACTTGTCTGAATTGTTACCTCTAACGTCCAAGATTTTCTGTGGATAGCGGTTCAGGAAAATCGTGAAAATGCCTTAGAGCAGTGTTTACTATCTAACGCTTACCCTTTGTGGCACACTTACGTGTTACCACATATTTCACGACAAACTGAACTCTACTTATGTAAGCTTTAAGATGAATTAAAGTTGTCAAGAAGATACCTCTAGATATTTAATGAAAATTTTCTTTTTAAATTTTCGATTATGAACAAAATTAAACGATAACAAATTCTTGGGAAATGCAACACGTATATGCGGTAAAACATGACCTATGTATTTGATGTTACGCGTCTAAAGCTGAAGCTTACTCATGGTAAATCTACTTGCCGAGAGGTACCGGTTGGTATTCACATCAAGTGTTACTTATCCTTACTCTTAGAGAAACTATTAAATTTAAGGAAATGTTATATCTCGTCAGACTCAGTAAATGCAAGGCCACTGGGGCATCACGATAAAGTTTCAAAGTTAAGTAAGGTTGAAAGGGCTGTTTTACATGCCATTCAAAACCTTAGTTCATACAATTTTACCAAGCTACTTTTCCGTTCATTATACAACAATGAGATTAAACTTTTAGTTGCAATGAATTTTGGGTCTCATAAACGTATGAACATTCCCACTGACTAAATTTCATTACATCGCAGGCACGAAAACATCGTAAACTCGCCACATAATTCCTAACATAGAATTAATCGATTCAGTGTAGAGTTGATGAAGATATTGCAGCGACACTCTGGTCTTCCCATATCTCCGCCCACAAAATCCCATTTGGGGCTAATTCATTGGATCCCGATCGATAAAATTAATCCGCGCATACCAATCCCCAGAGTTAATGCTTCGATACAAACACAACAAACAGAGGGGAAGAGTCCTTCACCACCTCATAGGGCTCGCTTGATTGCGTCATTTCCGGCCAGTCCATGGGAATGGCGAGGGACAGCGAGATTGGAGGAGGCAGATCGGTCAAAGAGGAATGAGGGAGGAAATGGAACAATGGGCTTGCGTGGGTGGAGACTGAGGTGTTGGTGGATTGAGCGAAGGGAAGCCCACAAGAAGGCATACCGACCAAAGGCTTCAGAGTATCGACAAAAAATAGGAAAAATGCCCGTCATTCGAATTTATTAAGCTTTCATTAATCGAATAGGGAAATCGACGGAAGGCGGAAATCTTTTTGCTGAATCGATATGCGGGTAATTTTCAATTTATTAGCTAAGTACGGATGTTGTACGAAGGAGGCTGTTTGCCTGATCGTTGACATTCATTATTTGGAACGGTGCTAAAGAATTTCACCTCTCATTTTTATGTTTTAGTCTTGGCAGGTAAAGTAAAGTTAGGCAGGCAACGTATATTTTTAGACTGAAGAAGAAGTGAAAACAAGTGACATGAACTGACTCGAACACAGGTCACTTTTACGGGAGCTATATCAGGTGGGACTGGGGTGGCATTGGAGTTCAGTGGTTTGAAAATCTGCCCCAAAAGTGGAAATTCCGGGTTCAAGTTCCATTCATGCAGCTACTTTTAATTAGTAATTGTTTTAGCTGCACGCTTATTCTTGTTTATTATATTTCAATTCACCACCTTACTAAAGTAAATCCTTTCAAATAATTCCATATAAATCGGTAAACTCATCTAACACGGTAATCGATGATTTGACGTGTTATTTAGCCGAAAATTTGGCCTTGTAATCATCATAGTTAAGGGGTATACTAAGAATATATCTCCTTATGACTGTTGAAATATTTTGACGGTATTAATAATCTTAAAAACACAGAAAAATAAAGCGTTCATTTATTCTAAAAAATTGATTGAGTGACTTGTACAGCAAGAATAGACGATTTTAGAAAAACCTTAAAGATTAATTTCGATCCGTAAAGTGATATTCATTACATTTCGTTCCTAACCGGTCCAAATCAAACCTTTCCGATTTCGCTTTCTCTGAATTCGATTGAATTCCAGAGCATAATAGTTTTAATTGACGTTCCGACAGCTCGAGAATTCAAAAATTAGTACCGTGTGCATACCCGGTGTCAGACTCGACAGCTATGATGGATTTACTGTTTTCGAGCCGTCGCACTTTCGTTACGTTTATTTTAATTCCGTGATGCAAGTAAATGTTGCTCAATCTCGACTCGTTTCAGCTCCCGAGAGCATCGTTAGTCAGCAAAATGGAATCTAAGTTGACTTACGTAAGTTTTCCTTATTGTTGCGATTTACAAAAACATTAGTATTTTAATCGAAAAAACTCGTTTCGTTGTCATGAAAATTGTGGGGATTATTCTCATCGAATGATTGCTATATTATTTTGCGATTACTTCCATTACGACAAAAACTCGAATTACTGTTCGTATGCTAAAATAATAGTTAATCGATATCTACCAAATATTCTGCTTACATCACGATGTAGTGCAAATTATTTTTTATGAACATACATAAAGCTTTTGCTGAAATATTAGCATTTATAAATAAAGTTTGGCTTATGCTTACAAATGGGACTCTTCTTGACTCTACCAGTAAATAACGCTGAACTTGAGGATCTTTAAGTGCAATTGACTACAGCTTCCGCCCACTATTCTTACGATTTAGCGTGGAAAGACAGTTAATACAAGGGGATTATTAAGGCTATTAAACTAAATAGCAAGTAATTGAAGTAAACAAAATATCTCGTGTTATAATGTTTAAGCGAGATATAACTGCAAGGAATATTGCAAATATGGAGGAGTTAAAGAAAGAAACCTTGGCCATTTCTCTCGAGCTGAGAATAATATAATGTGTGCATTTTATCTGTAAAGATAAATATCAGGAACGTATGATCATTATGACCTTTGGAAGCACAATACGTTCAAAGGAGGAAAGAAGCGTAATCTCTCACAAGATAAGAGAAAAGCCGAAGCCATGTTTGCGAAAAAATAAGACTTTCGAATTAGCATAAATGGAGAACTAATAATTTCTCTTAGTGCCACTCTGCTGCGACGTTAACAAGCATTTAACGTTCTCCTAACTTCCAAAGCCGCGTCTTTGTGACGTACATTAACGTCAAAGCGAAGGATCGCGAAAAGGCACCCACCAAAGAAGTGAGATGCCCTCTCGAACCGGAGGATAATAAATCACAGCGAGGCGCAATTACACAGTCCAAGAGGGAGTCCGTTTGTCTCCAAAGAGTATAGACGCGTGTGTGGCAGCCAATCAGATGAGGAAAGATAGTAGCAGGTGGGTGGAAGACGCCTTAAAGTCAGGGGTTGGGGGTAATGGTTTGAAATGTACGTGTGGTTAAACGTAGAAGGGAGAAGTGGCTTCTTCCCGGGAGGAAATGAGTTGTCGGGCGGGGCAGTGGAACGGAACAGATGAATGAATCCTCACTCGAAATTTAGAAAAAGCACAAAAGGATGAGTAAGGCGGGAGGTGCCGTTGCTTCCCGTGGTCGCAGTGAAAGGAATAGAAACAATCGGGAAAAAGGCTCAACCTCGATATGACAGTCCGTGACGGATTCCGAACGAAACTTCGGAAGGAAGTATCGTTATTAGGGTTCTGAAAGAGTCCGTTTGAACCCTAAGAGGGTGTGTAGCTGGAGCGTTTAATTTGGATTCTTCCTGTTTCTGGATCGCATACCCGCCTAAGAATTTCATGGGAACATCCAAGAATAGCCATAGCTTTACGAAGAAATAATTAATGACCGTATATGATGCTCTAATAATATAATTAATGACCATATATGATTTTCTCCAATTTGATTGATTTATGCCCGAGATATTGAACGAAATGGAGAAATTGTTGGAAGTAAGGTTATAGTTTTGATTACTAATTGTTGTTAAGATCAAGGAGTGGTGACTTATGAGATTGAACGGAAGCTATGTATTTGTATCTAGTAGGGGATGAAATTGTGTATTGCACATATTGTGTATTATGTATTGTGCATTATTTATGTATTTGTAACTTGTAAGGCCGTTGCCACCGGACTGTCGTCCAATTGCGACATATATGTAATAATATTATACCATTGGCGATATGGACTTGAGAGGAGTGAATGTTTCCATTTAACATATATTTAGGTGTCGATTACTGTAATGTTGAAAGAATTTAGTGAAAGGTTCGCTAATTAATAATTGACAGCGTTGCACAGATATTGATGATCAAATTCTTTAAATGCACTTCAATGTAGTAGCAATATGAAGTCGACTAAGGGATAGAAACGGCTTGCTCGATATTCCCACTTCCTTGATACACTTCAATTCGAGAGTGTTGGGGTTTGCCATGGACAACGAGGGTAACAATGTTTCAGAAGATCCTTTAATAGAAATTAAAATTGATTTCATGCTCACTTACTTGCCATTGTTAACACTTGATATCTTAGACCACGAAAAGGATGGTGAACTTACCTGTAAAACAAAGAAAATTGCAATTTAAAAACATGGTTTGTGTGCATCATTAGATCACTACAACAACTTGATTATATATCAATACATAAATATTTTGACTATTTAAAATTATTAACCTAGAATTAGCTTTAATAAGAGTCAAAGCATAAGGAAGAAATATATTAGTTTAGGTTAGTTAGAGAAATTTTTGAAAAGATAGTAAGAGCATAGAATTGATTATAATTAACATAACTAAAAGTATAAAGAAATAATAAGCATTCAACTCAATCAAGGAAGACATTGCCTGATATATTGTGTTTATAAAGTTAACAGCACATTGCTGATCAAGAAAAGGACATGGCGCAAATTTATGGATAACATGTTCGTAAAATTGATATTAAATATGAAATTAATCTTAAGTATTATGATTTCAGATAATTTGGTAGTCATAATGATAATAATTGCATTATACTGCATGACTAAAAATATATAATTTGGCTCAAAAGATCTACAAATGAGCTTTGAACAATGCAAAGAGCAAAATAAAGTCTGTAAGATTAGATGAAACGAACATTAATATGATGTTTTCTTTTTGAACACGCTAAAGTTGTACTGCGTCGTGTGGCATAAAATCGCAAGAGTCTCAGTAACAGAATTTGAATACGTTACTATTAGTTGGAAAGAGTAGCAGAGAAGAGCAAGGCAAACAAGATGACAACATGAATCCTAGAGTATGAAATCCGTTTCCTCAAGAAATAAACTCAAGGACCGAGAGTATTGCACAAGGAGGATGCACTCAAACTAATCGCTTTGTTTTAATCGTCCTCTTCCCGCAGGAAGTTTCGCCATTTTATAATTGTAGCATCCACGCGGTGGCGACGCATCTCCTATCGGACGTCTGCTATCTCTCCCTGATTTATAGGTTATTCGAAGAATTGAAGGAAACGTGGAGGAGCACTTGTTAACCGAGATATTTTAAAGACGGACGTGTTTGAATAAAATAGCAAGACTTGGGTCAGATGTACTGATAAATAAGGGCACGTTATCGCGAATGGCATTGCTGGACTTAGTCAGGAAACTGACTCATTATTTTGTGTAGAACTTTGTAAGGAAACTAATTTACCCCTATACGCGATAATCCTTTTTCACTTACAGCCGTTCTCATGGATTCACATTAAATTACACACATTAAAGTTTTACAGTCAACCAAAGCGATTTACTTTTACTGAAGACAAAGATTCTAGAGTCTGAATGACCATATTGCGTCTAAAATAAAGTATATATAAGCAAATGGTGAACAAATAATAAAATCATTGATTCCTAAATTGGAAAGAAAGTATATGCAGTCATACTACTGTATTGTTTCTGCTAGTATGCCTTTATGAATGGATTAGTTATCATTTCTCTCTCGGTACTGGATAGAGGTAAATGTATGTTTCATTAAAAATTTCTTAGTATTCTTCTTGGCTTTTATAATGTAAATATATAAATATGATAGTGGTAAAGCAATGTTATAAGTTATCTCGAATATTTAGTCAAATCTTTACAGGAATATAAGAAATATTTATCTTTTACGCATGGTGGAGAGCCACTGTTGCATTTCAGCTCATGAGTGATTTTTATTTCCTTGAATTAGAGCGTATACACTCATGCTGTTTCAGTTCATAATTACATGTGGCTGATTACATGTGGCTGATTACATGTGGCTATTTGAAATACTAGGTACTATCTGATATTTTTTAATCTTCCAAGAAATCACGGAAACGGATAAGTTTTCCTTAAGTTTATTAATTTAATAAATTTCTCACATGCAGTAGTCAATCTGTGGTGTAAATATAACGAAAAATAAAATGAGTCAATGATTATAACAACAAATGTAATTAAACAGACAAGGAATAGCTTGGGGTTTACTTAGTCAATCCCATACAAATGAATGCTCCTCTGGGTAATAAGGCTCGACGAGGTAGAAGGTATTTCAGAAAAGAATGGAGTGAGTTCAGTAAGTTTCTTTCCCTCTGCGCTCTGTTTTAATCATCATCATCTCTGTTCCTCAGACGGATCGAAAGATAATATCTCACACTTCCGAAGCGACCGGAACGTGATCGGAGGCTCCCAAAATCGGTGACCAAATCGGGGATTGACCGAAAACAGATTTCCCTTTGGGTATACCGAAAGGGACTCTTAATTTCAGTCACGCCACAGAACCAATTGTCGAGACCTGCGTTCCGCTTTCCTTCGACCAAAATAAAGGAGGAAAAAAGCTCCTCAACACACCTCGTTAAGTCCATTTTCGGATCATCCCGTAGCTTTCCTAATGAGCACTCAATGGAGCGAATGAAGCGGCACAAAATGGCTTATTCTCTTTTTCTCAACAGCAATACGCAGTGCCTTCTCAAACAGCCTCGCGACAAACACCGCCTTGTGAAGAACCCGTGCCTTCGACAGAGGAGAACGACTATGCACACAAGAGGGAAAGCGGCGCGCTTTTTTCTTTCTTCTGATTGGTTGGATTTCGGCGGTGGCGGGACGCGGAGACATCTCGGCGCCAATAAACGATTCACGCCAGACCACGAGGCTCATCGCCGTACCACCGTCTTTTTTTCTATTGGCATAGCGAGGACGCCGCATTTCACCGACATGTGTATGCAACACTTTGGAAAAGCGATGGGAATCGGTTTTTTCGGCTGTTCGATCCGCCGGAAAAATTGCCTTTCTTCCATCTATCGGAGAAAGCCAGAATTATCGAAAAAATTGGCTGAAAGAAGTGTTTTTCAATTTGGGGATTTTCGCGAGAAAGAAAAAATTCTCGGACGGAGGTTTGGCTTTCGAATTCACACGTCAAAACTCGACAGGATGATGATGGTCGAGCTCCAGTTACACTAATCCGGTGCCTTAAAGATGTTAGCTGTCGGTTTTATCCACGGTCTAATTACCGCGCTGATTAATATCTGCCATTTTTATCCGATGTCCTACTCCATCGTACACGCTCCTAATACTGAGCATTATTAATGGGGAAATTATCCAACTTTTTGGCTCACTGGGTCTTCCTGTTGTCACATTTACGGATGCAGTTGAAAATATGATTTAATTTGTACTCTGAGAATTACACTGAATTTCGTTCATAATCATATTTTATTACGGAGTTTAACTGAAAAATAAGGATAAAATAAAATGAATCTTGGAAATACTTAGCGGAAATCCATAATTCAAGGTATGATGATTTCTGTTTCAAACTGTATATAGAGACCCATGTAAAAAATTAAGCTAATTAACACATTTCTGCTACCTTAAGTATTATTAATGCCAGGAGTTAAGGAATCCATTAAGAAATTTTGGCTAACCCGGGTAACAAAATATAGAGCTTTATTTTTTCATGCTGCGGATAAGCCTCAGAAAATCTCTCGTTGATTTAGACAAGAACCATGGAGCAATCCAAAAATCAAAGTTGCAAAATGTCTTTTCCATCGTAATTCCAAACCAATGGTTGATTTTGCCGCCTAAGAATCATTAAAAGCAATAGTAATATTCTTCTATTGGCCGAGCGAAGTACTTGGTATTTAACTAATGAGTAACATCATTAAACTCTCTTACCGACGTACTATATTATTATTATTATTATTATTAGAGGTCTTTATTAGGCGAGATAATTTAACGGGTGAAGTTACTATATTCGGAGCTATATTTGAAAGGAAAGGATAATACATATGAAACTATATAGAGAGGCAGTCAAAATTCCGATTAGAACCTCAATTTGCCACGAGAAATATTTGCCTTTCATCCGTGTTAACATTCCGAGAATTTGTAGAGCTATTCCTAAGGTCAACAAAATACCTTATGAGCATCATTACCAAAATACATAGAATTTCGACTATCCCAAATTGCCACAAAGAGAACCGAGAAATAGACAAATAACCGCTTTAACTTTCTAATCTGAGAAGCGTAAATTATCATCATCGCTCTCGGAGGTGTTAGTTGGCCACGGCCGAAAATGGTTTCCTTTCGCCTGAAGAGCGAAGGGCAACGCCCCCTTGGTGAGGCCTCCGTCTGCATGCCTCAAATATTAAGAGGGGCAACCCTCAGCCATCCATCTCTCTCTTTCTGCACCCTCCACCCACTGCTGCCCTTGGATCCTCAGCAGCCGCCGAATATTCCAGGAGATGAATACCGCAATATCATCTCGACACGCCCCCAACACACCCACGCCGACGAGAAGGAACTCTCACACCTCATTTCTCATCAACGCTCTGTAGATTTAGGGATTTCCGTGGAACGGCGTCAGCGCAGTGACTGGTGCGTTCTTCGGCGGGCAATTTCGCTCGGATGATATTCCCTGAATCATGGAATTCAATTACGAGTCGCCACTACATTCGGTGAACCAATCGATGGCTTCTAGTTAGTGGATTCGACGTTGAAGGAAATTGTGGAAAACAGAGTTGACGAATCTTGAAATTACAAGGACCCTTAGTTGAAGATGCCCTAATGCAGTCTAACAGGCTCTTGATGAGACATATCTCAATATTTTTTCTAAATTTTGATATAGCGAAATATTGAAAATTTAAATCGATAAGTTAAACTACTGAAGGTGGAATAGTTAATCTTAGGGCATTAAATACAAATTGAACGTGGATTTGAGAGGCTGCCATAGCTTAAGAATGATTGGTTGATAATTGTAAATGACAATGGTGGAATAGGTCGATTAAGAGCACAGGCGAAAATAATGCATTCGATAAGAGAAGTTCTTTGGAAGCCGGAAGTGACGCTTTAGGAAATTTGTATCGATTATTGTAAAAGATGTAGACTCATCATAGATTTCACCAATGCGACCAAATGTTCGTCATGATCATTCAGAACTTAGGAGAAATTCTAATAATAAAAAGATCTGAAAGTTTGCGCAGTGAAAGATTGAATACTCCAATGCTTTGATAGCCTAACAATGATACACAACAACTCTCGTCCATTTACCATGAAAGACATTTTCGTCCTCAGCTTTTTCCTAACATCACCACGATTTCATTTGGGTAAGTGCATCGTGAATTGATTCAATACGATTTAGTAAAAACACTGAAAAGCTTATATAGGTTTCAGAGCTGAATAAAAAACTGCCGTTCATGAGATCTTATTAATTCTTTGTAGCAGTTAAATCCAATAAAGAATTTTCCAATTTGTAAATTATATCTTTTCACGAAAAATCTTTCTGTCAATCTGGAACGGATCTTAAGAAAAAACGGTGAAAATTATACGTCCCTCCTGAATCACATACCATCAACTTTCTACTTAAAGTTCCGATAATAGCTAATCCGAACCTGGAGAAGATAATCAAAAGTCGAGCGTTTATCCTTTGGGACTATGAAACGGGAGAAATCGAGAGTTGGGTCTTTGTGCCATCGGATTTTTTGTCCCACCAAAACTAGTGCGTACCCAATCAAGCCCACTTTCTGGCACGCAACGCCGTTGCTCTTTCGGTGTGTTCAATCCCTTAAACGGTTTTCATCACGTGTGAAGATTTGGGCCGCGGGCGATTCGGTGAGACTCGAGCGCCTCTTTTGGTGAATGTGGACAACTCCTTGCCAGGATTCGTAAAAAAGGTTTGACGGGAGTGGAAGAGAAAGAAGAAAGCGAAAGATTGGCGGCGAAGGGCTATGCTAATCGTCAAAGAACAAAACGGACTGCGATTAAATTAACATTAAAAGCCGTACCACTGCACGGGGCAAAACGTTTGGAATTTTTTGCTCTCGATTCAAACCGATATGCATCATCCGAGAAGGGTCGGGAGGAAAAAATCATGAATCATTACTCCGTATCGCATTGGATCTAACTGTCGTGCAAACGAGAAGATTAGGGTTAACGTAATTACGGCTGAATGACTTTTTTCATTCCACACCGCTCTAAGGTTTCTCGGGTTATTGATTTTAGAGATTGATTGACCGTTCCGTAATAGTTACGCATATTTTCAAACGCATTCATTTAGAATCGATTTCTTATTGGACAACGTATATCAGGAGTCGTCATCCCTTGAATTTATAAGGCTCTCAATTTAATGTTTTTTTTTTAGATTTAATTCAGCCAATTTAGCATCGCTTCAGACTCCCAGACAGGTAGAAACTATATTAGTGTTTCGATTTCAGGAGCATCAAAAAATGCCCATGATAACAGATAATAGGAAAAAACAGTGACGTGAACTAACATTCAACATATCTAAGAAATTCTACTGTATCCCCGTGTTATATTTTTAGGAAATAACAATGCAGAAAGCAATTAATATATATTGTCTTTTAATCACAGGAATTCCATTTTTCTAAATAATTAAATTTCATCAACCCTCATAATTTATTAGCATTTTAAATGTTTTTCTAAAAGCTTTATTTACAAGTATTAGACGATAAGAATTTAAAAAAATACAAGAATGCTGAGAATATATTCCTCAATGTATATAAGTACCAGTGGTAGATACATATAAGTAACAAATTAAAATATTCATCTTGTTCAGAATCCATTCATAATTCTAACATCTTTCCTTACAATTCATACTGAATTGGGATGATATTAATTATAACGTGTTATTGTATTTAATCTTATATTCCACTCTTACTCAGAGTTCGAGAAAAGATTTCCGATGAGATTCGCCTTATTTATCATTCAGTGAAGACCAAAAGGAAGAATGGAAAGAAGAGATGCAGAATTGCCCGCGAATACTTTCGAGCGGCGCAAAACGAATTCCCGAAGGAGCCCGGGCGTTATTTATATAGCTCAATATCCCTGATCGATTTATTCCCCATGGTTTTCGCCACCTACCTCATGCGCCCCCGAGGGGAAGGGACGTGTCAGAACCGTTATTCGGCCCAAGGAAAGAGAAAATGTGCTCTACACGCGTCCATATCTCCAGCAATCGATCTCTCATCCGCCGCCGTGAGCTTAATCAAATCGGCTCTCACTACTTAAAATGTAAGGCGAAGATTCGCCGCACGGCGCATCGCATTTGTTTTCCGCGGAGCCCTTCACCGAGCAGCTGCTCATTCCTCACGGAAATTATCTTGGATTTCGGTCGGGGATCGAACGAATCAGATGGGCTAAATAAAACGCAGTCGTGATCCATTTCATTCCATTGGTCCAGAGGCTGCTCATAAGACGTTCCTTTCGTATAAAGCAAAGCAGCGCTAACAAATTCACCCGGTTTATCATTAAGTTATATTTGTCAATTATGAAAAGGCGGAAATGGAGAAAGCATTACTAGAATATAATAATCAATCATTTTTTATCGTCTATTGAATTGAATTGAATGATTGAATGTACAGAAAAATAACTATATAAATGGAATAAAGTGAGCAATTGAATGATCTGTATTAACTAGAATTGGTAATTGGTCTTAAAATGACGAATAGGAAGCAAATTTGCAAAAAAAAACATTTCATAATTTCACCACCATTTGTGTAAAATGAACGTGAAATATTGCAAATTATAATAGCTGACCTATTCAAATTATCTCCTCTAAATGATGCTATTGCAGAGAGAAACCTCAAAAACGATCTATGTTATTTAAATTTCAGCTAATAGAAATAAACTATTGAATATTATATGCAGATTTATAATATAAAAACACCGTGAAATGTAAATAACGAATCTAAGTGTTATCAATCGTCACCCTATATGCAAATCATCTGAGTCAGGTTTTACTGTTTTTTTTTAAATTTATTCCATAACGAGGGTATCGTGAATATGAAAAAATCCAGCATAAATCCAGAGGATATCGTTGCATTGGGAATTGCGAAGAATTCTCATTTAGCTTTTTCAGATCAGCCTCAGAACCACTATCTATTTCAAAATTTTGTTGTGCTATTTAAATTTAAGCGCAAATTATGATTACAAAAATCACTTGTCTCCCCACTAAAAGGTCCCCTCCTCCTCTAAACCTTAATCACACTTCATATTTTAGTCCGATTCCACCTTGGACGCCTTCTCGTTGCCCTCGTTACCCTTGCGACGGCCATCGCTTCTCCGTGTCTCCACACAGTCACGCAAGCACCCGTGACGTCGCATCCTCACGCAACACAACAGCACGTGCACGAGAATTTCTAAATGCGCGCCAGCGGACGGAATGACTTTTTCTGCGGATTTCGGCACAGCGATTGCCGCGAAGAGGATTCCGTAGCAAATCGATGAAAATGAAACTCAGGTAATTTAAATATTGAACTTAACATCCCAAAACTTCTAAATATATCTGCTGCTTGAAATATCGGAGTTAGCCGAATGCTTTACGACAGTTTTTGTGCTGATAATACTAAAATATATATCATTCAAATTGCGAGATTTATTTCTTAACCATATAGGTTTTGGTGTAATTAAAATTTCTCATTTTAATTGATTTGATTTTGAGGTTTGCCTAAAAATAATCGATAAGTTAACCTACCATGAAAAAAGGTCAAGCGACATTGATTTAAGTTTCCTGTGAAAATCATTTCAATTATCACCGTGGAAATGATATTCCGATGGCACCAAGCACTTCCTAAACGTGCAAGAGAGTTTTTCCGATCGATTCGTAGGAGGGTACCAGTTTCATTTAAGTGGACCTACAATTAAGCTCGTCTCGTCCTCTTTGGCAGCAAATGAGAAGTGAATCCGAGATAGCCGACCACTATCCGCTCGGTCATCTTTGATTCTCGCGTTGACTTCCGGTAGGATAATCATTTTGCCCTCCTTTTTCTCGTTTTATTACGCTTGCGTAGGCTATAAAAGCTTTTGAATAACTCCATCTGGCGAAAGAAACGAATGACCTAGGTTGTAATGGGGCTACCATATGAACATAAAAGAAAGCCTGACTACCTATTAGACTCTCAACATTGTTAATTTGTTGCCAGGCAGCTACATAAAGTACTAAATATGAAAAGATTACATCAGTCGAAACCATTAATTTTAACTATTTCTGTATTGATGAAAAATAACAATTTGTACTTTTTCCACAGTATTTATTAAAAACAATAAATGGAAACAAAACACGACTAGTTTTGTTTCCATTTATTTTTTTTTATAAATACTGTGGAAAAAGTACAAATTGTTACTTTTCATCATGACGTATTTCCACAAGACAGATAATGCGAAATTTATTTTTGTATTGATTAAAGCTCATTCACGATCATTTGATATCCAGAAAATGTTATTTGGGCATAAGGAAGTTGCAGTAAATGTTGACTGCAAGACAGTAATTATCTCAAAGCTCAGACTATTGTTTACATATTATTGCTTTCATCATTCTACGGCGTGTCTTGTAATCCTGATTATTTACCATTACTTAAACTTACATTACACTTAAAACTTCTAATTTTATAAAATGATAATGTTGTAGTGGACTTTGGTCGGCTTACTGAAAGTGGATATGATAATTGACGTGTTTTGCTGTGAGTCTGCGGCAGACGTTGTGATGATCATCGTTAGACAACATTTATATTGTGTGACTGACAATATTATTAGTGTAACTGATTATTCTATTGTTACTAATATGTTTTTTCAAAGTGGTGTAATCCCTTGCCACCTGAAGATTTAGTTCCACTTGTAAGGTTTAGTTACAATAATAAAAATAATAATAACTGGGAATTTCCAGCATTACATTCCAATTAATGTATATTTGATTAACTTTAGATACCGTAATTTCGAAAATTGTATGTATTTTGAGAGATTTGATTGATAAGGTAATACTGCCTTTGGGTTCCTTTGAATTGAATGTAGTAGGTTGTCTTCCTATGGCACAATCTATTCGGATTTTATCTCCCCTTGCGAAATTCCCGTCTACTTCTAAGTCGAGGACAAAGTGTGGCGAAAACCAACGGAAAGAGAAGAGGGGATTAATACTCTTGGATCGCTCTAAATCGCCGTAATTGTTTTCATTCTCGTTGGCGGAGTCCAATGCGTGGTTCGTCGTCTCCTCCCTTTCAGCAATTAGAGTCACGATCTCCCCTTTTTTTCTTTGGTCTCCCCGCGATCAGGAATCCAGGAAATTCCTCCGAAAAGGCACAATTAATAAATGCGCCGCGGCAGGACACGACATGTTTCACCAACGCTCGGAAATATGCGTTTATATAACGATAAGAGAGGGTCCGAAAAATTCCATAATTTCCCAGCGTGGCTCGTATCTAGTGATAAACGATGGAGGGTCGTTAGGCGGGGGAATCGTGACGAAGGGGTGGGAGGAAGTGAGGAAGGAGAAGGCACGAAGAAGATCGGACTGGGGAAGGGTTAGATGCATATGAAGGAACGCGGGAGAAAGGCTGTGCGCAGCGTTGCCAAAAGATTTTTTCTTTCTTTTAAGTCTTTTGTCATAAATATGCTGATTTTCCTTAAGTGAGAGAATTAACACCTAAACAAGCCGTAGGAAATGAATGCTCTCGAGACAAAATCATTGTCATGTTGTATCGTTGCTGAAAAGCACTATCTGCTGAAAACCAACACCACCTTACTAAATCACAACAGTCGGAACCAATACTGCTATACTAGAAATACAACTCAATTATAAAATTATGTTGAAACATTTAATTTCTTGCGACTATGGCGTAAAACTTACAAAATACTTTTGAAGTTATATCAATATATACTTTGTTTAACAGTGACTCGAATAATATTCATATCAATAAAATTCTAATTTAATCCACTACTAGTTTCCAATCTAACTAACCCATGTCATTCAATTTCAAAGAAGCAACTTGATAAGTTAACGAATGGTCAAGGGTATCTGAAAATGAAACGTCTGTTTAGAGAGACATTTAATTTCCATCCAAAATTTACGATATTTTACAAAGAAAATGAATTCAGCGTATCAAAAATTCTCATCAACGCTTTGAAACTTTTCATTTCAACAGTATTTTTCTAAAAACAACCACGCTTTCATTTTGCTCCATATTTTCGTGTACTCCATGCAGGAATTATGTGATATTTTTACTTTTCTTTAGTGCACAATAAAATTATTTTCATTGCTAGTACAAAAGAGTTTAAAATGTGATTTACATTTATTAAAGAGAATGAGGCATTTTCACAAAATACTTTACATAAAGGCATCTTTGACTTGGGTATCCGAATATGCCCTGAGTGTAATAAAAATCGTTAATACTCGATAAAAATTAACTGAATTGGCAACCCTGGTGGAGGCGGGGATGGAAGGGGTGGGCGATGGAAAGATGTTAGCCAGAGGGTTTGGTGGGCGGCAGTGGAGGCAAAGAGAAGATGGAGTAGGAGGCCTGGCTGGCCATAAAGGTGTGTGTGTTTGTGTTAAAGGAAAAAAAGAAAACGCCGACTTCGATTTCGGTATCGAAGATCGAGTTGACTGATTGCTATTGGAAATGTTTGTAAGTTAAGCGGGTTGGTGATTAAAGAAGCGGGCAATGCCGGAGGAAGAGGAGGCGAAGGAAGTGTTAACTGCTCAAGTGGAAGTGCCTCAGGGTTAAGGGTCTATCACCTCGTGCTCTGCGCGTTTGGCCCCGGTGAGCGGGAGGGGAGTTAGGTGTTAAACAACAGCGATTAGGTGTGAGTTCAGGGAAATCGTTAGTTTTTGCGCGGACTTCTTCTCAAACAACTACTTTGACACTCCAGTTAAGTGGTATGAATATGTTAGGATCAGTATGAAGATTAATATCAGATTTAAAAAAATCAAAGAAAATTAATTGTCATTAGGCGTAATTAATCCAAAGATCGTTAGCGAAATGGCCTTGTAATAACAGGGATTCCCTTTTTACAATTCCATGATAGAAGTTATTGTTAGTTAACTAGGGAACTGGAACTGAAGATATTATGGGATTTATTTCTGTAGGCGTCTTTTGTCCTTTCAAGTTTAATGAGTATGTCCAATCTATTGAAGAATGAAATTACGGGAAACAGAGATCAAATTTCGATTCCAAAAGATTAAAACAGGTAAATTGATTTTAAAAATGTAAATAAACAATTTTTTGTGATTTACTGCTACACCTTTCCATTGCAATAATGTATCTATACTGTAGAAATAAGCCACCAATAAATAAATTTATAAGGATGTTTAAATAGAAAAGTACAAAAAGAGAATCCCAGAGTTTTCATTCAGACAAAGATTCCATAACTATACAATCAATATCCACGCCTGATATCAAATAATTAGATTTATTAAATCTTGCTTAAGTTCATAAAATATTTATAATGATTCGCTTCAAATTATTCATTAGAAATTTGAAATTATCCTCTGAAATGTTTGAAGTAATTACAGTACTGATAACATTACCATTGCTAAATATGTCTTATCTGAGTTATAATTAATTTCAGTCGTCACATGTGGAAATATTGCCTCTAATTTCTTCAACAACGACTCAACAGACAACTCATCCCATGCCTCAGTAACAAAGTGGAGATCCTGCGCAAACACAAAAGCCGGAGTCTTCCACCGCTTTTCATCTCGCATGCCTACTTCCCGAGTTGCATTCCTCTCTCAAGTAAATTAATGCATTCACACATAATGATCCGCCACTAAATATCACATTACAAACACGATTATTCTCTCGAAACAAACAAAAAAAGGCTAACGGCGACTCAAGGACTCTCGCAGGCGGATATGACCCTTAGAGAGAAATGTATGCCGACCGCTCCGTGATGGATTGAATAATTAAAACGATACTCTCGCTCGAGTGAGGATAAAGGCTGTTTAGGAGAAAAATCTCGCGTCTCTTCCGGATTAACTGACCTCTCCACAAGGTTGAGCTCGTAGGCAGATTGGGTCAGCTGGTTAGTGAGGTGTCCCGTATAGCGAGTGTGCACCTGTTGGTGATAGCCCAAACAGCCGTCTTCCGAGAGACCGCAAGCGGCAATTTATGCTAATGCTCTGACGCCACAGAGGAACCTGGATCAATCAGAGCCGTTACTTTGCACAAATCTGGGCGTAACGAATTGAAATCGCGGAAAATTCCTCTATGTCATCCTCAATGAAACTTCACGCATGTGTTCTTATCAACTTATGAATTTTAAGGTTAATATCTTTCTCTGCCTTAACAACGCAATCTCTCGTAATTATATAATGTCTTCCCAAAGAGTGATTTGAATATACTGACAATACCTTTCTATTGCTTTGCGTCATACGCCACCTATTATTAGGGTGCCTCTAAAAATAAATGTTTATGCAACACCCGAGGAATGGACAAAGAGTAGAAGTATTGACATAGTTAAGAAATGTTTCTTTTGGTTTAAGAATGCATTAAACAATACCCTTCCATAGTCTACATCTACAACAATGCCTATGAATTATATCATCTGTTGATTAGTTGGGCTATGTTCACACAATTATCGATCAGGCATTGAAATATTTTACTAATACTGATAGCATTGATTGATTATCATTATAAATATCATTGAAATTGGTTTGCTACTTACAGTTCATCACGAATTAACGTATGAATGAGATTTCATGATCTATAAAACTAACGACTGGCTTAAATAACCTCACTTTGCAGCGTATAGAAATCATTAAAAGTCACACGCTTTTTCATTTCCGTAGTACCAACTATCCTCTACTTTTCTTCTAAAGTTACGAAAGACTTTCCTCATGCACTAGCAGTAGTAGCTACTTTCAGTATACACATGGTATGTAAGGTCTCTTTTTAAGAAAATGACTTTATTTCCCCTTTCTACTACTTTATTATACATTGCACGTAGTAAATTTTCAGCACGCGAACTAATTCTAACCTGTCGTGATTCTAAGAATTGTAGCGATCCAAAAGTAAAAAGATATATGCTTTCCGTAAGGAGTTACTCTTTCGCTAGGTCCCAAATTAGATTTGAATTACAGCAATATTCACGATGAATAATAAAACTCATAATCTCTTAAAAATATAGTAACAACTCTAGAATTGCAAACTTTCCGGTCAAAAGTTTTACTCTGTGTAATCAATAAAAACATTTATTAAAACGAAAGCGTGAATTTAGATTAATTTGCAGGTGCGAGATTTAAAGAAGGAGGGTATAATTATCATTCTGGACATATCCAACGCTATTGAAAAATAGCGTAAGACTTTACGCTAAAGACTAGATCAGGAAGCGTAGGACGGTAGATAGCGGAGAAAAGTGCAGCTTTCATTGCATTTAATTTCATACATTTCTATTCAGGACCCGTGTATTTCCTTTCCCTCTCCCTTCTCGTGCGCTGAGATACCAATCGCAGATGAATCAGTATCTGCAAAGAATAGAGCGAGCGAGAGGCACCGTGTCGCTGGAAACAGGTTTTGGGATAAAAATGTGATGCTGTTGATGTATCGCGGGATATCGAAAGACACCGACTTTCGGGACGAGAGAGGAATTCCTTATGCAAGGCATTTTGCATCCGACCGAATTGATTTGCAGCCACCGAGGGGAGATGCATATTATATTCAGAGGATTATCGTTAATCATTCGCCTTACTTTATATAAAGCCCCTCCGTATCACAAATTTCGCATTAGTTTCTATTTCCATACAGTTTATTTAACCCAAGATGTATGTATTGAATTGATTTTATTAACGGGCATAAAAGTGCCCTTTTTCATTAAACATGATTATACATCCAATTACATGTATTTTGTCTTATACAAGAGGAAATAGGAACATTTAATATAATAATGATAGTTTAAAAATATATAAATTAAAATATGAACATCACAACATATCTATACATAAAGATATTAAGAATACATAGATTTTATACAAAAACTTGAGAGAATCAGAATATTGCAAACATATATAAAAATCTTTTTAATACAAAATATAATTGAAAAAAGTAAAAATTTAAACAGAAAACGGGAATAAACTGTAATTACATCATACGTGAGCAAACAAAATCAGGAATTAAATTATAGCATAATATTACAAATTTTTGAATGCAGACTTTATTTGTATAATATTTGTATAAAATAAATATATCAACCAAAGAAGTAATTGCCTAATTGTTGAATTCTTGTGATAGGTAAGTTACATAAGAAGTTCCTTGTATATTTATCTATAACATAAGTTATGTTGTGTGCTCTGGCACAATATTGTGGAACACCATCTAATTCAAATGCCAGCTGACCCGATGATTACCGTCATGGTCGAAACCGGTCATATTTAAAATAGACTTGTAGAAAATACAATGCACGCTTTTGAATTATTTTACACTACGGGAGTGTGATATTAATGTAGAGATATATCAATAGCGTATCAAGTTGCGGAGGGTAAAAGTGTGACCATGAAAATCTTGTCGTTTCCACTGGGTAAAGTTAACATCCTGTACCTGAGCATAGCGAGTAAGGAAAATAAATTATCCTAGATATAATTAATAGCTGTTCATTAAGCTTTATAGAGTGCTACACGTTAGATATGTGAAGTAGTTCAAGTGAATTATTTGCTTTCTTTCCTCTCATGAATTATTTGTGTCTACCCATGGAATTCTTAACCTACAGTTCCGAGATCCTGCTAAGCAATAAATTGAAAGGATATTATACCACAAAGGAGATCCGTTACTGTTAAAAAGTAATTTTCCAGAAGTTTTTTTATGGTAAAAAACAAATTGTGACTGTTGATGAATTAAGATATTGTAAAAATTGTTACAAATCGGTTGGCCGTATTATAACATATGGACAGCCGCTTCCTGTTACCAAAAAGTATCTTCGTTACCGTGAAAAATTATTCCGGGCACAGCTCAAGGTAGGATTACCCTCAAAAAATAGCAAAATCGCATGTGCGATGCGTAATGAATTGTGAATGAGGGCGGACCATGCAAAAAATTACAGCTCTTATTAAGTGCCACGAAATGAACAGGCGATCAAGTTTTAGACTCCCTCCCTCAAGAAAAGACCTTCCAGTCGTGTGAACTTCAGCCTTACCGCCGTACGCTAATTATCACTAGGATTAAAATTCGCCATAATGTAAGAGTGCCGGCAAAATTAAAAACCGCACGAAAAAGAACCCCTCCGACGCTCAATAGCCAATCTCGGAGGAAGTCATAAATATCCTTTAGCCTTTTGCGCGGATTCGCAAACCGCTGGCAAAAAAATGCTCTTGAGCGAAGTTGCGGGCAGGAAGGAAAGAGTTTGCTCGATTTTAGAGAGAATCTCTTATAACGAGTAGCGGAAGCAGACGAGGATAGGGTGTGGAGGTTGGGGACGCCGAGATGAAAACGGACGAGAAAAAAAGGAAAAAGGGTGTGAAGAGGAAAGACGGAGGGGAGGGAGTAAAGAAAGGCAGAGGACCGTTCGGTGGCCGCAGGATGAGGGCGTCAGGTTCCGCCCATTAAGGATGTGACGACACACAGATGAGGAACAAAAAAAGATGGCAACATTTACCCGGCTAAAAACGCTCCCTGAAGGGAAGGGGGAGAAATTGATTGGAGGCCGGCCGAACGGAGATCAAATATCGCTCCAAATTGGGAAGGACCATAAAAATTAACAAATAAGGGATAAATGAGGGCTTCGAGGTGTGAGTAGTCCACCCTATCGGGACACACCATCTCTCGCGGTGACTTAACACTGCCGTCTCCTGCGGGATGATGCAGCAGGTGTTTGCCCCCGGGACGAGTGCTACCGAAAAGGGAACACAAAAAGTTTGGGACGGATAGGTTTTCCAAAGGAAGTTTCCTCTTTGAAAGGGTATTAGGGTCGTGTTAATCGAATACTCCTGATGTCCTCTTCATTTGAGCACCAATCGAAGTAGACCGATCGGAAGGAACAAGGATTGTTTCTAATCCGAGTTTGATGGATGTCTTAGCGGCGAAAAAAGCGTTATTTTAGACTTGTCCCTTCGTAAGTGGAGCGGAAGCCGAGTGAACGTGATGGCCAACAAATCGAATGCAAGCGCCAGAGGCCGTGGATTTGATTGCCGATTAATAATGCATTTCCACGGATTTAGTCATTATATATTGCCTAAAAGTGGTTTCCTAGGCAATTTCCTTCGAGTTTTTGCTAAACTATGCGTCGGCGCATTAGAAATTGACGCGATGAAATGTTTTTCGTTCAAGTGAGTTATTCTTGTTGTCAAGAATTAATAAACCCTCTTATGTGTAGTAAGGCTTCCGCCAATTAGCAAAAGCTCACTCCACGTACATTGAGATGATACAATCATTATTTCGTTAAAATTCGTAAATTAAGGATTAACGGTGCTCGGATACCGATTTTGCTGAACCTATTATTTAGCGCAACTTTGTGGTAATTTCTAAGCCAAACGAATTTAATGCATGTATACAATATTGCATTAAAATTACGTTTTTATCATACTTATTATGACTGTGAAAAGTAAAAGTTCATCCTTATTTTCCTAAACTTCATAAGCATGTTTAGATATCCTAGTATGATTACTATTGGTTTGATTTATTATAATATCTTTAAAACGATATATTCATCTGTGGTTCAATTGAAGTTGTAAAAGACAGTAAAATAAAAATGTTAATAACCCTAAGGTAAATTTCTCCCGTTAATTAGAGGTTCCTATTAAGTAGTAGTTGAAAGGCAATGGGACGCGTGCCGGAGACTTCGACGGCCGAAGGCACGAGGCAGTCAAATGCGTCTTGGATCGGAGGAGAGAAGATTGCAAGGAGAAAGAATGGGATTCCCCTTCGTCAAGCCTCCGTGGGTATGAGAGGATAAGAGAAACCAGCGGTCCTAATTATGTAGAGCGTGAAGTTTAGAGATTGTGACGCCTCCTCCCTCTTCGTGAATTTCCTTAATGAAAGATGAAATTTTGAGGGAGTGCATTTTGAGGTCCGACGAGCCTTTTTTATAGCTTAGGATGAGTCAGCACCGTACCATATTCGAAGGTGACTTGGGGAAGATTATGAAATTTGTGGCTCCAAATGTTTGAGCTTGAAGCTTCTGATTGAAAAACACGAGCTTGGAAATAATATTTAATTTTACCCTTCCCATAAGCAATGTTGATTACAATTTTTTAATGTTACTTCGTAAGATATTTGTAAAAAATCCTTGAAATAACGTTAAAATACAAATTTTAGTGGGAATCGATTAGGAAGGAAAGAAGAAAAAATTTCTTTAAATTAGTCAAAATTTTCTATTTCTAAATGCCCTTCTTTCTTAGAATATTAAATGAGAGCTTAGTTTTCATATGAGTTGCAGGCAGTAGGATATCCAATACGCCACGAATTATCGGAAAAATATTACCGCTCTCGGGGGTTAATGGCTATATTATTAATGTTGATCTCTAGCATGCGATATCGATTTTTTGCTTGAGTTCGAAACATCCTCGAGACCTGAGGCAGCTTCGACGATCCTTAATCCCGCCTGAGAACCTCTCATAGTTTGAGATACGTTTGCATTAAGGGATGGGATAAAAATTCATACTTCATTTCAACCCGGTTGACTTCCGCTGCTTCGAGGGCGACCTTTTGATCTTGTGCAGAGGTCGCCGAGCGGGGACACGGCCGATAGCGATCTCACCGCGTTTGCTTGCACTCTCTGCCTCCTCTTATTTCAGAAGAAGCCTACGGAGAGGTGCTCGTATCGAGCCCAGGATCGCTCACTTCTAGCGCGTTTTTCCCTCTTCGTCTTATACGAGATTTTTTCACCCTTGGACTTGCAGCGCCTGTAGCGAAGCCCGAGGGAGGCAACCGCCATACCTTTACGTTTTTAAAAGCGGAGAGAACACGCACTGGCGTTTAACAATTCTGGAAAGTTGCATCGGAGTGAAATATTTGCCCCGATGGGAATAAAACTGAGATTTCGTCGCGTGACAATCTACAAGAGCTGCGATCGGGTTCGTGCTGTTGTGCATCATATGATGCTCTTGTCTCTGTTACGGCGGGCGATAGGAAGGAATATAACGCGGATAAAGCAGGGACTTCGAATTAAATCATGAGTTCACACTCTCAAATATGTATATATTCTTAAAGCATCGCAGATTTTGGAGCGCACGATGTGAATATTCCGTAGGATGTTGAAAAATACCTGGGTTAAATCAAAGATGAAAATTGGCAAAAGAAATGTCAACAGATTTTCCAATTGTCAAATTTTAGAAGTACGCGGTCAAGTGATGTCGCAAATTGATCATAAATTCAACTCATGAATTTCATTCCAATCTACAAAACCATAAATTCAGGAATCTTTAAGCATAAGCATGAATTTACATTTTTACATTTTCTTAGGGTTTGTATATATTTTTATATTGTTAATTAAGTCTCTTTAACTTCATATAAATATATCTCGAAATATATCTGAGATAGACCTATATACTTATCACAACGAGGAAATCTTCAATTTCTAAAAACAAAGAATATATCTATTTGTTTTCCCTTTTCAGATATTTTTATATAATACAATGGCTTCGTAGTTACCATAAATATGAATTGATGACGCCATTAAGACCAGCTATGCTCAAATTTATTTCCTAAATGTCTGAATTAAAAAATTTGGGGAAATTCATTACTTGATTTAATATTAATGCAAGGCTCGTTCGAAGTCTGTGAAATAACTCCAACGGTTTGGGTTCTTGGTACGCATTCCCGAGAGTTGAAGTTGGTCCCGAGGAAAGTGATCTACAGAGGAAGTCGCCGCTTGCTCTCCAGTCTGATAAAGTTATATTGAACAAACCACTTTTTCAGGGGAAGGAAAAATAAAACTTGTTATTAATTTCAAGCTCTTGGCCGTTGGAAAGCCCCAGATTTAAAAGTCGCCGAGATTATGTTTTTATGAACAACTTCCACTCTGTTATTAGCTCAGAATATTTCCTGCGTTGAAATCAGGCTTCAAGCTCACCAAGAGCTTCCATGCTAAGATTCATTTGGCAAGCGGCTTTTCGAGTTATAGCCCTATTATCAGAGAATTTACGATCCGAAGCCGTTTCCATTTACTCAAGTGGTTTCCAAACAGCGACCTGCACCACTCGCTGGAAAGTTTGCTCTCTGTCCATTTTTTTCTGTCCCTTTGATATGCTGAATAGCTCGATACATTAAAGAAAATATTTCACGTTTAATTGGGACTTTAAGAAACTGGATTTCTTTCACTGCTAAGAATGCATTCTCTTGTGCATGACCTTTCTCTACTGATTTCTTGCTCCGAAATAAGGAATACTTCAAGATATTTAAAATCTGCCATCACGGTACATCACATGAGAGAAGGAAATAAGTCCGTGATTTTGGCTGACTTAACATTAAAATCGACCGTTTTTCTGTAAGTAAATGTAAGAAATCGGGTTAACCCACATTTAATGAGTTCTCGAAAATCTAAAATAGAAGCAGTATTTACTCGGTTTCCAAATGGGCTACAGTTAATATTTCAGGGGGAGATGTTCAACCTAAGTATCAACAAGAAACAATCAAGCCATGGTAAAGTTTACCATCACGCTATGTTTACGTAGACCTCTTACACACATTCGAAATATACGACCATCAGCATCCTTAAGAGAAACCAAAAGGAAGTCGATGATGAATGAAGACGAAGAGGAGCAGCGAGAGAAAGATGCCGATAAAAAGGGAAAGGAGAAGGCGAGAGATTTGAAATTCTTGGCTTTATAATGGTCGCTGGTTGGCACCATCCATGCAAGAGGCTGAAGAGATCTCACGAGTTGCCGGAGGGAGGGGACGGCGGGCACGCTTCCTGCCGCGACGGGTTTGACGGGATGCGGCTCCGGACGGATACCGGAGGCCCTTACTACTCCCTCACCTGGGGGGAGAGCGTGTGCCTTTTTGCGCGTGCCTTGCTTCGGCGGGTCCCGCCCACGGTGTCCCTCGGGGGACGGAAGGCACTGCCCCCCTTCGGCACCGCCCCACAAGAGCATCATCCTGCCCCACCTCAAGAGTGCCGCCGGCCCTCTTCGAGTCCGTTGCTTTGGGTCGGAAGATGGGCTTATAAATAGACCGGAGGATCTCGCCTCGCTTGGGTTGACTATCACACGAGTATTGGCGCCTCTCGACTTTCTTTTGTTTTGGGTCATCTCCAGAGAGCGGTACCTGGTAAACATTGCCCTTGGAGGGAGAGAAATCCCTAGTTTTCACATCGGTTTTCGTGTGCGCAGTGCTATATCTGCATTCGAGTGCTTGATAGCCTACATTCATTCGAGTATTCTACTTCCATTAGGAATACAAAACAGAAAACCGCAGGCATATAATCGTCGAGGGATCACTTACTTTAGCGACGGCTGTAAAATATAAATAAACTTTACAAACGGGGTCACCAGAGTTGGTATTAACATTATCATGTATACTTTATGAACAACAGGGAAGGATAGAAAACTTGTCTGTTATGCGAGACGACTAAGATCGAGAAAATTACCGAAATCGGCTTTTGTTGGAGGAAAATTCAGGTCTTAGAATAATCTGCAGTAAAATAAAACAAAGAGAAGGAGAAAAGGGTGTTTATTTAGTTACAGAAGAGTATTTTAGAGCAAAAGAGTAAAATAATATTGACAGCCATGTTTAGGTAAGTTTATATTGTTTGGAAGATTCTGCGAAAACTGTGACACCAATATCTACAACAAATACTGTCCGAATACTACAAAAATTGAGAGAAATATGGGAGGGTTAAAACTAACCCAGAAGAAGCTAAGGACATGGTCTCTACGACTCCTTGATGAAGAAGTCCTTCCATTCATTCCGTGTCAACAATTTGAGCGTTTTGCATGCGTCGGAAATACAGCGAGCGTCCCCCGAGCTACTTAAAGATTTACCGTTCCAATTTTTCTTCCTTTGGATTCTGCATGTCCAGAGAGAGCGGCGGAGGAATGCCAGCGTAATTAAGTAGGGAAAACGGAAATAATTAAAACAGATCTAGTTATGATTGCAGAGAGCGCAGTTTTTATTTCGATTCCGAGGAAATGCTTAAATTCGTCCATCCGCATATTAGAGCATGTTTGTGTACGTGAAGGTATTTAAACCAGTTTACCGGACTTTTGATTTTTGCAAAAAGATATAAAATTTTCAAGTTCAAAGTTAGCTCATTTCAAATATAAACAAAAGATGATAAGAAATTCAAGAATAAGCGTTTATTTTTCATCCTCCTTTACTGCTGTCATTTCGTGTATACTTAATACTCTGACATTCCATTTGTTCATTGCTATTGAGGGAACTTTATTTTGCAATGTTATGCCTTGTTTGAAATTTGCAATTAATAAATAAATATATACTCCTTTTAGAGTAACGAAATCAACACATTGGATCACGCAATACTGTCTATATTTGAATATGTTTAATTGGATCTTCTAATTCCTGCTCAAAGATAAATTAACACACATATTTGCTCCAGATTAAAATAAACTAAGCTAATATCTAAAAAAGCTAGCGTTATAGAAAATATAATTTGATAGGAAATTATGCAAGGGGAAAAAGAAGTGAATAATAATTGAATTTGTTAAGCTTTGATTAGAAGCGAGTACATTTTCCTTAAGAAATGAGATCGTATTTAAAAACCCTGCTCTCAAAGGTCTCACTGACGGTTTAAATGCGTAACAGTATCCTTTATATTCGTCACATTCTTCTTTTAGCGCCGATCTCAAAAGCCTTCTCCGAATCTTAGCGGAGTCTCACCCGAATGCCACCTGTCGTCTCCTAAGTATCGAAGCGAATGCTTTTTCCTTCTCTTCCTTTCATCAACTGCTATTTATGATGAGGAAATTCGAAACCGAAGGAGCGCCATGACATGTAGAAGATAACCGGAAAGATATACGAAAGGAATATGTAAATATGTCACTGAGAAAGGAAAATATAGATTAATGCGATACAGAAAGCAGAGCGTCATCTCCTCTTTGGACCGAAAGTCGTCGGATGGAAAAGGGGAGATATTTGGACTGCCAGATTTAAATGCTTTGATATCGTCAATTCATATCGCAATCAGGAATAAATTATCAACATGTTAGATGATAGTTATGCTGGTAACAGTTTTAAGGATGATAATAATTAAAATGATGAAAAATGAATTTATTTTATGATTAATGTTTTAAGTGGATGAATTCAGGAGATAGTGATGTTAATCATTCTGTCGGCAATATGAAACTTAAACAAGAAATCGCCTCCCTCGGATGCCTAACACTTAATGGAAAGAGAGCAATTCTCTCTTTAAGATCAGATTGAGCAACTTAGTGCAACTTATTGGGAAAAAAAATAAATTAAAATGGTACCGCTCTCTTTCCTTATATCATTGCATCGAACTATTCTCAAAGAATTTTATTCTACTACAACGCTTTATCACTATAATCGTCATCTAATAGAGACATGATACAGAAGGAACCGGTTGCAGGAAAGATTAATATTAAATGAATTCTATCTAATTGCGTGCATAATTTTTAATTAGACATCAGGCCATGAATAATAATTCATAGAATTCTTGATTGCCGCTGATGACTAAACCTTTCGTATCAGGTTAAATGATAAATTTCAAAACCCGCGAAGAAGGAATTTTGATACAATTTTTCGCTAAAGCCATTGCCAGAATTGAACACAGAAATGAAATATCAATCCTTAGATTCAGCCCAAATGATAAAAACAAAGTTGAGGAGAGGTATCATAAAAAAACTCTCCGGATGGTTAAGGCACTGGTAGCCTTCCCTCCAAGACCACCCACATCTCCCAGACGCAACCATCAGAAATAGAAATGGTGGTGGTTAGGAAAACTTGCTTCCTCACGCAACAAGTCACCCACATTGTCGACCACAGTGGGCCACTCAATTGAAGGAGGCGTACAGAAATCGGAAACTCAAGAATGGATTGAATGGTACTCGTCAAAACACGGATGTATGGCGCATACCGGATGCCTGGGAGTGGCTGAAAGGAAGGAATCAGTGGAAAGAAGAGAGAGAGACATAAAAATACGGTTTTCCGTCTTGTAGATGGCTAATGGGCAAGGGCGGAAGGAGGTGGGGTCCAGGGCTGAGACACGAGCCGTCTCAAACGTAATTCCGCGAGGAATCAGGCCAGGAAATGATGATGGCGGAGACGATAATGGTTCCCCACACCACCACCCAACCTTCACCATTAAACCTCCCCTACCGCACCATTTCCCGTGCCCAACCACCCTCTGTCCCTCTTCCATTAACCTTCCCTCAACATCCCCACCTGAGCCCCCTTTTTTCTGCTCGTCCCACTGCTTCATAACCCGACACTTCCTATCCCCGCTCACTCGTTTTTTCTCGCTTATTCAAAGAGCTGCGGTCGCTTTAGAGAAAATGCGATACTGATGGAAAATATTTGGGTAACTTGAGTCGGGAAGAAAGTACTTCCACTGGAAAAGTTATCTATCGCATCTTTTTAGATTTTGGGAGCTTATTGACAGGAGATAAGATATAAGAAATGATCTCGATAGTTATTGGACTATATGATAATCTCTTGATGAGATTATCCGCCGATAACAAATTAAATTGTTTTATGTTAAAAAATTCACAGAGAAAATCACTTATACGAATAAATCTTAGACCTAAGACGAAATCTTACTTTACGACCTCATTTTATGCATAAATGTTTCATTTTTTCATTAACATTTATTATTTATTTTTAATAATTATCCACTTACATGAATAGAAACTACTTCAAGGGTGTATGCTATGGGTCACAGCAGTATTGAAAATAGAGTCCTTAAAAACGCGAAAAGAAACTAAACTAGTTAAAGGAATACAAAGTTAACCAAAATCTAAGTCTGAGTCTAAGTCTGATGAGTCTAACCTGATCTCCTCAACTTTTTATATTTCCTCTGAAACTAAGATATCCAAACTTTAGCGAAGAATTAAAATTGATAACTGACTTCAGCTTCAATTTAAGGCTCTCAGAAGTGTTTAGAAGTCATCAAAAATATACATTTAGATATATTCGAACGAAATAATCAAAAATCATTTATACTTGTAGATTCACTGCCAAATTCAAGATCTTTCAAAGTAGATACCTTGAGTCAATACTACGAGTACTATAGCTACGCAAGCACCTCAGAGGAAAGCTATATGAAAACGCCTTCCTATTCATCTTTCATCAAAAAGTAGAGCATACACCCAGGACGAGCACATTTTCTTTACCACATCGCTAGTGCAGGCACTGAAAATGGGTGGAGTTAACCAAATTTCAAACACAGTTCTACGCTGAAGACTGATAATTATAAGTACTCTAGACTAATCATTAGCGTCCTAAACTGAATCACTCCTCTTTGTAGCTAGTTTGGGATTTGGTACTCGTCCAGCTGCTTTTGCGAAGAAGAAAACGGCTCTTCATAGTGGATCGTACGAGATTGATGAAAGCACGAATCGAGGCAAAAACGCACTCCGAGGAGGGGGCGGGCGAAGGAGGTCGAAACTGAGCTTCTCATGCGTGCTGCGGAGGGACTAACGGAGAGAACGCATTCGATCTTCCCTCCGTAATAAGGAGGCGAGAACGAGGATGGCCGAGGACTCGAGTAGTACAAGCGATGTCGAGGGATTTGCGGTGCTTTAAAGATATGCGCACGTGATGGCTCGCGTGGGAGAGAGGTGTGTAACGGAGGATGGGCAAGATGTTAATGAGAGTCTCCGAGGTGATGCCTTGTTAAGAACGGTCCACGGAGAAGGACGACTTACGCCGGAACGTCGGCGATCCTATGATTTAATAACGTGATTTATCTAACGCGTTACTTCTCTTTGGTCAGCATCCTGCTAGAGGTTTTACCGGCCATATGGAATCCTCGCAAAAAAGCTGCGTGGATGATGCTGGAAAAAACTCTGCACTGGGATGCTGGATCCGCTAAAGAGGAATATTTACATTTACATGCATTCATCGGAGAGTTTCAGATCGGAAGAGCAGCAAAAACTACTCTTTCTTCTGACTTATTCATTCACATTTTCATGATGACTGGGAAGGATCCTCCGATACAGCTGGTCTGCCAACGTTCAACCGTCATTCTTTGGACTTAGTTATTAATTCTAATTAATTACAATTTCTGTTCTGTCTTAACTCGTATCGGTTTGAATAAATTCCCTGCATCTACCTGTCTCAATTTCTGCAATATTTATTCCTGACTTCCCCATTTTTTCGATTATAGTGCTTTAATCTTTTATTACTCAAAATTACTCTGTATAATCTCTCCAGAAGATGATTGAAGGCTACGTTAGATGGGAAGAAATTTTTTTAGCTTAATATGAGCTTAGAAAAAAGCTATCGGATTCAACACGAGAAGAAAATAGAAAAGAGGTGGATCAATGAAGAACTCACCCTAAAATATAACAAAACACCAACTTGGGGAACAGGATAATTCCTTGGAGTTATATAATGCATAAGATTGACACTCTTTAAGGCTAAGATAATCTCAACTTCCCCTCTGAGTAACAAACGAATAAATGGAAATCCTCAGTCTGGAGATGCTAACGGGTTATTTAGACCCACTTTGTAGTGGTATGAATGTAATAGATGAGAATCTAACCTGAGTCACACAAAGCTGATGAAAAACATGATATTGATTTGGGAGTCATAATTCAACATGCGAATAAAATATTTGGAGCAAATCAGTGAAAGATGGGCAATGGCGAGATACGATTGGAGGAACGATATGGAGAAGAGCGAATGAGGAAGAATGCGATCGAAGGAAACAGAGCACGGAGAGATCACTCTTCCGGAGGAGAGGACATATAGGGCGATTAGAGTTTGCTTAACCACAGCGGAAAAGTACTTTCGAACCTTACTTTTGCTGGAAATAGTTAATTTCAACGGACGTAACTTCCTCGTCTTGATAAATTAAGAAGATAAGAAACGAGGAAATTCACTTTATTTCCGCTATTAAAAGTTTTCATAGCCTATTTTCACAACTTCCTATAAGATAATACCCCACTATAACTCCAATTATTCTTTCTTTTCAGGTGAAATAATTACGATTAAGCCGATTCCTTTCTCTTTATCTTTGCACTTACGTGTTAGGCTCATGGTAGAGTGGTTCATTTAATATTTAAGATTTCTCGAGCAATTGTACCATTGAAATACCAGTTTAGAAAGAAGATGGACCCAAATCTATCCTAATCATAATTTCCATGCGATATTCTTCGATTGTCTGCAGTGAAAGAATTAGAATCTACGACACGCAATCCAATCTGCAGTCTTAAGTAAAAATAGTGTTTCTTCAAAAAATTGCAAAAGAATATAAGAAACCATTGCGTATAATGCTAGAAAGCTCATTCTCTCAAAATACAAATAAAAAATTGATATAAATTATGCAATTACTGTTTATTCAAATAAATCAATTATAAATAGATAAACTTTTTACTTCAGTTTTTCTGTGGGAAAGAAAAAAATATTCATATTTATTTATGGAGATCATAAATTAAACTATACCGCATTTAAACTGTTATACAATATTTTATAATGTTTTCCATTCTAGAAAAAGTAAATAATCAGGCGACATAAAAAGGAGCTGTTACTGTTTTCAATATTTTCATTCCCTTAGGAACCTATATATTTTTATGAGTCCATTAACACATTCGTTTTCGAGTTGATTACCGCAAACAAAAGATCATTCCACATGGATAATTACGAGGCTCGTATCAGAAAAAAACCCTGAGGATTCCTCCACAATGGCAAAAGGCTTATACGATACGAGCCACGCTATGAATTATTCAAATAACTCTCTTCCTTGGATCACTTTATATTTCTAACCTCTTCCATGGGATTCCGTGGGCTTAAAGAGCGAATTTTAAGTGTTATAACTTCCTCCTGAGGAAGTGCTGATTCATTTTCCCTTTGCCGGTTAATACCGACGAACAGTTGTAATCCCGACGGATAAGTGATACCAAAACGCGGCGATCCAATAGTCTCTAATTATCCGAAAAAAAGACCACTTTCTATCTCACCTTTTGACAATCATTCCAAATCCGGTTTGAAAATAATGGACGCTTACCGACAAGAAAGAAATCACAACAAAAACAAGCCGAAAAGGCAAGCAATGAAGGAGCTAGCCTCCATTGCTCTCTCACGGTCCGGAAATTAAAATAACTTTCCATTGATGCAGATAAGCGCTTCGGATAACAATCAAAAACGCGTCCTTTTTTTCGTATTTAACCTTCGTCTTACAGACCTGCCCCAGAATTCATTAAGGAGACAATTAGCAACCTCTGAAAACCATTCACCTAATTCATAGAACACGCACTTCAAGGCCACCCCATCCCCCCCGCATTGGCGACCCCCAAACCTCCCCCACTCAATCTTGTGGCATTAACTCGTTTCTCCCCATGGGAACGGGGATCCCGTGGGAGAGGTGCCGCCCCCCGTGGGAAAACGGGGGAAACACAGAGACCCACCCATTACACAACAGACTCCCACGTGATTAGAGAACACCCCAACAATGTCGGCGAGAGCCCTGTTCTCACGTGTTCATTGTAATGAGGTTGCCACTCTCCATCTCGGACGGCATTCCCTCTCGTCAGTACATATTTCCCACTTCATTGTTGCGTGCCACCCCTTTCGGTCCCTTTGCGATCCTCTTTGACCTTGCCACCTCTTGCCCACTCTCCCGGACTCTTGATTCATTGCGACTCTTGAGGGGATGTCGTTCTGTTGAGGCTGTGCCGGGGATGAATAATTGGATTTGCGAAGAAAATCAATCGAGGACACTTCAGTACCGCAAGAAGGACGCGGAACTATGATTCAAAGCCCGGAATATAATCTGCGTGTAACGGAAATGGAAGCTTCATAATACCTTATAGTTATGGGAAATTTAAAGCGAATTTAGAATACTTTTTCTCCGTCCACAATATGTAGAATACTGCATACAGTGTACCATGTCTCCGGCTGAAGAACAAGAGAAAGCTACAAGTCTATCAAATAATCTGGGAAAGTTAAAATTGCGTTTTGATGTATCAAATACGCGCTTAAATTCGGTAGTATACACTAATAATATCAGGTAGCAATTTTATTTATGATTTATCTATTTTATTTATTAGCTTAATGCAAAACTTTAATTCCTGTGTTCCTTCCTCCCTTAATTTACAGTCAGGTTGATATTAGGAAGTTCAATGGTATGAGTACAGAGTAATTTGAGGTAATACGCAGGTGCACCATAAATATAAAGATTGAGGTTTGACATGGTAGCTAGCAAACACATATTAAAATTGAGATTATCATTAGCCAAACTATTACCTCAAAGAAACCATATCTGATAGAGTAACTATTCATTATGAAAACTACTTCTTAATGTTGTTTGTTTATAATGTTACTCAGTTTGTGAATTCTAGAAGAAATGATCCAAATTTTAATGAAAGAAAACATTACCACCTCTGACGTGATGGACTAACATTTCAATTCGTTGCTGCTGCTCTATGAAAATTCGATTTCTAACATCACAATAACAATTTATAATTCTGAAATTTTCTTCGTATTACTTTTCTATAAAGAACAGTTCATTCAATGATGCTAGTTTACAGTTAAGTTGCCGAAGATTAAAATGCGGTTTCTGATATCCAGACGCCGTCTTTCAATAACTGACTCACGTCCGTAAGCGGATGAGAATGAAACCAGGGAAAATCTCTTTTCAAGGTTTTCGATTTGGGTTTCGCACACATAATAGCTCAAGGAGCACGAAATTTCCGTTTCTTTTTCTTGATTGAAGCTACGAAGCCATTGTAAGCCGTTTGCCTTGCATTATGACGAATAGCCTTCTTCTTTTACGAATCCTTGGAAAATTTGTACAGAAAACTTTAAATATGTATTTGATCCGGAACCCATCTTAGCGTATATTAACTCCGTAATTGATTCTTTTAAGGAAATATTCTATTAGTTCTGTTGAATATTTAATAACTATTTCTTCCATCGAATTCTATATATCATAAATGCTTTGAAAGAAATTGTAAATCCTTAGGTATATGAGATCCAAGAAATTGTTTTATGTGCGACCTTTGATAAATATGATCATCGCATAGAATCTGCTATAGTGGTTGGCTAACTATTTCATAATTATCATTTAATATGACTTTATTTATAAAAACTCGCAATCAGGCCACTTTACCTAATATGACTGTTTTCCCTGTAGATAATCTATTATTTTATGAATTACGCCTCGATGCATAGGATTTCTTAGGATAAATACAAATAATTTTATTGGATAGACACACTACATTCCTTCAATTTTCTTTGTGACATGATTAGAAAACGAAACTATAACAGTGGACTTAGACATCCACCATCACTGTACAGAAAAAGGGAACCTCGTTTACTTAGCTTTCAAATTAAGCCTCGTTGATTTCTTTGGTTGAAATTATAAACAGATAACTCAGAAAAGGTATACAAGTGACAATGGAATGAAGAAGAATTTCTCCCACGACCGCAAGGACAATTCAAAATCTTCCCATCGAGTCTTGCGTGAGAATAAGAACCTGCCCATGACCTAAATAATATTCCTGCAGGTATCAAAGCCCTTCATTCAACAGGAATTCAGAGGATAGTTATTTCAGTATAAATAGAAGTGATGTTATAATAAACGGAAATCATCATCACCGAGCGACATGTCGGAATTTCGAAATGAAACTCTGAAATATTTCCCTAAATGAATAAACCAAAGTTATGCACTAAAATAAACTCATGATTGTTTTCTACGTAATTACGTTTGATTTGATGTTTGTAAAGAGTAGGAACGTAGATAAATAGAGAAGCCTTAAATATTTCTTTCAGTAATATAATTACTTACCTTTTACTAACTAAAAACCCATACTTATGCATTAATTATGAATTGGTTAAAACGCTTGAAATCTTTCTCCGTGAGCTCAAATAGTAAAGTAACCATAAGCATGAAATTAACGAATTCTTTTACATGCGTCAGCTGCACAAAGCGATGATGGAATAACCGAATATGTATTTAGTGCAGAGAGATAGAGAACCAGAAGATTGACAATAAACGTAATTTACGACCTGAAATGCTATCATTCTTATAAATATAGAGTTTGAAGGTTCTCTAACCAATATCTCTTTCTAGTAATTATAATTGGTGGCATAATTCAAATAATATGTCCCTCCAGGATTGGCAGGTGATTTAGCATTAAAAGCCCGTTGTAGTTAGGATAGGGATGAGTGGCAAAGAGGATGGTTAGAGGGATAAGGTAAGGGGGGGTGTAATGGAATTGCTCCTTAAATCGCACTTATCTGCCCTGAATTTACGCCTTTCCTTGCAAACCGAGTCCTTGCCGCGACCGATGTTTTCGGCACGCTCCGTCAGAGGCGCTGCCTCGTTTTCTACTCCGCCGGCACGCAAATGGAGATTTCTTTTCTTTGGGCGTTTGACGACCCCTAGCGGCTCCTTTTTATCGCTCCCTCAGGGCCACGGTGAGTGTGTCTTTATATTTCTCTAAGACGTGGATAGGTAAACAGATGAACATTAAATTCCGAAAGAGGGAGAGGGCGTCGTAAAACATAATGTCCCTAATTGGAGGTTCGGGGAGTATGGGGAAGCTGGAGTTCTCGATGGGTCTGTAAGATGTATAATAGTTCATAAAACTGCTTCGGAAGAAAAAGACAGGAGGTTCCGAAAAGTCATCACTGCATTTGCAAAACTGTGCTTGTAGTTTGGATCTGATGAGCTCAAGAGTATGCTGTAGATGCGCGTAGGAAAGCTAAAGATAGACTGGAGAAAATCATCCCGTTAAGTTTCGCGATCTTAGGACTGGCAGATAAGCTTACCAACACCTACAACACCCCGACCAGCAAGCGGCTGTTGACGCTTCGTTGATATCTATCTTTTGCCGATAGTAGAAAGGGTTGTTGCGGATCTCTCTGCATAGATTAGAGGGCCTTTGTATCTCATTCGCTCCTGAAGGACGTAGAATGTCTCGAACCACTTTATACTACAAGTTTATTTATATAATTCTAATTGTTTTTCTGTGAAAAGAGTTATTGGCACTTGAGTGCAAATTATAGTGGTTCGCTTCGCTTTGATATTATTTAGTTATCCACTCCTGCTACGAAAATTAATTCCGATTGCAATATGATTATCAATTCATCATTAAACCCTACGCCAAAACCTTGGCACAATTTCCTTTGATTAATGACTTAAAGTTTTGTTGAAATTAAATTTATTTCCGGTGGTCAAATAAATGAAAAGTGAGTGAGAGATTAAGAGAGGACTCTTAATCTTAAATCCGCTCAAATAAAGTTGACTCGAGCTTTTTCTTCTATAAAGTCAGCTTTTACTTTAAGATACGAGTAACTTCGAAATAAATATGCCTACCGATGCCATGAAACCTTATTTAAGCCTCAACTGGAGCACAGGAGTTTCCTCCTTGAAGGAGGCAATTAAAGTTAAATAAACTGGTATAGAGCTGTGAAGAAAATAATGAACTCTAACGAAGGAGGATTTTGGGAAAATATTACCTCCTGTATACTTTCCTGAAATATTTAAGACTAGTAATTACATCCCCCCACGAGTTATTGCCTCTGCATAAAGAGGGAAGTATATTCGGTAGCTCTAATCCGATTAGAAGCGGGCCATCCGTCGGCTGCGCTTCGCCGAAAGATTCGTAACTTCGGAGACTTGAAGGAGAGCCGTAGAGGTCGAAGGTTATGGCGTACGGTGGGGAAGGCGGTGTTTCTGCGTCGCGTGCCTTTATGCCTCCCTTCACATTCCCCTCGTTTGCGTTCCGCCTCCAGACCGCCCACGAAACAAAGCACAATATCGCTCGTGGTCGTCTTACCGTAACCTAATGCCGTTCTTGGCCACTAGAGGGTCACGGGTTTGAAGTCTTTTCTCCGAGGTCCCTGAGACTGCGAAGGTCTTATTAAGTTTCGCCCCCATTGAAGTTTCCAAGAGGGCCTCAGAGGCTGCTGGGGAAAACGAATTCAACTTAATTCCATTAGAGTAGTTGGCGCATCCATGTGGCATCGCACCTTAAGATTGCAGGAACAAGCGCACCTTACATCACTCCCAGAAGCGCAGCGAAAGAAGTTTGGGGAAAAGAATGATCCGCAGGAGTGATCCCAATGCGCTAAGAGGATAAAAAGTTTGTTCTCAAGGACGTCGAGGTGAACATTACCGTTGAGGACATTTTCCCGAACGGAGCGTGAAATGACTTCCCGATTCGGCAGCGCGTAACTTTACGACGAGAGATCAATCAACAGTTATCTAAATCACGGGCAATCCACTTCCTATCGCGAAGCTCTTCATTTCCAATGCTTCGCTTTAAATGTAACAAAGTCCAATTCATAGGCCACGGATATATGCAGGACAATGCAGATTCTTGTACCTTATGCATGCTTCATCTTATTGAGAAATTGGAAAGTTGGAAAACAAGAGAGAGCTCCTTATTTCCGTCTATATTAAATAACAAAGTCGTCACTTCCGGCTGCAAATATCACTCATTTTTTCTTCTAGTAATGTAGAATGAGTTTGATAGATGAGAACTTGTATAATTTACTTTTTAATGACTTCCTGTTCAGACAAGAGTACGCACCAAGTTATACCTCGTTTACCTGAATAGTTGTAGTTATTTAAAAACAGAAATATGTACTGATGAAAACTCGAAATTGGTATCTGCAGTATACAAAAGTGCTCTTGCGGTAATTTTAACTTTGTTATAACTAATTTTTTCTCCTATCGTAATTTATATTCCAATTACGTCCAAAAAAGTGTATTATTTTTGTCACACTGATTCGTTCATGTGGGTCATGAATTATTGTTTGCAAAACAGCTATTTTTTTTATTCGCATTCAATTTGTAACGAATAATCACTGCGGAATTGAGTCAAAAATGTTAAACCCGAGTAAGTGGAGCGAGGTGGCTCAACTGGAATTTCAGAACGATATGAATTTTAATAACCGTCCGCATTGCGATCCACCGAACCTAAACCGATTGGGGAAACTCCATTAATTTCACGTTCGGAATGTGCTGAATGTTCACCAATTATCATTTATGCAAAACATTTCAAGAAGACTGAAGACTTCCCAGGGGGGCCCGATTCCCTAACTTTATTTATGTATATTCTAACTTTTAATTGGGTTTTTCGTTTAGGAAGAAGACTAATCTTACAAAAATAAACATGAAACAAATGTATGAAACAGTTAAAAGATAACCCTTGGGTCTCACGCATTGAACTCTTCGTATATAACAGTAAGATTCCGCTGACTCATCTTTATATATAAAGGGAAAATTTCGCATCTAAATATAAAATCGCGAGAGTCGAGAGTTTATACATCCTGTTAAAACACGCATTTATAATTCCGCTGAGAGATCCTCTCCGAATGACGGAAACCCGTCAGGTTCGCTACATCCTCGATTTCACATCATTCAGAATAATGTGAGCAACTCCGTCACCGCGGAACACCAACGCGAAGAGATAACCGCAGTAACGGTACGGAGAGAAGGCATCGCTCGGGGAAGAGAGGATGGTCAGCGAAACAAAAGAATGAATGAAACGAGTGGTGAATGAGGAAGGGCCGGGGAACGCTCTTTTCCGAAGATATTTCATATCTCCCCGGGGGCCTTGGAAAAAACGCAACTTCGGAGGCGGTGGCTGGCCGGGGCAGTGCGGGGGCGGCTGATGGACACGAAATGGCCCTCGGAGGAAGAAAGGGGACTGGGCGTGGCTGCATTATAATATCCGCGAAACGGCGTCCGCCCAGTATCTCTCCGCCGGCAAGTGCATACGTCTCCATCGTACGCGCCTTTCTCCGCCCCGCTCCTTTGTCTGCCCCCACTCCTTTGTCTCCGCCCCCCGCACCCCCAAACGCCCTTCCATTATGTTCGTCCCTCTTTTTTTCCGATTACGGGACGGTGGCTACACAATACGCTCCATCCGATCCCTAATTGTCGACTTATCTACCAATCGAGGCGCAGTACACCCATCGATAGCAATTCGGGTTTCTTCGGCTGAATTATGTGCCTACTTGTTGAAGTATCCGATTCCCATCACGCACTTATAATAGCGGTTTCAGTAATGGAATGCCCCGTGCACAAAAAGTCAATACGCATGTATGAAATATGGCTATTTTCCTTTATCTATCCTTAGACCTTAGCACATTCTTCTTCTATAAATAATGAGAAGTTTCCAGGAATCAATGCACTCTGGCTCCATGATATTTATTGGATAAAGATAAGATTATAAAAATTTCCATTTCAATTCACATTGTGTGAATGGAAATGCTAATGCTATTGCTTCTCAACGGATTTGCATTACAATATTGCCTCACTAGACGAAACAGTATTAAGTAGAAAAATATTACACAAAATTCATTCATTTGTTCAACAACTACGTCTGTGATGGGACATTCATTTCATTGATTGATACGTAGCACGTTATTCACGAGTTCAGATTATCTTAAACCTGGCTTCGGAGAGCAACTTACTTTAAGTCAAAAAGTACCTCTGATTTCACTTTGGTTTGTAATGAGCGAAGTAGAGACAGAATTGTCCTTTACTTCCAAAAAAAACCTTGATATATGGTTGAAACACAATAAATACGTTATCAAATCTATTTTCATATATAAAATTAATTTCCGGACGTACAATGCAACTAAGGTATTGAATAATGAAATATTTCACGTTCTTAACACCATCGTTTTTGGAAATTTTTGGCATGTCTCTCTTTCGAGATTTAATCCCTTGGTTGTTATATATTTTTTTAGGTTTACCATCCAGACTTCCAATAACTGCACTTGTATGGGTGGCTGGATATATTATACTTCACTTCGGAATAAAAATATCTTCTTAAGCAAGAGGATAGTTGCCACACGACATCAATATGGATAGACTCACTCTGCCATTCAGTTTTTCGCTGCATTCTACTCCAAAATTCGCCTTTCACCATTCATTCTATATCCAATCCTTGACTCCTTATTCACTAAATCATCTCCTCTTTTGTTTCTGCCTTCCCATTCCACCCATTTTCCCCTATTCCCCCCCCTCCATCTATATTCCGATAACATCGCGGGGTGGCCTTTCACCGCTCTGCCTTGTTTCCTTCGATTTGATGGAGGCGGCGGAACGGTGCCCCCGTCATATCGGAAAAACTCTCGACAGTGGAAACCGAACGAAAGGAAAATCGCTCCGAAATACACGAGACTGAACTCGATATCGCGATAACGGGGGTTTAACGAGTACGTAAGAATCGGAAGATATCGCCATAAAATACTGCGACGTTTTAATTACCGAGTTAAATTATTCCCCACTTCACACCTGTTTCCAGTTTATTTAGATAAAAAAGGGTCTTGTACGTACATACTCGTGGCGATAAAGGAATGTTTCTCGCGATCTAACGAGGGCGCACGGCCGATAACCAATGGAAGCAATTCCTCCGCCATTTTGTCCCTCGAATGATTTCGTGCATTTATTGCCGATCCTCGCAACGATAAATTTTATTGGATTATGCAACAATTCTCGCTCGGAACTCACTTTCCAGGGCGTGAAGAATAGTTTTTCCGTGCGAATCTACTACTGAACCTGTTTCCAAACACAATGCACTAATAAATATAGCCGAGACTCAAACGCCCTTCCTCGACTACAGGTCGAGAGAAAATGGGCAATTTGTCTAAAGAAAGAAACTATATCTACGGTGCTTTGCTGGGTTATTGTTTTAAGTTGGTTTATTTCATATAAAAGGCTTAAACTATAATTTCTTTGTTTCCTAAGCACAAAAATAAGGCTTTGTATTGCGATGGAAGCTAGAACTAGGAATAAAAAATTATGGTTAAAAAATTGAAAAAGGTTCTTCTTTCAGCTTTATAAACGTTCTCAAATTTGACTTTAATACTTTTTGACATCGTGATTATTTTGGAAAAAGATGATCTGAAAATGTTTGTGAATTGTTAATTTTTGAAACTGCCAATATTTGCGAGAAAAATGTGGGCTCAAATTGAGTTTTCATGACTGTATGATCAGATCTTCCTATAAGAGTAGAAAAACTTGATTCATTTGTTAAAATTTAAAAATTAAATAACGGATGATGATTACATTTTCAGAATACTTAATAATCCTGATAGTTTTAAGTCCCTTTTTCAGTTTATCAGCCTTTTTCTCACAATCAAACAAAGTTGACTGTCGGCTTCGTGTGATGTTCAGACGACGCCGTGGTTCCAGGTTTAAATCTGGTTATATGCTTGTGCTCTCTCAATATCCGTTTTATTAGTGATCATCACAGTAAAAATTCTGTAATGAAAACCTAATTTTCATGAATTACCTTTTGGTGATATGTTCAAAAAAACGGAGTACATATATTTCTTCCAAAAGTTGGTTCATCTTGGCAGAAAAAAGGATATTAAATATTAATATCTCTAAAAGCTTCTGCGAATTCGGCCGAGTGAATTCTGCATTATCTTACTTAGATAATGCACCTCTTAGGCAGTATTATTTTTTTGAGCATTAAAAGTACGGATATACTCTTTCCATGCCAATTTCTTTCGATAAACAATCCACCTTTCCATAATTTTCGGCATTCCCTCGGGAGGTTTGCGCCCCCGAAAAGGAGCCGGCCCCGGGCGCACTTTCTCGGACCTTCTGCGAAGCATCTGTGATATGCCCCCGGTTATCACCATGACTCTTTACAACAAGAGGAACACCAGGATGGACGTTTCGTGTTTTCTCGAAACACGGGCGAAGAGAAATCGTTGGTCAATAAGAGATCGAAGGAAATGAACGATGGAAAATAGCGATGAAAGAAGAGATAAGGAATGCGAAAGAAGGGAAAGGATGATTCGACACGAAAGAAGAATGAGGAGGAATGGGTCGTGAAGAGGCCCTCCGCGGTTCCATGCCAAACGCTCCATTCCAAAGATAGTGTCAACGGTGAAATACGATACACATTACCAAAGGATGACTTTAAATGGTTCAGTGTGAGGCCGACAGTCAGGATCCGAGCACGACTCTGAATCGAGGGCAGCCGGGGAGGGATTGCCATTAGATAGACTGTGGAAACTTGGCTGCTGTAATTGCTTTCTTAGCGCTGGAAGGACGTGCGTTGCTTCAGCATTATAAAGGAGTAAGAACTTTAGTTCTCAGTACAAACAAAAGCTATGATAAAATATGTCAGAATACATTGATTACTAGAATTATGTGACATTTGATAGTTATCTCATATCAAATGATGAATATATTTCTTGTGCAATTTTCGAATGACTGTTTTATACTTTATGGCGAAGAAAAAAAGGTTTATAGCCTTCATGTATACCTTAAACTTGATTGATTGTATCTCGTGAGTTAAATAATTTGTCTCCCGTCTAATTTACATGCCGTTTACAAGCATGGATAAATCTCTCCAGAAAATGTTTATTGTTACAATTATTTGAACAAAACGAAGTAGGCTTTAGGTGAAATAATATTGTTTATTGAGCTCAAAAACATTTCAATAAAGGAGCAAAAAATTAATTTAATATTTCTGCTTTATAATAACTATATTGTATTTCTTACTCAAGTATAATGATAATGTGTAATTTTGATCTTTCAGAGTTGCCAATTTCGTTAGTCTTTCTAGTTTTCAGTCAAAAAATTCATGATCTTAAATCAGTATGAAAATTTTGGTAAAAAAAGAAGCAAAAATTCCTTTTTAGTTTTTACTATACGATTTCATGTAGTTTTGGTGATTTCAGATTACGGTGAAATATAAAAATGCTGTCAACTATAAAATATTGAGTATGGCACAGAGTTGAAAGAAGGTTTTAGAATCGACCCAACAAACAAGGGAATTTTCATATTGTATTCAAAGATTAATATTTTGTATGTTCAATGGAGAAACTGAAATGCGAAGGAAAAAGTTTGTGATATGAGAGAACTTTGAAAAGGAGGAAAAGAGATAGCAAGAGATCTCAAGAGAGACGGAGAATTTCTTTTGAAATAAAGAAATTCGGATGAAAATAAAACTCAATTGGCTTCAAGCATCTTTAATTTGACGGGTTATTAAATTGCAGTAGTGAGTGAAGCCCATCCATAATCGTTTTAGAAGAAAAACAAAGTGATACATCTACACGATATTGAGTGGGGCGTAGAAACTCCGGAGATAACACTGAATACGCCACTGAAAGCCAGAAATTACGCTTGATAGCTTTATGTCGTAAAGAATAAATGGAAATTTTAGAGGTGGGTTTTACGATTATGACTGCCATCTCTGAAATACTGAAGGATATTGTAATGTTTATAAAGGGAGGATGTTCGGTTAAACTAGTATGTTTAGCTCTAAGTTGCCAACGAAACTGACCCCATGTTAAGTTATTAGCACTTTAAAAACCAATAAGTAAGCACAAATGTTACGTAACAGGTCTTTGATTTTATATATAAGCGCTATCAAGATTTTATGACCGCATGCTGCGATGCGAAGGTCAACTTTTCAAAGAAGGTTAGCGCTACTTTATGTTTATACTCTTTCATTCCTCTATTGTTATTAGACAGTAAAGTGTAAGATAACAATCTTGTACAACTATATAAACCGTTAATATATGGATGCAAGCATTATTTTATTGGAATATTAGCGATTTATTCTGACGAAATCACTAGAAGTGGGCAAGTTTTTAGCTCAATCAGAAGAGTTTGAGTGTAGAAGGAGTTTTTACCGAAATACAGTATATCTCGCGTTATATCGCGAGTTTTATGTCTGAATTACCTGTGTGTTTAATTTGTCTTTACTTGGTGTGTTCGTCTGATCTTTTAGTTCTGTGATTTATACTTTTTACCGTTAATTTTTATGAAGTAATCTAAAACTTGGAGGAAACTAGTTAATGTGAATCGGTATTGAGATTTACTTTAAAGAAAAAATTGCGAAATTAATTCAAGCAAAAATGAAATCAAAGTTCATATTAAATCTCGTAGAAAAACTTCTGTAATCTTGAACGGTATTTTGAGAAATTTGAAGTTTCTATAGCAAGCCAATGACACATCGACAAATTGCTTATCGTGTGAGGATGATGAAAGGGTTAGGATCTTTCGGCCCCCAGGGCGATGGCATTTCCTGTCGCCTTTCCTTTGTGCAGCCTAAGGCTCTAGGCAGCGAACAATTCAGTTAAATTTTAAGACAATCTTGTTTTTGTTCATCTAAAATTTCAGCGCCTTAGGAGGTCGCATGATTGAGATGGCTACTGCAAGGGGTTCTATATTTCCTTTTAAGTGCTTACGAAGAAAATTACGTGACAAAAAATTCCCATAGCGGTGATGGTTTAATATCGAGACAGAATGAGAGTATGGGCAACTTTGGGAGGGAATATTTGCGAAATTCAAAAGGATTTTGTAATATAGATTTTGAACTATAGCACATATTAGCGGAGTGAAAAATAGGTTCCCTGCTGAGTTTACCTAAATTTTGTATCAATCAATTTTGTAAAAAGATTATTCAGCTTTTGATATATAAATTAGCCACATTGATATATTACTTGTTGTTATGTTCGAGCTTCCTTGGATGGAGGAATGGCATAAAAATCACTGTTAAAACTTTCCTTAAATATCTACGCATCATCTTCTGTTGCATCTCAATTCAAGCGAAGGTTCTCAACAATCCGAACGTAATTCAGAAGTTGCCTTCGCGCAGTACAGCCAAAATTTTTTACGCGCGAATTTCCTCACGGCGATTATAATATACTCACGATCGTACCGAAAGTGCGTATTTCTCCCCAACGGTATTTTCCATCCCTCGCACACGCGTCATTATAATCGAATCCAGCGGCAATTTTAGCGGCAGCCCCTCATCAAGCGCCACCGACAGGCGGTCCCTCCTCCCAATTGAGCTCTGCCGAGTGGATTCTGCCTCCCACGGAGCCAAGGTGTCTCCTTTTCTTTGGCGTACGTCTTTCACCAAATTCCGACAGCCCTAATCGAGAGAGACGGATAATCGCATAACGGAACTTTCTGACACTTTCGAATTTTGGGCCATGGCGAATGTGACGACAGCTTGCAGACCGCTGTGGATTCCTTCTGGTGTGGCAGGTCGCCTTGATGAGGGCTTTTAGCGGCCACTCTGACCGCCTCAGCTGGTGGGGAGCGGTGTTGGGGCAGGTCGCACTTCCCGCCCCGCTGACATCTTCCCCGCCGAGCACCATCTTGCATCTCGCCCACGCAATATCCCGCAAGTCACCGGAGATATTCGAGGGACATAATTGGTTATTTATATCCGGCAGCCAGCCGTGGTAGTCTATCGGGTTGGCAGGCATCCAGAGGACGATAATTATTATTTAGCCGTTAGCTCGTCCAAAAGGGGAAGGAAAAAATGACAAGGGGAACCTCATCGGCTATAATTTCCGTCTCCTCCGCTGCACTTCAGAAGAGCCTTTCTTTCTGCAGTCCTCAGGTTGATGGGATGCAATATGTCGTCCGCTTTGCTATCCGTTTTTAACGCGCCCTTTTGTTCCAGCCTAAGTTGATTTTACAGATAAATTGCATCGATACACTTTCCATGCGTGCAAATGGAGCCCTGCTGAATTGCACAATTTCTCTTCCATCGCCTCTCTTTTGATCATCGAACTCTTACAGGCGATAATGGAATAACACAAGAAGGCCTTAATGGCGTGAATTCTTCCAGTAATTTGTTTCAGGAGAAACTTGCAGCATATGACTACCAAATTATTCACTAGAAATAACCTAAAAACACCCAAATGGAATTTTACTTAATATGGAATTATTGGGCGCTTAATTTTACTAATAAATATTGTATCTAAAAATAATTTATATTCGAAATTACTATTAAGAGAGCAAAGACTGTGAACTTCCTGCTTAGTGTTTTCGTTAACTTAATACCGATCTGCACAATTAACACATGGAAAACTAGTTCCTTAAATGAATCAATCATTGAAATACTACCGACTTAATAATTCCTAAGATAAGAATGATTACTGACGTGTCTAGCTCAGACAAAAACGAGACGCGTACTTTAACATTTTTAATATAAGCGAAATAATCGTACACACTGCAGGGGTCATAATGGGAGGATATTCCCAAAGAAAAATGTGTGGAAAATTGGTTCGATGGGATGAAAAATTAAAACGACTAAAAGATGTTTCATTTTCAGGAGTTGAGACTAATTGATGTTATAATTTCTCCTTTTTGCAGATATTGCTGAAGAAATTAAAGGAATGAGCAGAAAGTTGATCGTAATCTTTCGATATACTTATATTCATTGATGTTTTACATCATCGCTGGAACAGAACTTTCTGGTCTTCTACCCACTTCAGATAGCTTTAGAAAAGCAATAAAATGCACAGTAGATAATGAAACATTCAACAACTTCCGTAAACAAAAGTCTTTGGAAGATTTAAGGTGTTGTATACTTTTATAGCGTACCATTCCTCACTTCAACAAGGTAACGTTTAAACATTTTTGTTTAAGAAATCTAAATTCATTCCTTAACATATAAATACGAAGGCCAAACCTTAAGCTTGGTATTAATTTAAATCCTCATATCTTTATGGGGACCATGGCTTCTAATCTCTATCCAAAGCCCATTTATAATTCAGTGTTCAAAGAGAGGTTGGCCGACCGCCACCAAGCAAGGGCCCTGCACGGGTGGGACCGAATGATGACCCGTCATTACACGAGGGGAGAGTACTGCTTAATCTTCTCTGTTAGCAACTCATCCCAATCGCCTTTCTTCTAATCAGAGAGCCACTCCCAAACCGCACATATATCGACGCTTTCGAAGCGCCGCTCGTGTCTCTGCCACGCATATATTTCTGCTCTATCCGATCACGCCTCCGCATCCGCGCATAATTTTCATTTCCCTCCGAGAAAAGGGTAAGGCTCGCGAACTCGATCAGCGGTCGTTGACGAACCGATTTAAGATATAAAGGCGAAAGTTTGGCTTTTATCCTTACTCCATTCCAGTTGTTCAGAAAGTATAATATGCGAATATAAAAGGTACGAACATTATGCAGAAATTAGATGGCAGGTAATAATTGCTACAGCGATTCGATAAATATAAAATTCATCATTCCTGAAATCGATTGTGATTTTCGATAACGCTAAATTATGCTGAAAACGGTTACCTTTCAAGAAACAAATCCTCTTCCTTAATCTCTTCATAATGGATTCATTAATTTCCAATATGATCGTGTAAATTCTTCCGGAGAACCTCTAAAATTTCTTTTAATATGAAAATTTTGTCTTCACCTTCTCAATAGAAAGTGAACGGTATGCAGATTTCACCAGCAAATACTTTGTATTGGCATGCATTTGAAAGCCATCGTAGATACGGGAATATTAAATGTGGCTGTTTCAGAGCTTTCCATTGCATCAAACATATATTTTTGATGCATCATCGCGAAATGGATTTCCACTTAGTCGCGTCATCATCAATTTATATAGTTGCATTTACGTTAGTAGCTCTCGCCAATATTGAAAATAGAAATTAATCGGAAGAATCAATTAATAAGCCTGGACAGATTGGTTCTTCGTATGATGGGAACATTTATGAAACAGAACCTTGTCCACTTTACTCAAAAGTCATTACCTCGTAGCCAAAAAAGCGAGGTATCTTTTTTAGGCATGCTTGTTTCGCAAGAGGACGATCCAAGAGAAGTATACATTTGAGGAATCGCTCGCCCATCAATAATACGATAATGGGATGAGGATGCAACCGGACATGGAACCATCCAGTTTTTCATCATCTTCACCAAACGCACACGTTTTCCCGACAGTTCTCCGCAACTCCACTGATGATAACGAGGTCCAATTAAAATCCGCGGCTAATTGGCTCAGAATGGTTTCCCTCGAGAGGGGGTCAAGAGAAGAAGATCGATTAAAAAAAGAAAAGGGGACACAAAATGGCGATTGGAAAATAAAAGACAATCACTGCGCGCATTTACTAGATCGTTCGTGACACCAATCACGCCACGGATCTTATTAAAACGTGTCCCTTCTTTGTTCGATACGTGGATTCATTAAAGGGAGCAATAACCATCCTTCAGAACTCCTCGAAATGTTTCTCATTTCGACTTCGCAGTTACACCGATGACCGCGGCTCATACTCGACAACGAAATGAATTTGCGGCGAATTCCTAAGGTTCAGGAGAAAGTTAGCGGTCCCTCGATGTAATTGTCTTACCTCCCATTTTATAAACGACTTCGCCACTCGCTAACAAATGGATTTTCATCTGTGCGGAGCGGATTGGTTTGAGAATTCCGAGCCCTCGACATCAATTAAGAGGAATTAAGAAGCCGGTCGGGGAAAGGAAAAAAAGGAGAAGGCGATGATGAGTGGAATAGAAAAGACGGGTGCACACGGCGGTGGAGAATACATATATACTGTAACGAACGAAGAAAGAGAACGGGTGATGGGATCGCTACAGAAACTTTAAAGCACTTGCAGATTTTTAATACGCGGCGAAAGTAGAAACAACTTCCATCCGAAGCTGTTGGAGATTGCTTTCCAGTTTCATAACGTTCTCTTTAACACAGCCTTATTAAGCTCACGTTCACAATGTAAGGAGGAGAATGAGTTGAGGGAGATCAGATGATAGTACGCCACAATTAATGAAGTATAATAAGACGGAACGAAGTAGCCTTACCAAGGTATTCATAGAGATCATAGGGAATTTCGTGCTTGATGAAAAGTAATACTTTGAAGCATTGAAAGACATTTTACGATCGATTAAGGTTAATCTCACGGAATTTTGGGTCGTCTAGTTAAATATATTTTAGCGATGCCTTTCAAGGTATATTTGAAATGATAACTTTCTGTAAGATTATTATACTCTGTTATATATTATGTTACATTAGATATTCTGTAAGTTTTTTGCGCATCATTTCTTTTGTGCCAACAAAAATAAATAAAAATATATAATTAATAAATGATAATCACTAAATATGATGAATTTAAATCTCGATAATTTAGCGTGGAAAACATTAAAATTTTCTTATACTTCGAGAATTTTGCCAGCAATACAATATTAAATATCAGCTTTGACTACTTGGGTAAAATTTCTAATAGTATAAAAGAACAATTATCTTTTGTTTAACCTCTGTCAGGGAAAATCTGAATATTCCTGCGATGGTTCCTCATCGGCCTTCAGTGCACTGATCACCATAATATTTAATTTTCATGATGTTTCATACATTTCTGCTTCTTTCCTTACCGCTGTATAGATACAGAAAGTAGAAACTTAGATTTCACCTGACTTATCCAAAATATTCCGCGATCGCAATCAAACAATTAAACTCCGCACGAAAGGAAATGCGATCTGCGAAGCGAGATAAAGGAAACTCTCCCTTTGAAATATAGCACCGCTCATATTTATGGTCATTACAAAACACCGAGAGAATATCAGAGCAGGAAATCGAGGGCTTTTTGATTTGAATTCTGTGATCAATAAAAGTAAGGTTTGGCAATTTCCGATAAGAATGCGATAATGGTGGAAAGCTGTTCGAAATTTAGTGATGAAAACAGGTAGCAAGGTGGTTTACTATGTAAAAGCATGCTTAAAGTTTTAGAAATTTTACTTGTCTAGATATTTTGTAATCTCCTACCTGTGCGGAAACTGTTGAATATTCAGTAACAAGGCATTCATTTTGTTAGTTTATCATGCTTCCAATATAGTAGTTAGAACCACCGAAATGGATTCAATTTTGGGAAAAGTACATAAATTTTACTTAAGTGAGGGCACACTTAAAGTTCCATACAGCTATTTGTACGAATTATGTATTTTGATTACTCCTTTGATTAATATAATCAAGTTATTTATCTGACTAAAATTATAACTGTACTAAGGTAAATTACCAAATTTATCGGTATATTTACCGCTTCTTTCAGTTGCTATACCTTCTAGTTCAGGGTTGAAAGACATCAATTCAAATTTGTAGACGTTAAATATATTAAAACAGAATACTGCACTTAATTTAACATGCGCAATACATCGCAGAGGAAACAACATGTCAGCAGATATTCCTCGGCTAAACTAAATAGCGTGTGAGCGAAAGAGAAATCACGATACGAGTGCTGGGGAAGGGTGGGTTAAATGTCTGAAACAGTCTTAAATAGTCTAGACGAGAAAAAAAAAGGATTAACACTGAAAGACAATTGTAATAAGGCTGATTGGAAATTTAGGACCGCCTAAGTTATGTGGGAAACATTTTAAGGGCCTCCAGAACACGGATAGCAATAGGATGGGGAAGGAGACGTGAAAGCAGGGATTTAGGGATTACGACCCTGGGTGTTTGCGTTGGGGGCTGGATTTATGAAAAGTGAGCTTCTTCGTGGGCAGGTAAAAACGAGGATAAGAGTGGAAACGGAGGGAAAAGACGAGGGAAGATGGAGGGTTGTATTAGAGGAGCGGAATTTGAAAAAAAAGCACAAGTGGAGGAAAGTTGAAAAAAACGTGGTCCGTGGAAAAGAGGGAGGCTGGGAGCGTGGTCTACTCTATGTTATCTGAAGAAAGAATCTTAATGGTTGTTGAGAGAGCTCCTTAGCGAGTATGGAGGAAGGTGGAAGCGAAGCATTTATGGGTTGGGTGGCTGTTGGATCTCCCACCAAAGAACCCTTTACCCACTCCCGCTTTCTCGAAGGACAGGATGCCCCCTGCATGACCCCATCAGGAGCTCCCGGTGGCCCTTCTGCACACATCTTTTCCCCCTTTTGGTATACGTGCTTCCTCTTTCCGGAGAGATTGCCCATGGAGGGCCGATGCGAGACTCATTACACGTACCAACCATTTTAATTACGTCGACCCTCACGATGGGGATTTTCTGCCATTTTTTCCCTCGTTTTAAGGAGAAAAAGCGGAATAAAAATATAGGGGAAGAAATGTGCGTGCACCGGTAGTTGGCCATTACGGCCTCAGGAGTTCATCCTTTTGTTAAAACGCGGGCGGAGCGAACGTCTTCGTCTTCGAGCGTCTTTTTTTAAGATCTCAATAAGGCTTTGGATAACTGGAGGATGCTTCGGATATCGAATCCAAGCTGTGCTTTCTTCCCATCTGGAAAAAATGTTGTTGCCCTTTATTCCTCAACTATGTTCGTTGAACTTTAGGTATTTATCGAATGTTCAACCAAAAATTCCGTAAGGATGGAATAATTTCACGTAATTTTATGGTGTTACTCGTATTTAAATTCTTACGGAAACTCACAGAAATTGTTTACTATAAAATTATGGCTTGAAAATCTTTTCTTCCTCAACATTAATACTCAATTGAAGCTTTACGGATCTTAAATTGTTCACCAATTATCAGATAAGATAATTCAGAGTATTATCCTTGTTCGCCCTATGAACATTTATGAACTATTGGCAGAAATAATGGCGACATTATTTCATAATATGTATCCAAAAACGAGAAAAGTTTCCAATTAGCAAAAATTCAGAAGGTTATTAAGCCAGGCATATTTTTACAAAATTAATAGATGTGAGTAGTGTAAGTGATTTATTATTTCAAGGAGGAAGAAGTATTGAAATTATTGTATCCATTTCCAACATTTATCTGTGAGGTAAATCAATCGCCAAAGTTGACTAGACGAAAACAGTTACTTTTCAATAAATTACCACAAAACTGGCCATCGTTTCTTATAACGAGCGACACTTAAGGAGTTAAAAACTTCGAAAAAGTCCAACACGTGATTTCAAGGCTGCATCTGTTGAGGCTCTCATACGAAACCCGACGTCAATCCGCCGTGCTCCGAGCTTCAAAATAGTCCGAATTACGTAAGTAAATGACCGGGAAGCTTCTTAATATTTACCGCAGAGATAAACGAAAAATGAAGTGCCTTACGGACTCCGGCAACCACATAGGAGTTGAAACAGCCTCAGAACGTAGAGGCACAATTTCCCTGATTAATGTCCGTCCAGATGCCACTTTTCGTCCCTTTTTATCTCAATTCCGCGAAATGAGCGAGCCGTTGGTAAATCGCGCCGAGGTTTTGATCCATTGCCTAGAGGTTCAAATCAGGCGGTCTGGAAGCCACATCGAATTTCTTCTCCGAGAGGAGTTTTACGATAAGGCGAGGGAAAAAACGAACAAGATCGACGGTGCACAGGTGCACGGGAGTTCAGGAGGTGCATTCCGTCATAATAGAGGAAGCGCCATTAAGAAGAAGAGGAGATGGAAGAAGAGAAAAACGCAGAAAGAAGAGAATGACCATTTCGAGGACCTTCGATAGTTTCGATATATCGAATATTTTCGAATACGCATTCAAGATATCTCGTAATTTATGCTCGAGGGCAGTGTAACTTCGAAGTATACGTAACAGAAACCCCTGCGAAAGAAATAATTGAATCTTTTCTGAAGCGATTTAAGCGCTATGATCGACAATATCTCTGTTTTACTACCCCTCAATTATCGAGGGAATACATAAAGGTGCGCCTTGCGATTGCATCTGCGCCATTGAGAGGAACTCGGAAAAGTACAGACTGGAGAATATCAAAGTCTCAAGTGAATTAATTCTTCAGGAAATTATACTACGCGAACGAAACATGAAACTTGACGAGAAAGATCTTGTTATCACCATAATTGACGAAACTATGCTTTAATATTATTCCTGTCTTAACATGTTAGAATTAAAACGTTAGCTAATTCTTTTTTGTAACGATATCATTCTTCCCAAAGGAAAACTATTTGAAGCCATTTTCGGAGCAGTTATTTCCTATAAGATATTCTTTATTTAAGTAAAGCTTTTACTCTTAATTGAAGAAAGAAACGAATCAACCATCATCATTAGATGTTATTGTCAATAGCATTGAATGTGAAGTTAAGCTTAAATAATCACTCACAATGGGTATATCGTACTTAAAATTTGAATCGTAAAATGTTAGTTCTTTCAGGGCTGGAATAACGGCAAATTTCTACTTAATCACGAAACAAGCTTCTTTATCCCTTTGTATTACATTCGAATTGGCCCAAAGGCATTTCAGTGCACGGTAAAGTTAACGAGAAGTATGGTTAATCACGTTGCTGGAGTTGGTCGTGACGCTTTTTCATAAGACATATTAATTCTCGAGAGGAGGCGCAGGAAATAACAGTATCTTAATTTTAACGTGCAAAAGAGACTAATTTGTCTTCGCAAGCTTAAGAAGATGAATTTTTGAACTAACATACCCTTTTCCTTGGAGAGTATCGAACCCGTGACCTCGGGAGAGAGAGTCATGCCTGTTGGAGAAAAAGACGACATTCGTTTCAATATCATGCCTTTGCGTTGATCATTTTCGATGCTTGCTGGTGTTTATTCATAGGGGTTCCTATGCTAGAATGTGTGCTGAAATTATCCATTAAATTAACAATTTACTAATCCCTCCAGCATTCAAATTTGCGGGAGTAGATATTAAATGAATACAGTCATTCATTATAATATATTTTACAGTAAAGAATTAACGAGAACTAACGATGACATTACGTGAAATAACAGTCTGTTAACTTTGGTGCTGGATTAGCTAATATTATTGCAGATTGACACACGAAATAATTGTGTTTAGTTATAATACTATTAGCCAAATCAAACTGATCTAAACGGGTATTTATGTATTTAGTAATTTCATAGATCACTTCCTGATTTTTGTCGACTTTCCGTAACTTGTTTCTAGCGTTGCATAGTTTTGCGTATACCATGCTTGAAGTTTTTCACAAATCAAAGCTATCTAGTTAATTCATTTGGAGTCATTCCATCCTAAGTTAATCGCTATAATTAAAATAAAATCAATATATATAATTGTATCCAAGTAAGAAGAAAATGAATACATTTCACAACAACTATTATTTTTCCCTTTAAATTGAAATTAATGATAGAAATCCAGTTAGAAACAACTAAGCCCACGTGGAAAACCATGAATAAAATAAATAATCTGTAGATTGAAATTCTCTTCGAGAAACGTTGTGTGGAATACGGACGATTCTCTCGGAGTAGCTCTTCTATATATTGGGAGCTCATCTCCTCCAATCGCAAAGGGGGACTCCGCCTCCCGACAGGTCTCTGTTTATTTTACGCACTTCAAACAGTCACGCACTTGCAGTGACAAAACGCTGGTGCGAATGAGATTCCTTTGATGCCTCATAGAAAATGCGTTCGGGTCGTACTGTAAATAGGCGCTGTAATGGCGTACACCGCGGCGCAATTACGTTGGGGAGTCCGAGAGAGTGGGATCGGGTCCAGCGGAATGGGATGAAAGGGAAAGGGCAATCATTTTACGATGCGGCGTGCTCTGAAGTCCCCTTAATATGTGTCCTCCCATACATGCGAAAGAGGAGAAGACGTTCCCGGACCGCACCCTCCAGAACGTTTACCTGTGACGCCCACTAATGTGTTCCTCCGGTGATAGGAGAAGAGAGAGGGGAATATACACGGAGAGATGAGGATAAATGGAGGAACGGGAAGGATAAACACCAGAATAAAAGCCTCAGTGGAAGCTCTCAGTGATGAGTGTGGAAATAAAATCGACTTTTGAACAGTACCACGCGCATGATGAGGTGTGTCGAAACGAAGTTCGTCAACAAGTTTTACATAGTGATGCTGCGTTAAAGTTGGTTTTATTTCCTGTTTCATGAAAGGGACATTTTACAAGGAGAAAATAATTTGTTACCTTCTTCCATCATGAGTTAGTATTGTAGATAAGAGAGATGGAGGGTTATTAATAGATCTTTAAGCGAGATATGAGTGAGAATCTTCGAATTTTTATACCTGCACGTTATACAAGTGTATTTGTATTACACACGATATATTACGTCTTTTTGAAATGTCAATGATAAAAAACTATAATTAAAGACACTCCAAAGATTTCCTTATAGTAACATTGACTGTGAATCGTACTACGAGTCGATGTTAATATCATAAATTTCTCATAATTCTTATTAATATATTTAACACACATTTGTAAAATATATATAATTAATATCTTCTCGGTATATACATATGGAAGGAATACGCTCATAAAGCGCTCTAATAACACCGAAGTTGCCTGGATTCCTCTTCCCGATAAATAAACGTGGAAACAATGACAACAAACAGAGTAGGAAAAAGAAGAGAAAGTGAGTGCAAGCATTAATACTTTTTCCTTTGAAGTCTTCGGGCTCTCTCTATTTTATCACTATCCTCCCATACACTTTCCCTCCCCGAGTGAACCTTCTTCCCACCATTTATCCTCAACAGCAGGAGCAAATAGAGACTAATGTCGGCTTCTTCTGAACCCTCTACGATCATAAAATTAGATGTAATAGGAATACATCCGCGTTAGTTTTTCCAATTCGAAATACTAAAACACGAGCGGTGTTAAAGACCATGTAATACCACCAAATACTAATGCCAATATCGTTAATATTCAAAATAACCCTCTATCTTATATAACGAAATTTCTAATAAAAATCTTACTTATCTAAACGACTGTATTGAGATAAAAAATGTGTCTGTTATTTCTTTATATGATTCTCTTAGAGACCTAAAATGATTTATAAATGCTAAAGAAATAATTGATAACTTGACTAAAGGCTAATTTTCTAATCTAAATTACTATTAGTCATTTGTTTAGAAATATTATGAGAATAATTCCAAGCGTGGAATAGTAAGGGAGTAAGGAACAAAGAGAGAGCAAAAGTATTAAAGACAGAGGAAAGATGGAAGAGAAATGGAATGGACAATCTGAAATAAAAATCATGGTAATAGGATTGCCCTTTGAATTAACAGATGTAAAATATAGAATTTAATGAGAAGACGGTACCTGCTCCAAAAGGATGAATTTTGCGCATTAAATCAAAGTGTTTATGTACAGCGTAACACTTTTAAGGGAATATCCGATTTGTGCCAATGAATGGAAAGTAATTAATTTCAAGCGACTCCGAGCGGGTACCACAAGAACTGTCCGGTGCAGATTTCATTTAACCCTCATCGCCAGAGTTTGTGCAGAACACCGAGAAAAACGGGAATGTAGAGGAAAATTTCTCGCAGATAAACGATGGGAAGGGAGAGCCCCTCCTCCCGGAGACCTCCTTCGTTGACACCACACCTGCCGATGCTCTTTGGTGCGGCCGCCTTTGGTCCTCTGGTAAAGCAACGATTCCATCATCCCCTCCCACCCAACAATCTATCACCTTAACTTTTTGAACACGCGGGCGTTTTCTCGTAAACTTTTGCGCGTTAACATAACTCCCCTTAATTGGGCTGTTTTAAGACGGTCTGTGCGCCATCATTTTATATTCCACGTTATGACCGAAGAAGGATTAAAACCGCTCTTCCTTTCGGGAATGCGAACCGCGCCGAGAATTTTATTCCCACTCATCCGAAAACGTACTAGCTCCCATTAGGTGAATAGGAATATTTTTAATGCCGCCCATTCGTTAAAGAGCATTTGAGGCTGCTTTCGCATTCTTCGGATAATAGTTCGGAAAGGGATGGATACTGTGCCGAGTTTGTTCTTTTTACGTGTTCATTTTTTTCTGGAGATGACTCTCGGAGGATGGAGTGCCCTTTCGGGTTGCTTTTCAGCGCGTTGCAACTCGAGGCCTTGATGTTGTTTGGATGTGTGTCTTTAGTCTGTTTTCCGATTACCTCTCGCCTATTTTAAAATCAATTCGGCTTCTTTTAGGAACGGATTACTGTTTACTCTATTCTTTCACCTGTGCGTTGTCCATTTAATATATATTTGGACCTTGTAAGCAGGACGATTTCATTTTATGGGTTATATTCATTTCATCATACTGCTCATATTTCAATTATTTCCCAGATTTGTAATTACAAGATTATTCTCATAATGAAGAGTTGAGATATATCCTATCTTTAACGACTAGTAGCCCAATTATCAACAGTAAAACAAGCATTTTTGAGCAAAAGAACTAAAAGAATTTCTCAATAGGTAATCAATTTTAGTACTTAGATGATGAAGGATTCTTAAGAAGAAGATAATGGAGTAAAGGTAGGTTATCCAGTGAGGCATGTGATTAACGTAGAAAAGTTCCTGTGACAGAATTGGATGAGATATAAAATGCTATAGAGAAGAAGGCGTTTCAAATATAAATGCAGTATCATTCCGAACGGAACGAAATTTGAAAGGTAGTAGTAGAGAGAAATAGAGATATTTATAAAATATATTGGAAAGTGAAAAATTCTGGTAGGTAATTCTGGTACTAGGATAAAAAAAGTTGGATCTAGAGATTGTATTAAGGAGTGCTAACGATGAGGAAACTTGCTCTTTGGTAATCTGTTGCTAGTCTCTGGTTTTAGACTGGATGAAAAACTTATCAAAACTATACCCAGATTAACAAAACTATCAAAGATCGTAGCGGCATCGAACTTATGTGACCATTTGAAAATGTTAAACCTAATATCGAAACTTTCATACCTCATTTGAACCTGTTTCACGAATAATATTTGAAAGCTCACGCATTTAATTTAATGCGTGCTATTCGACGTGGTGCACCTTATCTCCTAAAGACGCCTCCATCGCACATACGTATCACCAATTGCTGCGCCACCACACCCTCACGCACACGCGCCTGCACCCACACCACTCGCAGATTCCCTCCAGAGATGCAATCTCAGCGCGAGGACTGAAATTGTTAAGCTCCGGTCACGACGCCGGCCGATGAGGTACCGGTGACGAACCCAACGAAAATAATACGCTGGGAGATCCATTTATGTGGGAGGGGTGGGGTCGGCGATCCCACCCTTGACTACCTACCTAACAAGTTTACTGCTTTTCCTACCATTCCGAAACATGGCATCACGATCCAGAAAACCACCGACCCCTTTTCCCCTCCTAAACGCAAATACGTTTCGTGCCTCGAGGGTTATATTTAGACCGTTCGTAAAACTATGTGGTTTAATGAGAAAGCATCTAAACCTTCGCGTGCTTTCCAAAAATATGTTTAGGCTAAGAAAATGAGATAATCTGATTTGAAGAAAGCGATTTTTAAAAGCTAGCGATGGGCCGTTTCCGAAATTTGATCTAGTTTTTCGATGAATTGCGAAGGTAAGATATATGTTTTAAATAGAACTGGAAACTATAACTAAATTTTTGCTTCAAATAGATAAAAAATGATTAAACTGCTGAGAACGAAGTTACATAAAAGATGGTATTGGACTCTCTTTTGTAGAAGGTTAATGCATAGCTTTATTTTCGGTACAGTAAGATATCAAAGGACGATACTTTTAATACAGTAATGCTGTTATCAAATTTATCAAATAAATTCCAATGTTTATAAAGTTAATTTTCATGTCTCTGTGTATATTCTAAATCCTCCATTTTCGTCACACACTTGCGATATTTATACAAAATCATAGAACATGTTATGTGAATAATACATTGGAACTTAATTTGAATTTTATTTAATCTAATGCCGTCGGCTTATACGGTACAAACTGATGAAATTGAGGCATATTCAAAATTTTATATCCTATTTTATTTACTTCCTATTATAATTGCAACAAGGAAAGGTATGTGGAAATCATCATCGCATACATTCGGTAATGTATTATTTTTAAATAAAAATAATCAAATAGATTGAGAAATAATAATATTCATAAATTTCGATAGGAAACTGCTCAGTTTAAACTACTCAGTAGTAAACTCCGCAGTTTACTATGGATATGAACAAAATTTTTATTTCTCCTTATTCAGGTCTTCCACGAGGTAACAGCTAGTGGCATATCAAGCTGATGGGATGATTCGAAATAAAAGGTAATATGTATGCATTTAAAATAGCCTGTGATAGTTGCAGAGGAGATGATCATCGAAATTTCATTGGTTTCTGTAAAAAATAAGTTGCCTATCATTCCAGGAAATCTGCGAAGAATGATAATTGACTGTTCTCCATTGGAAAGGAGTTGTAATATAATTCGATCTAAATACGTACGGAGTTTCTCAAGACACTACTTCTCTCATTTTTCATCAATATGCGAACAAGAAATTGAGACGTGAACTATTTTTTCCTCAATATAACAATACAATCATTATATCCAATGCTATTGTTTTCTCAGTCAATAAATCGTTTCTGAGACATTCCGCATAAGCATCTTCTAAGAATTGTTGACCGCAAATACAATTACAATGAAAGACACAGACTGTTTTTTATCTTCCGTTTCAAGGCTTCTCGGTTAGTGTTAAAAATCTTACTATTGGTCAATTTCAACTATTATTATATCGTGTTTCAGATTGAATTCCATTTATGTTTTTAAAACATTTTTACGGAATAATAACTTTATAATTTTATATTTAAAAAATATAGTCCATTTTAGTAGGATAGATTCATCGTTGCCCACAACATCACGGTGTTAGATAATCACATGCTATCCGTATTATTAAGAATAGGAAAATATGGAAACCAAAGTTGCATGAAACAACATTTTCGACTCATATAAACAATGCAAAATATCAGTAAATGTATTCATTCCAAAACACATACGGAAAGGCTATTCTCATGGTGAATATATAGTTCAGACGATGTTTATCAATTCAAACCAAAATTATATAAAATTATGTCAATTATATGCATAAAAATAATGGAAAGTTATTTAAAATAAAAATTATTTCAATAACTGAAAAACGCATTTATGCTGAAAGAAAATCCAATATTCCCGTAAGTAGACACTACGACACGTTTGAACGAACTAAAAAGAACAATCGATCTAATAGAAAAGGAATGGCTATTTAGAGTAGATTATAATAAATATCCGTTAGAGATTTCATTCCAAGGAGAGGCTATATTCCGGTAAAGAGGAAAATCGGATTAAATAGGATGAAACGAAGCTTCCCTCTGAGAAATGACGGCGTTGGAATAATAAATGCGTGCGGGGGAGGTGCCTTGGTGGAATCCGGACTGACTGCTTTCAGATCAGCGGAATTGATTGTATTGGGCCGCCGAGGAAGGAATAGAGGAAGTAGAGAGGAAACAAATAAAGAAGTGCAAGGAAACATGAATTAGTGCATTTTCAGAGTGTGAATTAGTACAAAAAGTATGGGGAATAATAAAAATGCATTTTTATTTAGGTTATGATTAAAAAATGTGTTTCTTCTTGCATTTAACACGCGATCGGATAGGAATGCGATGCCTCAAAATTCCCAATTACTAACTTGTATTCCTTTTGTCGGAATTCTGCTGAATACTTACTGAAATAAAAGCTGATATTAAAGAAGCTTGGCATAAAGGCTGCAAGTAGATAGCCGTTATTACAGTAGTAAGAGGAGAATATTTTTACCCATATCTGCAAAAGAACTCACACTGTTCACAGAAAAAATTGCGGATATATGTGAGCACGATTTAGGAGTATTTTATTGCTCTTTTAAAGAAAATATGCATTTAACTGTACTGCGAGCATTTTATGTAATTTAACCTTTCATTGTTATTTAAGCTTGAATTAATAGGACTGAAGACACATTGTGATAACTGTGATGCAAACAAGAAAGTATGAAGGCAGAAAAATAATTTTTATTTTTACCGTCCCTTTTATACTTCTCTCTAATTTTAGAATTTTTAACGGAAAGGAAGATCGAAAACCAAGTTTGAATCACGTTGAATAGTAAGGGCATATGACCATGAATATTCGAAACTATGAATACAAAAAAATTGTATCAGATAACTATAATCGAGGCAAATACAAACAATTGTGCTCTTCGTAGTTTTACTTCCCAAAGAATTCCTTTAACTATTGTTCTACTTAAGCAATTACCCCTTAATTTGCTAGATTTTCCTTTCAATAACCATGAATTCACGGCAACTATTATCACTTCAATTCTTTTACGAAATCTTTCTTTCGCGTGAGCAGTAAACAATGCTCACTCGTTTCACTTCCCGCTCCATCCTCCAGTCATCTTCATACTTTACGCGCGAAAGCAGAGCGAGGAAATGAGAGATAGAAAAAGCGCCCGAGATTTGTGTGGCAATCGGTTTGCATGAGCACAAGGTTTTTTCATCCGCGAGAGGTCATCACAATCGGCTTTTATTGAAACGGCGGATCGGAGCGTGGTGCCAAGATTGCGAGGGTGGAGCGAAAGAAGAGGAACACGAGAGAGTCTCTCCGTGTCGAAACTCCCGTCCCCTTTTTCGATCTCCTCCACTGTAATCGCCCGCTTTCCACTCGTTCTGCACGCCTATTAGCGTTTTGTGGGGTTCTCTTTACAGTCTTGACCTCGGAAATGGCTGTCGGATTATTTAGTCGCGGTGTAAATATATGCCTTGCATTCCGCCTCGACTCCGAAAGCTCTGTTATTCAGAACTATCCGCTTCTAGTGGGAGTGTGGCTCGGACCTCTTACAAGCAATATGAGGAATTGGTAGCAATAGATACAACATTTTAACTATACAGTTACATCTACCATAAAAAAACTGAAGCTACCTGAAGGCTAGTAAACAAAATGTATGCACATAATTTGTATTTATGGGAATGTAAATAATTCCACAGGTAACAAGTAACTATTATTTCTGAGGTGAGGAAAACAATGCCTGAGAGTATAGTGAATGCATTGGAAGCATTTATTGATGTAATTTCAAAAGGTTTAAGCTTTATAATTGTTTCTAAGAAGCGAGTATGAGACGACAGTTGTCTTCGTCGAATTACGAGAAAATTTTAATAAAATGATTATCTTTCCAACTATATATACACTGATTCCAAGGTCTCTCTTTCGGGATTCCACCACGATTTACGTAGCAGCAGCGACGACGTTTCACTTAGTACACTACTTAATATACCCACGTAGTTGTTATACTGATGCTTATATAAAATCAATTTCATCGCAATTCAAAGTAAAAACTAGACTGCGTAGACATCTAGCAAATGACAATAGTTAATAAACAAAATCTCAAAATAAAAAGGATTTTTTTCTAATTTAAGACTAGGAGTGAAGAAGTTCCATATTTTATTTACCATTGGCATTGAATGGAAAGACATGGAAAGGTAATGATAATAGCGAATTTTAATGGAAGCTATAATTTTTCTAAGGCTAATAGAGATATCAACTACAATATCTGTAGCACAGAGAGTTTAAATGCTTCAGTTAGAAGGGAATGTCGGAAAGTGGACCTAATCATACATGATTAACCACAAATTGACGATCCAACGAACTGAAACGCAGCGAATCTGCCAATTTGTGTCATTTCTTTCGCTTCAAATTTCTTGCGACATTGACGATGATAGAGTTTCCCACGCTGGAAATTTGTGACGCAACTGAAGTATTAAAATTTCATGCAAGAATTGGACCCAGATTCCCTCTGGATTGCGCGACCTGGAGTTGATCATCCATCGCTCAATACTTAATGACAGAAGATCTGAGAAGGTGGCTGAGGATTTAGAAATTGCGGCTAACTTTGGGATGGCTGCGAAAAGAGAATACTGAAGAATCGAAGGAATTAGCGGTGAATGATTCTCCTTCATCTTGAGGGAGGAAAATTTTCGATTCCATAAGTTAAAATGACTGTATAGGATAGGAAAACTTCTTTTTTTGCTGTTTTCGGTATAGAATTAGAACTTCATGTTCGGAATGTAAGAGCATGGGTTACGGATAATCGTGTCGTGGAATGTATCTGTCCACGACTACTTCTGCTAACGAAGTCACCTGCTTTACGAGATTATAACTTTTACTATCTTTTCCAATTTAATCTCTTCTTTTCTCGCAATCAATGCACCTGTTGAGGTTAATTCATTCTCTTTGAAATACTTTACATGTTTCTCTATTTTACTCGTACTTCTTAAATTGCATTAGCTCATTCATTTTCTAGATACCAGTTAAATTTAATTACACCAAAAATTATAAAAAATATTGTTCAGTATGACTTATTGAATTGAATTATACGATATTTTATATATGTAATGCTTCTCTAATCAATGGGGAAAATATAATGTCATTCGAGCATAACACTGTACTGCAGAAGTAGATTTTATTCCATAGTTCTACGGCTTACAGTGCTACTAATCATCGAATCTGCCGTGTTTTTACTGCTACCTAAGGATTTCTTGTCGTAATAGTGCTCAGCAAAGCATTTTTTTCTGGTCACAATCGGAAAGGCACCTGCTCGAAAAGAAGATCGCGTCAAAGTCTTCCTCATGATCTTCAATGCTCATTTTCTTCACCACCGGGAGTCCTCGTTTCGAACCCCGTCCCCTCCCACAGATCCCTTATCGAACCCTGCCCTAACATTAGATGCGCGCCTTCCACGCAGGGCGATTTAGCGGAACGGAGGAAGGGCCAAAAGGAGGCCAATTACCACCCAAAGGGTGCGCTAAAGTGGCTGTTGCATAGAGGGGCTCAGTAGTCGGTTACGAGAGGAGATGACGGGGCAAATTTCGCCCCCCGCTGCCCCAACGTCTAATTCCCATATCTCCTGCTATCTACTCCACACCTACTGCCGCAAACAACCTGCTCTTCCACAACTACCCCGCCAACACTTTAAACCCATCACTACCCGTTATATCTGCGATGCCGTATCCATAGCTTCCCGTAGTCTTTTGGCACCACTTTCCGACGCTTTTTTATGTTACGGCAGCGGCCATTTATCGCTGAGGAGGGCTTCCCTCCCCACTTTTCATCAAAGGGAACATGGAAATGGTTGAAGAGGCGTGCCTCCCGCGGTGTAGCGCTGCGTTTCTTCAATGGCGAGTCCACGAAAGGTGTTTTGGGAGAATGTAAAGAAGATAAGTTCCGATAATATTTAGGAGAAGTCAGTGACATAGGGTCCCCGCTAAGGATTTTTAATGTAGATTTGGAAGAATATAAAGACACAACTTAAATGAAAAACGCATGATATCCTCCACATGAGCTTAATCACTCCATAAATGTATGCTTACACTAATCAATTTGTAGAATGCTACTTTTCTAAGGTGTTAAATTGAAAGAGATTAGTCTGATAAGTTTAATTATTGCAAACCAAGAGCCTGTAATAGATGCTATGTCGTTTATTAATACAGTCTTTTTACTGATGAGAAATGGGGAAAGATCTTAGATAAATAATTAAATGACAGGTGTTTTATTTTGTCTATTTTAAACTAAATAAACTTCCCGTTATTTCAACTTCATCGGTACCTTCATACAGCATAAGAATAGACGATGTTCGAGTAAATATATTGGATATCCAGCATATAGCTCATAATTGTGACGCGTCAGTAAGTTTTATCCAGCATATTTCATGACGCAGTCATGGTTCTGAGAATCTACCCTTAGAATTACCTCTGTTTGCTCTTTACAGCGAAAGAAAGAAAATGAATCGAAGAAATTCTTATTTCCTCATGCTAAATATCATGGAAATTATTTAGCAGGAAGGTGCAGCAAAAACTGAGTTCCATCGAAATCGATGCCGATGTAATCGATTTTCTCACTTTTGGTGAGCTTACATTAGGAGAATCATAGGACAAATTAACACAACAGTCTTCGAGCAATTTTTGAATTCAAATTAAAACTTTAATAAAACAGGGATCTCGGCGATTTCAATGAATATTCTGATTGGGGATCACTCACGAAAAAAGGGTTTTAATCCTCAAATTCGAGTTTCTCAAAGCTTTCGGTAAATCTTTCGGGTTTTCCGCTGATCTTGGGGAATTTAGATTGAAACCGCGGATTTATGCCCGCATCCTTTTGTATGTAAAGTTTCGGCGCATACATAATTCAGAGCCCAATAATCGACGACCGCGGATTAAATATTCATCTCGGCTTCGAAATTCCGGATACTCACTTCCACGCATTTCGAAACCCCGCATCCGGTCGATCGACCGCTTATCCTTCCGAAGCACATCTCCCGGCATTCATTTCGCGCGACTCCGAATAAAGTCATTTGTCCTTTCTTCCCTATCCCTCCCATGTACACTTATCTCGTGTCCTTCCTCTTAGGCCCTCCTTCGCCACGTGCACTTGTTGCCCTCCGAGGAATGGATGGCGGTTGGAGGTCCGATGGGTAACATATGTTGGGCTGGAGGAGGAGCGGGGGAGGAAGTTCTTTTAAACGATGGGCACAGGTGGATGTGTCCGTTGGATGGGTTTTAAAGTCCAGACTAGGATGGCGGAAGGCTACCTTAATGGGGGAAGTAATAAAGATTTCCCCGTCTCTCTCAATTCCATTTCCCGCGATTGAGCGGGAAAAAGCTAATTCCCATTTTTCCTGACTTTTCCGTCTCGAATTTCAATCGAATCGATGTTTCCGAGGCTTTAATTCGCGAGGGATTCCACGCCAGTTTGTTGAGTTAATCAAACGTCTCCAAGATGAGCATTTTTTCATCTTTCGTCTGTTCCCTTTGGAAATTAGGCAACGTTCGCAATTTCTGAGCGGTTGGAGAGAAATGTCAAGACGAATCGAGGGCAAAAGGCTTTAACAGAACGAGCGTGATCGTGCAGCTTCTCTCAAGCACGCCTTCATGAAATATGTAATTAATTTCCAGTTCCTAAAGGCACGGTAGTCTTTTCCTCGGAAGTGCCACTTATGGCGATCTGCCTATTCAGATGGAGCTATCCCAGCTAAGTGTCTAAGTGAGGTTAGTCTAAGGTTCTTGGATTGCTATCATTCACAAAAATGCCTCTCTAAGATCCATCGAATCCATGCTAACCAGATTAGGAATCGTGCATCGGATTAAATTGTTCAAAATTACTGTAACTTTATATTCCTGAAGAGGTATTTAAGACCTTAGTTGCCGAATTTATGGCTAGATCTAGTTTCTTTTTCCTTTCCATTAGTGATGTCTCCCCTTAAAACGTTGTGGCATATTTCTTTCTCTAAGAATTTGAAACATAACGTGTATAATTTATTAATATATCAATCTGACACTATGTTTCGTTCGTAATTGTCTTGGAAACAATGATATATACCTTAATTCTTGTAATATCTAGAATGATGCTATTGATATGAACGAATCCAAGCTGATTTATGTTTAGCCTTTTTAGCGATACATTTTCTTGGAGTAGTAATTATTACCTAGTTTTCAAGGTACCTCGAGCGACCTTTTGAAAAGTATATCTCTTTTTCATAGTTATTGTTGGTGAATGTATAAAACTATTCATAGAGCATAGTTCGATCACAAATATGCTCATAGGCAAATATTATTATATTATAGAATTTATCCTTAGATCTATATGCTAGAATTATTGATTTGATCAACATATTGAATATTTTAACGCCGTAAATAAAAAAGCCAACAATTCAACAAACAAACATTTAACAAAAAGACAACCATAGAACCTTCCATACTATAAATATAATATAATTATAACTAATGTGTTTCTAGAAGACAGTGAATGGAACTTTCTCTATGAGCGTACCCCAATGTCTAAACGAGAGTTTTTAATGTATTTCATACACATGCATGACTTTTGTACAAAAATATTTATCTCCACCAAAACTATGGGAAGCAAATAACAGATCGAGGCCTTAATTTACACTGCAGTAATTCATATATCCTAAATCAACCAGTTGAAGTTTTAAACCTAAGATGAATTTCTGCACATCTCTAACAAACTCCCCAGAGTGTTAATTGCGGAATTTCCCCTGTTTCACCAAGTAATAATAGTGATAATAGGCATAAATCCTTTGAAACGAACTTTCCGCATACGGTATTACCCAGAGCATTGGTCCAAGTACTATAAATACTCCCATTTCAGCCAGCGCTCTATCTATTCCCCTTCTGAGCAGCGTGCTTAGGAAGGCGATTGCACACCCAACGCGTGTCTTTCGACGAGATGGAAATTTTCCCAGGATGCCTTTCGGCTCTGAATTCCGTCCCGGGTCTAGTCTCGGCGCGTTTTGCAAACCATAGAAAGAGAGAGAGGGACATTCGTGGGGGACTGGATCACAGTGATTGCGGAGGCGGTCGTGATTTGGAATCTCATTAAGCATCACGGCTGCAGAGGGTAGCCGAGTACGCGGCTCCATCGAAACGAGAGCTGGGGGCGGGCTTGTTTACGCAGGGGTGTGTAATTGACTTGAGGAGGAGAGAGAATATTGAGGGTTTAGACGGTGTGGGAGGAACGGTATATGCATAAGAAATTGGCGGATTGGTTAATACGGTTTGCGAATTCCTTCGCGGAATTCGGAGAACAATCGGAACATCTCCGCATGAAATATCGATTGGAAGTTTGGATGAGTCCAAAATTCACGACTTTATCCAAACGCGTTACGCATATGTAATCCTGACACGCATCTCAAGTGGGCCGGTCTTTCAGGCATGTGTTGCTCCGTTCAAATAGCGGCATCTCCAAAAGAAGAAAATGTTTAAATTATTAAACCCCCTGCTATTCCCCGACTTTTAATGTATCAATGTAGATGTAGATGAAAAAATGATTTTTATAATAAAACAAGGGTTCTCGGGAGAGAAACATACAATCTAACTTGAGAGTGAGTATTCAAGCTCCGTAATCCCATGACTCCTTCATCAACATCTAAAGCTTTTCGATGCCTTCGAAATCATCCGTATAGCCTCTGATTCCCCACTAATTCCAATGAAGTCCTCGATGACAATCCCCACAATTATCTCGTATAAAACTCCTCCCGATTACTACGCTTCATAAATATTTATGTTCTCTCATTACGTTTTATGTGAAAATAACTTTCCATCGATGAATATCAATCCTTTAATAAAAGGAAAATTCAAATCTATCCGATTCGGATTACGGAAAGCTTTGCACGTGATCCTAAAATTTCAAAATTCATGCATCACTTGCGTTATGGAATGCATTCGATTCATGCAAACGTAGTTATACATTTGAAAATGTATTGTTAGTTGAATTACTCTCTAGCTTTCGTATTGCAAAGGCTTTTCAATGCATACAACAGAAAGGTATGCTGTCTGCACGATGTAAAAAAATCATTTTCGCTGTATATGAAATTCTTAAATAGAAAATTAAATGAAATTTTGTTGAGAGAAGCGGGGGAATGATTAAATAATTTCTATGGCACGAAGTATTTGAATATCTAAGAAAATATACAAACTTTAACATGAAATACGGAATTTTAAAGCACTACTGAGACAGTACACTACTTAGCAATGTACTTTAACCACGACCCATATTAATCAGTCTTTTATGGCCTAATTAGCTTTTACTTGCTGGAATTAAATCTATTGCAATTACGATAGTAACCTTTACTTCTACTTTTCCATTCCAAGTTGCCTTTCTCTCAAACTCCCTCAGTTCATACAACTTTGAATTGATAAGGAAAGCGATGATGAAACTCTTATTATAATGATATTATTTGCCTATCAATATTAGATAAATTATTGAAAGCCAGTTACATCCATTTGAGCAATCATATTAATGCTAATTAAGTACCAGTAATTTCAAAGCCATGCATACATTCGGATCAACCAGCATTATGGGTGAATTAATGAAGGAAATATTTTAAGTGGAATCATTGGATTTCTGCATTGGAAAGACCGCGGAGGACTTGAAGGCCGACTGGGAATATGCCATGGGAACTCGAAGGAAACGAAAAGGTCGTCCGTTTATAAATACAGTGAGTCACTCTAAGTCGCAATTTTCTTGATTGTATATTAGGGCTCCCTCTTTTCTAGATTCACGTTCTACGATACCTCCAGTAAAAAATAAGAGCGAGCTAATTTTTGCGTCGACTTCTGCAACGAACCATTTGAGTGACGCAAGAGATCGATAAATTTGCATAGCTTTGCCTTTGCTAAAAATTGGAAGTCTCAAATTTCAAATGTCAGGCCTAATACCAGTTATAAAATTCCTGCCAATTACCTGCCTACAGGGTTACAATCAGAATTACACTCTTTACCTGAAAGTGCTTTGATTGTTGAACATCACGAGTAGTTCCTTCAGCAGTTACATTTCCCACCCGAGGAATTCGAGAAGTTATTTATTTATTCACTCATTCATTCATTACGAGCAGAGTCCAGTTACAAGGTTTGAACATCTTTAAAAGTTTTAGCAATACTAATACGAATAATTAACATAAAATAACATACATATGCCATTCTTAAGACAAAATATCTAGTATACCTATACAAATTCTTATTCATATAATAACTGTCATAATTACCATGTGTACATGTAGATATATTGAGAACCTTTGTGTTTGAAATATAAGTAATTCGTAAACAATAATAAAATACACGAATGTATTATGTAGACAAAAGAAATTCAAAATAAATAAATTCGACTAAATTTAAATTATGTTATGGATAACAATATTAAATTTTAACTAAATTGTATGTAATCCTCACTAACAAGTTATTATTTCTGTAGTGTTGATGTGACAATGATATAGATTATTAATTCAGTATATGCGGGTAAATAAGTTACTTAAAGAGAAAATTCAATATTTTGGTTACATATGACTAATTTCGGAGAATGCAAAAGTGCAAATTGCACTTTCATTACCAAGTTTACCTCTATGAGCGTTCAATTGTTAAAGTCTCCTCTCCGTACGTGCTTATGCGCAACAGTGTAGCAGGAAGTTTCTTTCCTAAGACGAGAAAGAATTTCTTTCCAAAGCAATTTTTGCTGTGTAAGTGTACGAAACGGTCTTCCTTTCATTGTAATGGACTTCCTTGAGGTAACGCCTTCCCATTTTGAGTTTACTAAGTATAAAAGTTCGAGTGTATCCTGCTTCTATATATAACAGAAAACGGAATAATACATTTGCAAATATCAGATAACCAAATACTCACGAAGTCAGAAAACTTTGATTAGGAATATCTTCATTGAATAGTTTACTCAATCACAGTTAATATTCGTATTTTACGAAAACGTTTGACATAGTTTCACATTAATTTAATTGTCACTATTGATGTCCATTTGGATAGTGAATGATTTTTAACATTTATATATTGGATGAGTCAGAATGAGAATGTAATTTCTGGCATCGAATCATCGTGATTCGCTGGATTGAAAGAATTTCATTCAGCTACATAATAGCTTACCGGATATCAAAATAAAATTACTGTTTATGAGATACATCCACTCTACTTAATTTGCTTGCAAAGTATTTGACACCTGTGCAGAAAATCTAACTAATATAAAACTTGCCGAGTCATTCTTGGTTTATATCGAAAGGGTTTTTCTAAGTCTACAGTGAAAAGGACTCCGTTTCTGTGAATAGGTAATCCAGGAAGTTTATGAGTAAGAGAGATCTTAATTCTGCAACGTAGCCATTGGTATGAACCCATTAGTAGTAGTTTTGTTAATTACATATAGATTCACGTTTATGTAAGAGTACATTCAAATTATAACATGTTAACAGAGGCTCATATTCACAGAAAATGGTTTCAAAATTAAATACCTCACGTTTCAACTTCACGATGAAACTGTCGTCTATTGTAGATTGCAATTACGGCAATAAAATGAAAATTTGAGTTTATTAAAAAAGCTTTTTTTCTATTTAAGAATTACCAGTTTAGTTAATCTGGTGCACTAATAGAAATAAGTGAGTAAATTATACAATGGTAGAAGCTGATGGATGAAATCCGTTAATAATTCTGAGAACACATAAATTAAGTCAAACATCGCTCGCGTCTAAGTTTTTCTCCTTATTAACCATTTAAATAGTGCAACAGACTTTTCCCGCTCCACTTATACATTCCTCCTCGAATAAAGACGATATCTATCGCATTAATTCCTCTCTTAGGAGATGAAAAACATCTTTGACCGTTTGAGATCCTTGAAAAAAGAGAGGAGGAGAATAATTATTAGATTTGGCGATTAAAGAGCAGACAAACGACCCAACCGTCGAAAAAGATCCTTGGAAACAGATCGAGACATGAAATGCTTCCGTTGAAAACTTTAAAAAGCGTCGGTTACGGAGAGAGACAATTAATTCGGCCGCGTCATATGGCGCTCCTTCCGCCCACCGATTCCTCCTCATTTTAAAAGCCAAGAGGTGTAAAAGCGCTATATGCAAAACCTTAAGACGCGCGCCATATGTGATCACGAGAAACGGACTTTTAAAGCTCAACCGAAAGACGTTCCTCTTTTTATTTCGAAAAAGGGACGGTTGGGCAAACGCGGCCATATGTCGCGCTTTGCTCGCGAAGGAGAGGAAGCGGAGGAAGCTTGCAGATGTCGTACCTCCGACGCCTATTTGCGGAGTCATTCATTGGCGGCCCCTGAGCGACCTCTTGTGGACCCTCCGAGAGACTCCGGTGCTGATGGACACCGGCTGATTGACTAGAGATTGGGCTGAGGAAGGTTGAGTGTCACCCCGAGGAAATTGGCCAAATAATCCTTGAACGGTTGTGTGGGTAGGCATAGCTGTTAATGCGATCATTTCCGAAGGTGAGCACAACCAATAGTAAATCTCATACCTCTCTGCAGCCTTAGCACAGCGAAATGATTAGTTAAGAAGAGTACTTGCACAAATATTAAGGCATTTTTATAATATTTATAATTTTAAGCCATTACTCCAGAAATGTGACGTAGCTTTGTAATTCTCTTATTACACTAGTTCACTGACAAGATTAGTAGCAATCATAGTTGCAAGAAAATAAAAATACATATATGTATAATTTATTTATATTACTATTTATCATAAGAATTTGCAACTAAATACATAAATTTATAGTATGTACTCTACTTTATCAAGGTGGGACCGGAAATAGATATTTCTGGCTTGGAGTGACTCCATTGAATATTCGAAAAGATTTCTTGACCTGTTTAAATATTTACAATGGAAGTTACGCTAAGAATGAAGGTGTTATTTCTTTTGGACCAAATCAATTCATAAGATCATACTCAAAGGACAAAAATCTAAACTTTTACCAAAGAAAGAGACAAATGTACGAGGGAGCAAATCTCAGAAGATACTCGGAGGAAGTTTGGTGAATAATATTTCGCAGGAGTGAATGATTAGTTGATTCAATTTATTTTTGCTAACGGTATAAAGACGCGCCTGATTGCTTTTTTATCTTTTTTACTTCTTATTTATACGCACCGGCTGCGAGCCCCTGATTTACCTCGGGGAGAACGCAGCCGTTTTGTCGGCCACATTTGGTTCGGAATTTATCGCTGTAGAAAAGGTTTGAGACGACTATAAAATATTGAATGAAATGAAGTGAAAATGGCAGAGGGGAAAACTGCCAAACTGGGACTGCTCTACACCTCTTCCTTTGTTTTTGGGTGGCACTCTTTGATACGCTTTTTGGATGACCAATTCATGCATTAGCCATTAATATGAACTGATATTAGGACGAGCAAAACATTCCCATTCATAACTATTTGCTATCTACGGAAGTTACAAATCAACTTTAAATCTCATATATAACTCATGAGCTGTATCACAAATGAAAAATGTTACCGAGTACAGATGGTTGAGGTTACAATGGTGTTCTTATGGAATTTGGGCATTTGTGGGTTTGAATGTTTAAATGAACCAACGAATCCTTGCATGAATAGTTTGGAAGAAATAAAGCTTCTTACACCATTTGAATCCTTCATACCTTTACATGATATTGATACTTTAAATTCAATCATCGTCTATATCGTCCATCTGATTCTACGTCTGATTTTATGTTCGAACCACTACTGGGGTATAATCAAATACAAGTTCCCTTAGAAGAATGAACGTTATAGAAGTTCAAACAAGAACCGCGTAAAACCAGCAATTAAAAATTCATTTCTATTCACCTTTCCGAGAGACGAATAGAACAGTGTATTTATTCTAATTCGGCTGATGATCCGTCTTGAATATTTATGCAGCCCCTATCTCAAATCCATTTTCCGAGAGTGGCAATCTTCCAAACCTCGGAAATGGACGTAATGTCCTTGAGGGCGTCCGTTCAACGAATTATTTAAGAATATTCCTAAAAAAGCGAGAGGAGGGGAGAAGTCGTGTTTTTTTATTCTTGAGGCCCCTAATTAATAAAGGGAGAACATAAAATGTCGTGAAAATGGATTGGGAACAATGAACGTGAGTAAGCTAAGGCACACATGAATCAACGTTGTTTGTTCTCACAGTCGAGCAAAGGCTGGGAAAAATCGGAACGACTCAAGGAATGGGAAAAAGACGTCTTCAGGATTTCCAACTTACGACGCAAATGCACTTTTGAAATTCATAATTTACTATCCCTCATTGAATGCCTTATTAGGAAGTTATCATCTTCCCGTTACCAACCGGATGAGAATAGAAAAAATAGAACGATTTTAAAGGAGTTGAAATAAATTTTCCGTTTAGCTTTTTAACGAGTGAGAAGTTAAAAAACGAATAAAATAGCCAACGTATCAAACGATTGTGTAAAAATGAATTATTATAATATCTATTTTTTCGGAACGCGGTAAAAACCGTGAAGTTTAGGTAATTCGAAGCGAATTAGATATTTAATGCTACACAAAGGTAATTAATGGCTCGAGATTGAGAATATTTGACTGAATTTCTTGAAAATTTTGCATTGAAAGTGAATTAAATTCTGCGCTATATTTAAACAATTTCCAAAAATATTTATTTTATGATAATCTGAACACGTAATTTCCCCTTATTTGAGCAAATTTACCAAGTAAAATACAGCGCTAATAAAGCTACTTAAGAAAATCAGGAGCTTGAATAACTGGGATATTTAACGAAACCAATTCAGGTGATAGATTTTTTCACATAACAAATATCCAAATGTTGATAATGTTTGAGGCCTAACAAAATTATATTTAGAGGAAATCACTTTTATTTTTAAACCTCTCACAAAGTCAATATTTGAACGGCCAAAGTGCATTTAAATATATTTTAAAAATAAACAGCTTTACAATGAATTCAATTGCTTGAAAAGGGCAGAGTGATTAAGGATAAATGTGCGGCTTCAACGAAAATGAATAATATTTCATGAATACACGTAAGAGTTGATCTGTTTACAAGGAACATCGAAAGTGATAGCAGAGGTATATTTTTGAGAAAAGGCCACGGCGAGGATCTTATTTGGGACAAAAACAAGAAGGATGATTTAAACGTCCTCCCGAGAATGACGTGAGAACCGGATTGCGAGCGGAGATAATTCGGATGATCTCTCACAGAAACGAATTCCCAGGGAATGTGGGAGATCTCTGATAGAATTAAACGTGGGTGACATTACGGATGTATAGGCTTGATAGGTGGACCGCATACCTCAGTAATTATTAGGAACATCAAATTCTACTTCTTTCGGCTTCATCAAGGAACTGTTAAACAGCGCGATTCGCTTAGAGATTAATAAAAATAAGGAACGAGAATGATTTTAAATGTGCGGGCAATCTTCTTAAAAGATCATCAGTCATTTCGGATAGCGTTAATTATTCATTCCTTGGCGAAGACTCTGAGAAAATTCTAAACATTGTGGAATTCGCAAACAAGAGGATTTTGCAACCTGAAACGGTGTTGCTAATTTGTTGAACAGCTATAAATCCTAAAATTATCTTTATGGAGATCTCAACGATAGATTCCTCTATTTTATCTCGCTTTAATAATGAGCTGTTGTATTTATATCATCCCTACTGATAGATTTTCATTTTTTTTAGATTTCAATGTTTATACTGGGAGCCCTGGAAATCGATCTAAAATTGAGAAAGGAATGGTTTTCCTTCGATTTAGACCTGGAGTTTTAATATTTTATTAAAAGAATTTCAAAAATATACATCGTCACAAAAATATTTATGGAAATTGTACTGACAACCTTAAGGCTTTGGCCATCACTAAAAAAAAATCTAAACGAAGAAGATGACATGTTTGCTCGTAAATTTGAGATAAACTTCATCATTCGCATCGTTGTGAATAGCTATAAATTTATTTAATCACAATCATTATGATAAAATTTGACACGTGATGATAATATTCTCTTCATTTACAGCCAAGATCTCCTGATCATCAAATCATCCGGTTAAGCTCATGTCAAACAGCAAGAAAAATGACTTCATACAACCGCTAGTCACCCGAGCGTTGGTGGCCATAACTGTGAGCACCGTAATAAAATCCTTATCTCCCCCACTAAAGCGATGGGGAACATCGACCGAGAGTCGGAACCTTTTATCCCAACCAACCGAACGAAACAAATCGATTCTCCAAAAGTAAAACAAACCGATGGATTTCAATATCGCCGTTCCGATTAACCGTGGTTCCCAGGAGACCCTAAAATAGTGGGAGGACGCGCAAAATAATGGCAAGGTTATCGCTCGAGACACGAGCCCTCTGGTTGAAGGTCGATGTTTTGGTCGCATCGGAGGGCATCCGCGGGGGGCAGAGCGCGGGGGCGGGTCGCCCAATGGGAGGAAGATGGGCAGCTATTGTAGCGTGAGAGAGCGGACCGGAAGTATGTTATCAAGGCTGGCAGGAAGAGAGGGAGGCGGTTTGGCTTCGAAGGTAAGAGCGAACGTGGGAAGGAGGATGGGGGAGGCGGTGGGAAAAAGAGGGATGAAAAAGGGTCGAAGGCAAAAGTGAACGTGGGAGAGAGGGAAAACGCTGGACTTGACTTGTGCCTTTTACTGAGAGCATGTCATTTCCCTCTGCTGTGTCCGGATTTGGATGTTTGGTGAGTCGACGACAAGGGAAAGGGGGCGAGGAGGAAATTGGAGTGCGTTGGGAAGGGGGGCGGTGGAATGGGGGGATAGGCCCCTATACGCTGAAGAATTCAGTCCCAACGAAGTGTCAGGGGTTTAATTTATTAATCCTTAACTTATCCTTAGTTTAAAGACCCTGTGCAACACACTTAAACAAAGCATTTTTCATAACTCTCAAAAGGCTAATGTTCTCCGGAGGAAATTAAAACTGTTGGCGTTGAAGTCCCCATTGCAGTGTCTCTTACTCTCAACAGAAACCGCGATGGAGTTTTTTATATGCAGTTGGTGCATAGGGAACTTCTTCATTCTCAATATAGAAGCACACACATCCGCTGGACTAGGAGCAGGAAGACTGGAATTCCACTCTCACGTATTCCTAATGCTCCATTTTATACGTATCCGGTGGTGTCTAAAGGCAACGTACTTAAGACGCGGATGGTATTTTCAGATACCGCCCCCAAGGACGTTTGCCGATTCAAAGTTTGAAATGGTTCTCTTCTTTCTCATAGAACAATCAAGATCAGCAACAATAGTAATATCAAAAAATTAGTATCTTAACTATAAATAAAAGGAAAATGTTGAATTGTAGTAACTACGTGCTACTCAAAAAGTAGTTGAGAAAATATACGGAATGAGGAGAGCTTTCGCTAATTTAAAATAATCCGAGTACTTTGAAAGTGGCGATATAATTATATTTTACTGTGTATTTCTCATCCAAAATAAGTTAACTATAAATGTAATCGACATACGAGGTCAGGTGGAAGAGAGGCCCACCTGGGCCTAACCTCGGCAATAAAGGGTCCAACTAACTAACTAACATATGCCTATTAACCATGTAAGTAAAGTTTAAGTTAATTATAATCTAAATGCGAATTCTTATATTTCGAATCGTTTCAATAAGACATAGTATATTCCGAAGAGATGTAAAAGTTATTTGGAAAATATTTATTGTGGATCGATTTGTAAGACGATATATTAATAGTAAAAGTAATCTTTCATTAATTCCATTACTGGAATAGGCCAAGTGCAGTAAATCAGTTAAATAAAAGGGTTCCTAGATGCTTTATCTCTATTTGCATGGCAGAAACAGCTCGGTGGATGTCGTAAACGTCGGAGTCACGTGTTAGATTCGAACTCAGAAGTAACGTATTTAAGGAAAGGAGTGCGTGGGGAGACGTGGTGTGGGAGGAAATAAGACGGTCGGAAGGGAACAAACGACCGTTGAGGTTTGGATGGAAAGAGTTACTAGGCATTTTTGGGCAGTTTTTAAAGGGAACGGTGAGTGTGGGTGATGTGTAGCAACAGGTGAATATGGATGGGAAAAAAAGAGTGGCTGGTGGCGTGACCTTGTGGATTTTAAGTGCACTGGGCGCTAAGCATCGCACGCACTTTGAATGAATAACGAATAAGAGGGGACGGTTACGGCGACCAATTGAAGGTTGCCCCTTCAAAATTTCGGCCGCTTTATCCGCCGTGAATGCGAGTGCAAACATCGCGTGCGCCCGCACTTTATGGACACGTTCAATAAAATATAAACGCGCCAGCGGTTTACCTATATAAGGGAGGAAAATGGATACTTTTAAAATTAGGGAAATTAATAGTAATTTACACTAAGTAAATGAAATATTTTTAGATGTCGAATTATTAGATGAATGCTGCGGACGAAAATCGGGAATAAATATTTGATGCGCGAGGCAACGAGTAAGTCATAATTATTAATACGTGATTTGCTAATGTTCTAAATGACTGAGAGGAAATTTAATATCAGAACGTAGAATAATGTTAGTCAAAGTCTTCTTCTTTATTAGGATTCATTACCTCTTGACAAATATTCTCATACTTTTTAACCTATCAGTGATGCTAGGTAATTTCCGTATATTTTTCGACGGGAATATAGTTCAATATTGGTGTTACTCATTATTTTCATACATAATATAATATAAATCTAGCTTTATGGTAATATTATTGTCAGCGGTTGAATAAAAAAGTCGTTTTATACAGAATTTTTTAAATCGTCCACCAGAGTTCGATATACATGTATTACGGTTTAAATCATATTAGAGCAGCAGCGTCCTTTTCCGACATAAACACAATTAATGGCATAAATACAAACCTCCTTCAATATGGAAATTTATATAATATCAATGTGTAACCAAGGGCAGTAATTACCAATGAGTTTCCTTCCCTCAAGGCACCACGACAAGAAAATAAAAATCAAAAACTTAGTCTAAAGACCGATCACATCGACAATGCGAAAATCATATTAATACGAATTAGAGATAACGAAACAAGGATATCGATACAATTAAATAACCCTCCAATCATGCTGTCACCTCACCATTATTTACATAACATCATGCACACCAGTTATGAAACAAGTGAGTAGCGCCCCCTCGGACGCGTCACTTTCATTTTGATGGGCTCATCGATTGTTAATGCGAGAATGAATGATCGAAAATTTGGGCAACTCACCTTCCGATGACATTCCGTGTCCGCTCTCTTCTAAAAAGGGAAGAGAAAAGAGAATTCCTGATATACCATCAATATGACCGCCTCACTCAACGACACAAAAAATAACAGAAATATAAAAACACACTTTTATTATCCAATAAAATTCCCAATAACCAAAATGGAATTTCTCTGCTTCGATAAAAATGAAACAATCCCAAAAAATGAAGTTACATATTGTATGCTTTGACAAAATGGCCAGCCATTGAAATATTATCGTGAAAATACGTTTAAAGAATATTCCGTTCGTTTGAATGATCTGAAATTGTTTTCCGACGATCTCTTTAACTCTTTCATCCTCGAACTGAGCTTTTCCTTGTGCATTTAGCATATGTGATAAACCTTAAAAGTCTCTCGCTACTGTATGGATTTTTTAGCGGGTTTACATCAAAGATTTTGTTAGCACATTTCGGAAAATATATGTATAGCTTAAATTCCTTTTATTTTGTATATTATGAAAGAATATCATTGCGGAATGTAATAAAGCCTTATTAAGCAAAATACTACTGATTGACGTACAGTATATTATATTAGGTTAGAATCGTTGAAAATTCCATATTGTGCTAAATCTTACGCAAAAGCTCGAAAAAAATAAACTTTAATCGACTGGAAAGAAGTGAAACCTAAAACCTAGGTAAACCTAAACCTAGATACCTCGTAGGAAAAAACGTTTTCAATCCACTGAAGTTATTTTCCTCACTGATAACTTCAATAATCATCCTGCGATACAAATTGATTGTTTTTTTCTCTTCCAGAAACTAACTCGGAAGAGAAAAATCAAAATTTCTCCATTTCTGTTAATAATTTTGCATATTACCTATCCTAGTATATAGTAAGTTAGACAACGTTAATCAGTTTACAGCCAATAGAGAGTTTCTCCTTAATCATTCAATTTTTCAATGTTCAAAAACCGAAGGAATCCGACCTCTAGAATTTATGCAACAAATTATATGAAAAAATTTTGAGTTTTCCTTTAGAAGTTAGCATTTGATCTCTCAAATGGATCTCAGGTAAACAGCGATAAGCAAACAAGAACTAGGATGAATAATACCCGTTGTCCATCTTTAATAGAATATTTTGTTGTGTTCATGTAGCAAGGAAGATTTAAAAAAGTTCATCAAGGAAAGCCGCGTTGACGTAATGAGGCAAGATAGAAATTTAATGTACATAGTGGCCGAATAGAACCACAAGAAAGAAAAGGTACTGAGAGAGGATGCATAACAGAGACATAAGGGGGGATCAATCCATTAGAGTCTGCCCATCCCCATTAAGAGTCACGTAAGGATGGCCCGTCGCAATCGACGTACTTTTACGAGAACCCGATGGTCACGCCAAAGCGTAAACAAGCCGTGCGTGTGTGACCTCACGGGTCGTGTTGCCGATTAAGGCATCACAATATGCGTGGGAGGAGAGTTTTGATTCCGAGGTGCAGATGCCAACGCTGTGCGAGACAAGAGGTTTACGAGGCGCTATGGGTCGTTATGTTACGCGGACGGCGTACATCGGCCATTCCCCATAATGGAGGGGATCGGGTGGCGATGGATTATGGATCGAGTGCTACCGCTCTTCCTGCGATGGCCTAAGTCGCTAACTATCTCGAAGGCCCCTAAAGAACCACGAACTATAAGGTCGTTGAAAAACAAGAGCTGTTACGTTAAATTCGCGCCCTGCTTTTTTATCCTACTGAAATATTGATTGTGGCCAACTGAAGCACCTCTATAAAGAGCTCTTAAATAAATCCTTTCTTTCTCTATTAGCGCTAACCAGGGGCTACAATCGTTTACTTCTATTTTGATATTTTCTTTTCCTTCGGGCTTCTTTCACACGAACTTCCTTTTCATAGTTTCGGTTTATTTTAAAACATTATATATCTTTATTTCACTATGAAATTCAAACGAAAACGTTAAAATTAAAATTAGGAGAGCTATTAATTAAGGTTCCGAGAAGGCAATATGCTCAGTTACGTAAATATTAATGGCCAAATGAGTCAACGTACTCGCGTTGTGTTTATTAAGCATTTATCCTGTTTTATTATAGATTATTACATCATTTATCGGTAACCGTTTTGCGATCATCAACATGTTTAATAATTTATCATTTTTTTCAAAGAACATCATTATTTTGTATTATGATGGTAAAGTGAGGTGCTTCTGGGTTCTTAGAAACCTCAATCGTAACACCAATAAACTTGTTTTATCCTCAAACAGTTAAAATTTGAGCATTGTCGATGAAGAGAATACTCGTCCATCGTAGGACTATAAAGTGATAATTAAAGGCCAAAGATTGCGAGAGCACTCTAATGAACGGCAGATGCCCCGACACTTAGTGTTCTCTTCATCGCTATACGGCTCTCCAAAAACTTCTGTATTTCCAAAAGAAGATACTCTACGTTAATGCTGAAAAGCTATGGTGGTTCTCAAAATGGATCTTTACTCTCTGAAGCTCACTGTTATTGTCTCAGAAAAAGCGGAAGGTGAGTTTGAATGACTTACAATCTCTTTGTCTTTACACGTTCCAGCGCTAAAAATATACTGAATTGGTCTCGCAGCTCTGAAACGGTTCCTAAGATATCGGTCATCGGAAAAGTAAGGAAATAATAATCATGGGCGCTCGCAGGTACTAATTAAGTAGCCATGAGGTAATGGAAGATAGATGGAGGATAGATGGAGGGGTGTTGGTGGATAAAGATAAAAGATCAGCGATGAAGATGGAAGGCGTGATCTCACGAAGGGGCGCTGACCACCACTCGATTACGTGTTTATCATTCTGTGAAATGTACTCATGTGCCAGATCAGCTAAGGAAGGAGGAACAATTTGAGAAAAGATAGGAATTGCTGAAAAAATGTAATCTAACTTGAAAGAGATGATGAAACTATATTTAGCTTCATTTCAGATTATGATTTTCTTTCAATACAAAATTTTCTTGTTCGCTTTTTTAAAAGTAACTTCACGATATAATTTCACGGAAAAGAGATATTTTCTGTAGAGATTATGACAAGCATTTCATAGTTCAAAATGGCTGTTCCTAAGATGGGCCTTCAGAAAAATAGTATCGAGTATAGTATTTCATGCTTATTTAAAGCAAGTCGTAATTTATGCGCTGAATTGCTTCTAAGGTGATTTGATTCCGTTTTTTTGGTTTGAATGTGGTATTACTTCAATTAAGTTGAATATATTTTACAAAATATTGTTTATTAGTGATGATTATAGAATAATTTTCGTTGATCAATAAAGTCTTTACCGGTTTAGAGAGAGGTATTGACAACAAAAGGCACCGATTCAGCATTATTTTGTTTGACAAGTCTTTGTAAGACACAAGAGGATAGATCTTAAATGCATTTTCAAAAACTGAGCAGAGCATAATCCGAATAAAGCTATCAGATAAGCCGTAGCAATAAATACAGGTTTGAGTTTAGCGCAATAAATAGTCGTAATTTAACTTGCTTGTATTTCAGTAGCAAAAGTAGAGAAATCTCGTGTCGAAATAGAGAAAACAATTCAGCGAGTGTAAAAATATGAAAAATGCGCGGCCTTTGAAGTTGTTGAGGAAGTCCTGGCATCGGCCACACAACGCTTTCTCGTTTCTTTCTTTCCTCAGTATTACGTTCGCTCATAAAGATATGAGTTGGCCGCTCGCCATTTTGGATTGAAGACGGAAAGAAATCGCATTCTGGGACAGCGAGGGCATAAATCGGCCGTTTGATAAGCGCATTCTTCAGATAAGAGGCTAAATCCACTGAGCGGTAAATCTCGAGGAGTTTGTTTATACACGCTGATCAAATGTGAGCTAAATCAGCGGCCGGAGGTTTGTGAGAATTACGACGACGTTGCAGCGGTCGCAAGTAACAAAGGAATGAAAGTTACGAGACTGAGGAGTAAATAAACGAGTTAAATGACCACAATGAATCTTTCCTTGCGATGATCGGAGGCTTATGAGATGATTTTGCACGAATTTTAACCGAGGTTTGTTATTTACCAAGTATTTTTTAAATGTTGGAAATTACAATATTTGTGCGGAAAATTTTTTCCTTTTTGAATTACTTAATGTAAACCTATATAAACTTATTTTTTTAAGAATAACGTGCTTTCTCAGTAATTTCCTAACCTTCACACTTAGTATTGACTCGATAAATTTCATGCGTCGACAGGTGCAATGTAAGATATTCCAAGTACTAATGATACTAATGCGTTAGGTACAAATCGTTCCTGTCCGTAAACAGACTTGATTGCTCAGATAACCCACTATCTTTCTTCGGGTGATCTATTTAAATGCACTTCAATCGTTCCAAATCAGAAAACCACTGTCAAGGTAACTAATTCCGTTCTCCTTAATTATAATTCCTTCTAATAGTTTATCGCTTACGTTAAGCTTCTTTGCCATCAATGAATACTCCATACAAAACATTTGTGCAAAAAGGGTGATTTGTTAAGCTATTTCTAAGAACTGCAATGAAAGTCTTATGGAACCTCGAAGTATTTTTTTGTGTCATGTACACTCCTGGCCAAAATTAACGCACCACCTCCCTAGCGATCCTAACGACCGGTGGTGCGTTAATTTTGACCAGGTGTGTGCTGAAATGTACATATTTAACTCAATAATATTTCTCATTACCCATTCGTTAATGCACTCATATATGAACTTTTAAGCTCTATAATGTATTTAACTACATCTGCGAAATGATAAATTTCTGTACTTATGTGCAGAAACTTATCATTTAACCCTGTGCTATGTGAGTAGTTTTCTTGGTATAATACTATAATTTTTCTTTGTATGCTAATACAATAAAAAGGACTACATAATTCTTACAAGAAATTATGATTTTCTTCGAAAGCGTCCTGCACTCATTACACGAGAGGTTACAAATAGCTTTATTTGCTTAAGTACAGAAAATTTCGATTGGTTTACATCAAAGACATGTCCTAACAAGCTGATTCATTGCTTTTAAAAGATGATTCCTCCTGATTACATATCACTACACGTCACTAAGTAATTGTAATGCTTTAACAGTTACATTACGATGAAGATCGTAATATCTGTTACGTCCCATTTCCCATCGGCTGATTCCTTCTCTCTTTTACCCGTCTTACATTTTCGACTTCGAAAGGGAGTAAAAAAGCATCATCTTGTGCAGATCTCGCGGGATTGTCAGTAGAGGGAAGAATCCGAGTACAAGATGGAATGAGTGGAGTGGAGAGGCCACCTGGAGTGCAATTAAGAGAGAAAGGTAGAGCGCCACAAATCTCAGGAACAGGACACACGTAATGAGGGAAGATGCACTCTGCCCATACCTTCCTCTATCTCACCATTGTCTCTCTCTCCTTTTCATTTCAATGTTGCGATTGTGCACAGGTGCAGCGTAAAGAGGTGTGTATGCATTAGAAGCGGTGCAGGATCGTGAAATGGGCGGATGCTGCGTTTCAGTGAAAAAGTGTGTCTAACACCACAAGAAGAGTACTAAATAGTGGTAGCAGATAGCTTTCTATCACTCACCTAGGCATTATAAAGGCTAATTATATCTACTGCGTTGAATGTCCAGCTCGTGGAATATAAAAGTGAATAAAGTAAGGATCTTGGTTGTAAAATGATAATGTGTAACAATAACGATTGTCTATCAATCGGCTAAAGTTTTGGCAGTAACCTGGATTAAATCTTTCGAAAAATTAGTTTTGCTGGTTCATTAGAATTATATTAATCAAATTTGGTGCCGGTCATATTCACATTCATAATGCAAGAGGAAAGTTTATGATGTAGCAAGCCTGTTTGTTTTAGATGTTACAGATATCTGCAATTATACATAATCGTTTACATCGCTCAGAAACTGTCGTCAAGATTTTATCTATCTAAGTTTACTTGGGCAAGACGACGTATTATTTATCAACAACCGTCTCTATCTATTCAAGTGACGCATATAGCCGAGGATTTCCAATGTATTTATGTTCCAACCCCAAACAAAGTATCCGAAAACCCGTATAGAAGTAAGAGTGCGAGCGAAATTAGGAAGTTATGGGAGTTATGATAGGATATCTCTGTACCAGGTGTCTGATTTATGAAAATTTACAGTGAAATCATATCAAAAGTACTAATTATTTCGAAAATCCCCTCTCTCTATTTATCATGAGCATCCGATAAGAAAAATTGATATATTCGGTAAATAATATTCAATGTCCGGCCAAAGCAAAGCATTTAAAAATTAAAAACTAATTCTAATTTAGAAACTAAGTACAACGATAGGATTCAGAAGTTTTCACAGTAGTAACGCTTAATTCGCAATGATGTATTATTTCAGCAACTAAAACGTAGTTTCAGAATGAATCAAACACAAATTCAAGAAAAAATTTCGAAGCAAATCGAATTTATTTTATCAGATATTCTCGGTTGAATAATCAAGTCAGCTAGCAAGATTAAAAACATCTCTAGCCGGAAGTTTATGCAAGCTGAGTGCGAAATGCTACGGAATGCTATTTTAGCAAACAGTTCATTTCGATCACGAACAGTGCAATTCTTTACAGAAAGAAACATGTGCCTTCGATCGCATGGCGTTAAAATTTATGATAATGTATTAAAATCGGTCATTCGCTCGGGCCGATTACATCTTGTCCACTGCCGTGAATTATAGCGAGAGACCAAAAGCAATTCCACTGCGTTTGAAAAGTTTTTGGCAAACTTCCGAATCCTTTCGATGCACGTGCTTGCGCCTAGACCACTTTCTTTTGTTTCTCTCTCATTTTAAATTGCGTGCGTTTCGAGATCGAGGCGATAAGAGACACTCACGTTTTTTCTTCGATTCCTCCACCATGGTGTGCATCATCGACTGCTGTTGGTGCTGATGCTGCTGCTGCTGGTGGTGCTCCTGCTGCTGCTGCAATTGGTGCTGCTGCTCCTGATGCTCCTGTTGCTGCTGCAGGTGGTGCAGGGTGGAGGGCGAGGGGAGCTCCATGCTGATCATTTGCAGAGTGGGGGGCGGGGATAGGGGGGGCTCTCCTCCTGCCATTCGGATAAACATCGCCCACTTTTTGGTGGCCGAGGGGGCACCTCTCTCCTATTCCAAACGTATTACTGCAAAACAAAATAAACAATAATGGTTACACACAAATTTTAATTCATGATATGTATATATATATAGTCTTAAGCTTATGAAATGAGTTCAGAAATATTAACATTTTACGCCTTAGTCAATCAATGGATTATGTTATTCCATAATATCTTTGATGAAATCATCGAGCTGGAGAGCGTAGGAAAAATTTTATTTACGTCACCAAAAATATTTATCAGAGATCCGTTGGATTTATTAATTTATATTCATCCCGATTTCAGAATGATTTGATAACGCACAAAACAATTCGAGAATATCGTTCTCTACCTCCAGTAGACTTTTAAGGGATACCACCGAAAAATGTTTAAATTATCTGAAAAAGTAAGACGTATAACGTTTTATGTAAGATATAGATAATGTCAATGGCATTAGCTTCTTCAAACCTCAACAAAAACAACCTTATATACCTCAACTTTAATATTACTTCAACATTATTCTATTTCCACGGTATAAAAATATAATTGAATTATTGAATATAAGAGCTAAATTAAAACTGGTTATCTTTTTGAATCAGTCGAACGTAAAAAAACATAAAATAAGTCAATGAAAAATACTTTATGCGGTCCAGTTAATATAATATAATTCTATGCTTTGCATTATTGGATAGATCTTGCACCCGCTATTTTACAAATACTACTTTCTAAAATGTTTGTGATTTTCTTCGCATCTTGGCAGGGATCCCATTCTTTTGTTCCCTTATTTCACTTCACTTTACAATGCTGACGTATGATTTGTATACTAAACACCAAGAATAAGTATACTTCTTAAATCACTCAGCATGTCATTCTGGACATTTTTTATACTAAGCGATACGCTGTAAAAGGTTAACCGTTATGAAGCAAAATAATTGCAATTTAATTTTATGGAGAATAATCATGTATTCCTTGCATCAATACCCTCTGGATACTGAGATTTCTTTAAGGAGCGAGGATAATTCGAAAAGACTTCCCCTTGGTTTTTTCCATCCTCCAATTTGTACCCTTCTCTTTTCTTATCGATATCAAAGGCCATCGACCACCGAGAACACCGCGACGAAAGGCGATGCGTGCTAGAAAAACTCAGACTTTCGGTCTCCATCTTTTCCCATTTCATCTGGGAATCCATTCCGACAGTGTATTCATCCCGAAGCAGTAGTCCGTAAAAATTTTCCTCGCGTATTACGCGAAGGGGATATCTACTTAGGAGATCCGAGATTAAGGGAAAAAAGAAAGGAAAAGTAAAACCTTTTCCTTGTGCACGGTACGTGTGCGAAAAGGTAGAACGACCATCCGCGCACCATCCAACTCGAAAAGAAAAAAGTTGGAGCGTGATTTGTTTGGTTTGGATTCCGCGGAGTCCGTTGGGGCGTTGAAGAGCGGGAGATGCATTGTGGGTAACGGCCTTTGTCTGTTTCTGTAGCAGATGTGAGAAGAAAAATTGGGTCGAAATAATGCGATGGGCACCGGTGGTGCGGCACCGGCGATCCGAGTGCAGAATCACTGTCGATGGTGGATGAGGGTGCAAAATGGGAGCAGAAGCGCGGCGGAAGCCGACACAATGGTATCACTAATTGAAAAAGGGTCGAACTCAACCGTCACTTGGTGCGATTCCTTATTAGAGATAAAATCAGCTCCAAGACTATACATCTTATTTAAGCATACATTTAAGGGTTGTATCTTCAAAAATCAGAGATCGATGAGAAACTGTAGGATATTCTCCTTTGAGTTTCTCCTACTTAAAGACATAGTCATCCTCCATTTGAAGTCTCATACTCGCTTGTTTGGATATCTCAAAAAGAGGTTAAAATTTCTCCACATCCCATTTGACACAACAAGAGTCTACCTGAGCTTTCTTAAATCAAAAACTAATAACTCCTCTTAAATTATTTTAAAAATAACTTCATCGAAGAATGAAAAGATGACTTTAGCAGTATCCCTCCAAAATTTGCGAAACTGAAAGGAAAATACTTATTTTCACAGAAGAGAGCCAGGTATATCCCTAGCTTCATTAAGGAATGCTTGAAATTATGGCGGTCTTTCTAAAAGCTAGCTTTTGAACATGCAAACTCTTTTATTCCGCCACGTCGAAGAGAAAATTAAGCTTTCCATTAAGTTTCATATGCATTAATTTTTAAATAGTTGCAATCGCAAAAATGTTCCTGTAATACATTTGCATCATCGAAGTTAAAAAATTATATGAAAACTATATAATAGAGGGTGTTTTCTATTTTTTGATAAAAATCACCACAACGACGAAAACTCATTTTTTCCAGCTTTTCGTGTAATAATAATTTGATGTAAGAGTTGGAATATATTTTGAGGCCAGAAAGGTCAGCATTAGGTTTCCTCCCTTATTTTTATGCGTATTCAGATGTCTATAAAGTTGCATGTTCAAAAGCCTATTTTCCCACAAATATAACTCATGATTATTTCAATTAATTATAGCAAAAATAATGTAACCTATGGATACATCGTTACAAAAATATCTTGACCCCTGTCTTTTGGTTCTTTTGGTTTCATAATTTTAAAGAGAGTTGAAATCAGCTTGTTGAATAAAGAAAATAAACTACGATCGGTATTCTCACGATGGCATCCCTTATTTTTTCCTCTCTGGGATGCAGAAGGGCAACAGAAGACAAAAGAGGTTCGGGAATGGAGAGAAACGAGCATATTGGCGGAGGGTGGGGTTAGCGGTGGAAAGTTGCTCGAGATGAAAAAGGAGGGCCGAAGAAGCGGAGGCGTGGTGGCGGAGGAATTACCAGATAGAAATCGGAATCGAATGAAGATCGCGAGAGGATAGCAATGACGTAAGCGGAATGGGACGAAAGAGAAGAAAGATACATCTGGGCTTTCTTTGGCTGTTGGAGGCCACTTCCTGACGTAAGATCCGAACTCGGGACCTCTTCGCGTAGTTCTCACACCGCTCGTATGAGACCGTTGGATGATTCACTGCTGACTTAAGGGCGCACAAAGCTCGCTTTGTTGCCAGAGAGTGCATTGGCAACCGTTTCTGCTGGTTGCTGCTCATGCCAAGATCCTCTTTCCATTCGCCCCTTTGCCCGATTCGAGTTCAGCAAAAACCAGAGTGCATTTTCCACATCGGAGAGGCGTTCGGAACGAATAATTTCTCGGTTAATCCGTCGTCGAGGGCATCAATACCGACTCTTTGTGCGGCGTGGCGCTTAAGATCGGATTAAGGAAATAACCGAGAATACGAGAGAAAAAGATATTGATGAAAGGAAAAAGGGGTGCTAAGATAACTCCGTTATTTTTACTCTCACTTCCAGGAAATTGTTCGTAAAATTTACTTTAGGATAAGCAGAAAGAAGAATGTCTTTCTGCCATACATCTTTGCATGGATATAATCAATTTGATCCGCGGTTTCTCTAAAACATTCTATTGAAGAAAAGAGATATAATCCAAATCTTCGAATCTCGTGCATCTTCTTCATTTCCCTAATCCTGTAACAGTGAGTTTCTATGATTATCTCAAGCTCAACTTTGTTGAAAGGTGTCATACATGGAAAGCAAAGAACTTTGTAAATTACAAAGAATAAATTAAAGCCTTTGGAAATTACAAAGCTCTATACCTTCCAAGTAGTACGTTACTCCTCATCTAAAAACACAATAATAATACAGAATTATCATCGATTGCATACACAATATGCAAAATATTATGGATTGCACTCGTCTATTGCTTTCTGCCTCTTTTAAGGGAAATTTTTAAATTACATTAAAAGTGTTTAGGAAACGTTCTATTTTCTCTTTGTATCCTTTCCAGCGCCAAGCTCACTCTTGGACCTTTAGCTTCACGCAGCAAGCAACGCAAATCGTAATTTCTAAGTTGTGGTTCAATTCCTTTCAAAACAATTCTCAGAGTTTCATGTTCATGGAATCGCTTTCCGGATTCCGCGAAAAACTTCGCTCCATTATGGTCTGCTAAATAGAGTTTCTGGCATTCGTTTCGAGAGGGTAAGTACGCAATAAAAGCCTCCTACGCCTCCCAAACGTCGTTCACATTCTAAATCCCTTTCTCTATCGGCCGCCGACGAAGAAAATGGTGGCACTAAGACCGCTCGCTCCGTTATCCAAGAGTCATAATTAAGCGAATCAATTTAATTGGGCGACCGCAGAGCAAACAGAGTCCCTACCGCCTACGCCGTGTCACCCTCTGCTTAACCTCTGTGGTCACCCTTTCATTGACCGATCGACTCAATGGAATTGAAGGAGAATCCACCTATCACCATAGTGTTTTCACCGACAACGGAAAAATATATGCTTATATATATATATATATATATATATATATATATATATATGCTACGATTTATTTTGGTTGTTGTTTTTGCTTGAATCTATGAGGGAAACTACAAACATTTTTTCTTAAATAGATTTTTATTACTGTGTTCTATCTTACAATATATTTAATTCCGAAGGTTTGTCAAAATTAAATATAGATCTTTGTCATTCCCCATTATAATAAAAAATCTATATAGACTAATTTAACTTCTGTAAGAGCTTTATTGCTATTAATTTTTATATTAAATTGTCATTTATTAATTTCCATTCGATCTTTTGCAAATATTAATTTGACAGGAATATGGTATGATTTTAAAATATACTAAATGCACTTATCGGACGAAATTATTATGTATATGCGCCTCCAGAGTATTCAGAGGGTTTGATATTCGTATCAGCAAAAGAGAGGAAATATGAGAACGAAGTTATGTCTGATACTTCTACAAAATTTTGCTTGTTAATGGTATTCCATTGAAAGCTTGTTGCGAGGAAAGAATGCGAAACCCTTTCGAGTCCAATGCACTGACCCCTACTTGTACCGCGTCTCCTTCAATGTTTAATACTTCCTCCTTATCTCAATTCAACTATCTCCCCTCAATCTATGCCATACATCTCGAAATCTTCGAGCCATTTCATACCTCCTTCCAGAGAGAGGAGGCCCACGCTCCATACCCATATAAACAACGCGAAATAATTAAGAGTGGAATCATTAAGTACTCCCAAGTGGAGATCTAAATAGCTCTCCTCATAAAATGGCCTCCAATCCTTCACACCGAGAATTTTAATTTCTTCTCTCGAGGAGAGGGAAAAGAAAAAAGTTTGGGTGCAAATGCTGTGAGCGAAAGAAGCAAACTGGGAGTAATCCACCATCTCACTCTGCAAACAACGCCCTCGCCTCCACCCCTCTCGTGCGGGGGCCCTCCCCCGAGCCTCCCCCGCCGCCCCGTGCCTCCCCCGCCGCCCCACTGCTGCAAACGCGTGACGGGAGGGAGGAGAGAGGTCTGGAATCGAGTAATAAAGCAACGGGGGGCCTCGACCTGCTATGGCTACTCTCTCCCCCACTGACCACCCTCTCCAAACTCTCCGACCCCTCCCCGACGACCCACGAACTGCCGCAAGACATGGGCAACATCTTATCCCACTCCATATCCGTGGTGGTCCCCCCTCCCGGCGTATCCCAGTCGTGCCACAAGATCTGTAAGACCCATTCCTCCGACGTTTTTCCTTCCTCCAGCTCCTTTAGCTATTTCCCGCTTTTTCCCAACTTTCCCTCCCTTTCTTTCTCTCCCGCTCTACGACTTCGGATTTGTCATTCTGAAACACGTGAGTCGAACGAAAAATCTCTCCTTTAATTGCTGTGATTACGATCTATAAAAATCCGAGAATTTTACAGTTTTTGTCAGCAGCGATCATTAAATGTTTCCACTCTTTATTGGCGGCTGACCAAAGTCCCTCCAGCGCCTATAATTAATGCTCTCGATCATTACCTCGAGGTCTTCTCCACTTTGATCTTCATTATCATATTTCTGACCGGCCATACTAACAAGCTACATCGTGTTCGATATGCTCACGTCCTTGTAATGTTCAGCCCATGTTCCGTAATTGATTTCTTTTCCTACTCCGACAAGAGATTTCATCACACTAAAATGTTTTATTACCAATAATTAGTATTTATGAGCTTTAACTTTACTGTTTATACCCGAATTCGCCAAATTCATTCATTCACAATTTCCACTTTTTTGGGAACAAAACCACTAGGTTTTATTCATTTCAATGATGATTATAATTCATTGTCTTCTCTTCCGTTACTGTCCTATAAGATTAACATCCCTTTAATCAGTTATAAATTTAGACTTTTTTCATTTTTAACAATTTTATTGAACTCTAGACTTCCCTCAAAAAAATTCCCGTTCAATTTTTTTGTGGTCTTATTTCAAATTTTCTGAAAGTTAGTTCACTTGAACGAGGATCTTAGGCAAATACTTCTCCTTAGTTGACGTATCGAATCATCCAAATCATATAGAGTTATCACACTCATACGATGTCCATAAACTAACTTTCAAATAAAAACTTCTATTTTCGGATTATGACTCCTTACTTTTGATGTCGTAGGTATGTTTCAATTGTATATAATCACTAATTGAAGACATACGTGTATTAATTGTTAAATTCACTATTGATTAATATAAATTTGAGTTAAAATCAGCAATCGATATTGCTACTACTAGTTACTCATACATACTCTTATTCATTCTCAAATGAACACTTTTATGCCTTTTGAAACTAAAGCGATTCACTTCCTTGAATATCTCATGAAATGGCGATGCTTGCGATGGTGCCAATATTGTCTCCATTAACTTTAACCCAATGGCTGCTTTCCAAGAAACATGGTGAGGGTAAACTTCTATCTCGCCATCCTATTTTTAGATGATTGGGAAGGATGTAGATGAGGAACTGGGTAATAAATAACTGAAGAACTCAATACTAATTATTTCTACCTTAAAAGCTTAGCAACGTTTCCATATACAAAATAAAATAACATTCTTTGCATACGTTAGCTGCGTCTTTCCCAGTAATTCACCAAAATCATATTTTAAGGAGCTGAGTTAAATTTTGATAAGCTTTATAAATTTTCCTGGGTAAAACTTTTCGAAAAATTCGAGACTGTGTTTTCAATTGAGTAATCAAGTTCTACTTATCAATTGGACTTAACTCTGTTATAAAGAAAATAGTAAAACAGTAACTTCAAAAACTTTTCAACTTCAACGGACCCCTCAAGAAATTTAAGAAAACTTTATGAAAAGTCGGTGTGGTATATCTTATGATGAAAGTACGATTTTATTTATATCAACATAAATTGGAGAAAGAAGTTTTTAACTCTTCAAGGGGTTCATAACGTCCCGAATCCTGATCAGTTGCAACTCTGAAATAGTTGTTAGAAATCATAAGCCCCCATCGCTGATAGCATTGGGATCACTTGTTTTAATATCTTCGTGGTGCAGCTCCTTTCGCCGTGAGCGTGGAGTGGTGACCGGGAGGAGACAAGCGATGCGCGCACGAGATAAAGACGAGAGGATCACGAGTGAGCAACGATTGACGGCAACACTCGTGGAATACAGATGGCGAGGGTTTTCGAGAAATATTTCTGAACGAGATATACATCACGCACATAATGGGATCCCACAGTTTTAAATATATAAGTATCGAGAGAGTTTTTGCGCGAAATAATAACGGCGCGGCCTGGATCGGGACGGTTCCGCGGCGGGATGAGGACGGAATTAATTGGACTCCGTAGGTTAGCCAACCGACAGCTTCCGTAGACTAGACAGGGGCTGTTAATATTCAACAATGCAAGGGGATGGCTATTGGCAATTTATCCATCGCCTTGTAAACTATAAATGGTTTTCTCAGTCGTAAGTCACAAAATATAAGGAAACGTCAATATACACAAAGAGGCGAAAGTGACGACGTAATATGTATAAAAATCTTTTCTTGACCCTTTAAGGACCAAGGGACATTTTTTTCCCATGAATTTAAACTATTCTGGTCAGTTTATCTTTCGTTCCTATTCTAATGATAGCCTGCCCACAGGGACATATATGTCCGAATTTTGAACTTACATAATTAGGCTATATATTTTCATGAGAATTGAGATGGTATCATAATTTGACCCAAATAACAGAATTTAGAAGAAGAAAACGGTATTTAAATTAAAGTTTTCTTACGGGTTAAAGCAAACTAATGACATGTTAGAAGTATGGATATCAGGGACATTTTCACAAGATTTTCCGTGTAACCTCGGCTACTTTTCCTCCCATTAGAATACGTGCTGAATTAGTTGAGATATTTGGTGGACATGATTGTGTGGAGCAAAATAAATATGAATGAAAATTGCATTTTTTTCCTTTTTTACCACGGAGAACTTTAATCCTGCAAGATGTTCCGCTGCAGCTGTATCACTGAGACAATATCTATAACTTTTAAATGCGTTTACAGAATCGACAATCTTACTCCGATTAGATATTATCACTTTCTCATTTCTATGGGTAATCGGGTCTGAATAACTCATTCTTTTGCATTTGATTCCAGAATATCACTTGATAATTCGAAATGATTAAACTGAGTAAGTACTTAAGGAAAGTTCTTAAATAGTAGGTAAATATAAAATTCTTAGGCTATATTACATAAAACAGTCATTGACCGAATCTACGACATTTTTACCAGAGTATTTTTAGATACCTAGACCTCTTGTTGTCAAATAAAAGTAGAATTGAAAGTTTTCAAATGCGATGGATTCGGATAGAGGTATTTTTTCCTCGGGGTGATGAAGGGCGTCAGAGGGAAAGAGACGGATTACACGGCGAGGTGTGGATGGGCTCCGATATTGGGCGATAGCGGGTCAAAAGACGGAGGAATGACTCGGAAGGCACGAATGGAAGAAGGAGGGAAAGAGATAAGAGTGATGCGGAGGGGTGGCGAGGAAGGGTTGGTAGTGACTGCAGGGCTTTCCCGGCGGGCATTTCATTCGTTAAATCCCGGGATGATCGACGAGCACTTCGGATGGCGAACATGATCTCGGGGCGGAAGCGGTCGGAGGAAGAGAGGGGGAATGTAAGGCGGTGGAAGTGAATGTTGGGGGTAGATGAGGAGTGCGTTGGCAAGCAATTGTGCGGAGGGTGTGAGGGGTTGCCGAGGTGGAGAAGGCGAGATTAAGGTAGGAAGGATCGTATGGGAGATAGCGGAGGAGGTAGAACGGTGTTAGGAGGTAGGATAGCGAACCACGGAAGATTGCGACCGGAGACTTCAACGATGGGAGCGGAAGAAAACGACGATAGGTGGTAATCGTACGGACTCGCTGCTAAGGGTTCCCTTTTAGAGATGAGTATCTTCATCAGTTAGTGGGTGTAGGGAGATAAAAGTTCTCCGAAATAATACACTCTCCGGAGTCGGTTCTAATACACCCTCCGTTTTCGCGTTGCAGCGTATAACTAAATATTTTTCGCTTTTCCCGCGGTCTTTAAAGATAATGGCGATGCTTCGAAACCGGAGCCTTTTTTTATTGATGTCTCATGCGGAGTTTTATGCGCTAGATATATTTCTTCGGTAAAAAAGGGATATTTTCTGATCCCGGATGAAGTGTCAGCCAAAGGCGACTTGAAATTTCCGCCTGTCAGCGAAATATGTCGGAAGCGCTTCTGATAAATGTGTTAATCCATTCTTGATCGCTGATACAGATTTCCAGATTCCATTTAACGAGGAAGGTTTTGAATTCTGACATCGTCTGATAATCACTTAGGAGTATATAGATAGAATACTGATGCAAACGATAAAATTTTGACATCCAAAACAACAATTTAGGGTGTAAATCAATATCACTTTAACTGTGAGCCAAATCCTATCGAAAGGTGGAATTAATCAATGCTGCAGACATTCGACTAAGTGCAACTCGCTGGAAACTGATTAAAGATGGGCAGAAAAAGTTTCATACGAGCAAATATTTTCCTAATTATCATTTTCTCATCCTTCTTCATCAGTATATTCATAACTCACTCTTTCTTATTCGCCTAAGCTGATTGGCATTTTCTTTATTATTTACGTTTGTAGTTAATAAGAGAAGATCTTTGGTCAATTCTGATGACACAATTTGTGACTGCGATTAAATTTCTGAAGTTAATAGGAATATGACCGTAGCTTTGGCCGAAGTCAGGTTAATGTTCCTTTTAATAGTAATGTATATAATATTCCTTTCTATGAACATAAATGTTTCTTTCGAAGCAATGATAGTGAGATAAATGAATGAGTAATAATGAAATTTGGACAATAAACCTGCCAACTCAAATGTAAGGGCTCTCATATCAAGAGAATTCATCGACGAACGTGACGTATCCGTAAGCATTATTACTCCATTCTAAAGTAGGGAATAATGTTTCACGTTCGTTTAACTCTTACGAGCCCTTGAAGGAACACCATCCCTTTAAAGCATCCACTAGCTCAATAAATGGTTTATTAACTTGCTACCACGCGGGAAACGCATAGGATTTATTTTCCTCCTTTACGAGGGAGGCAGAAAAAGAGAAAAAGCAAGCTCGAACATGAGCAATGATTGGGGCGCTTAGTACTCGACGCCAGTAATGGGAGGGGTGGTCGAGATATTGTTCTATGCAAATGACCGCTGACGAGCCTCTTATTTCAATTGCTCCCGTGACCGAGAGCAGCGATCTCTTCTGTTTCCACGGATCCAGCGCTTTTACATCTTTCTTGGACCTCCATTCTTCGGTCAGGGTATTAAAGGAATGCTATGTGGTATTCCTGAAGACGGTCATAAACCTTGAGGCGGATTTAATGGGGCGCGAGTCCTGCGTCGAAATCTCCCGCCCTTTTGACCGCCACACACGCCCACGTCTGCAAAGCTAGCTCAGATTCACAGCTATGTCCTTTACCCTTTCTTTTCTTGCCCTTTCTTAATTGCGGACTCTCCCTCTTTCCCTTATGGAAATCTTTGACACAGCGTCGTAAATATTTACTGTTATTAGTTCAGTTGCCGTGAATGTCCTCTCCCTGCTTTATTTATTACCCGCTCCTTTCATAACAAATGTCGAGAGTCATTCATCAGCAACGACTTTAATTAGAGCAGCGGAGAAAGAGGGCATTTCCAGGAAATTTTCCGGTTTCCTTTCATTCTTTGCTAGCATTTTAGAATCACGTTAGGCCTTTTTGTTTAAAGTTAATCATTTATGGGAACATTTGGCATTGTAGAACAAGGCCTTAATGGATGTTTTTATATGAAATCTGAAATAATATAAAGGGAATATTGCCCCTTAATAACAAAACTAGACGTTCTGACTTCAGAAACTCTCAGAGAAATCAATTTATGTCAGATACTTATCATGATTTATATCATAAAAAATTAAATTATATTTTTTTCTAATCTTACCCAAAATTCACCTTAGTATTGGAATTTTAATATTATACTACCTGGAAAATTCACTGTATACCTTTTGGCCTTATTTATGTTCTTAAATGAATAACTCAGTTGCTTAGGAGGTTTACTAAAAATAAACTTTTACGCATCCAAGGTATTCTTAAAGATTACTGCAAGTTTAACACAAGTTTAACCTAATACATGTGATTTTAGGTTATGAGTGACTTTTATTACCTTAATCAAAATATATATTTCAACATTTACATAATGAAATTATAAAAGAGATTAGTACTTAAACGTTAAAATTCTCTATTATTATCTCTAAAATTCCTATTTTATGACTTATTTGTATATCCTATCTTTTAAACAAAACCCATTGTGTTCCTACTTAATTAACCACTGCTCTTAGCGCATCCAATACATTGAATAAACAGGAAGGTTTTATTGGAGAGTCCGAATTCCGCTATCAAAAAATAGTCTCCACCTCATTTTTGTGTCCGTCTCTTTCAACTTTATTATCTTCACCTGTTCTTTACTCGTTTTTTCCTGTTCCGCTTCTCAGCTAAACAACGGCATCTCTTGGCGCCATCTGGAGCGAAGAGTCAACCACTGCATAGCTGTTAAATATATAAGGAATCGTGTGTACCATCGCATCCTTCAAGAGCTGAGAAGTGGCGTCACACCAGAGCAGTTTGCCTAATCGATTTATGAGCGACCGACGGCGACCTCGAGTTCACTCGCACAGCGTATTTTCAGGGTAAGAGCGGAGATTTCAACTCTCGACCTCGGAACATAGAGATAGGAGAAGAGCGGTGACGGGGGCAAAAAGCATCCGAATAAATCGTGGAAATGCGTATTTATGGAGAAGTGGTATACTCTACGTCGCAGCCTCCCAAAGTAACCCAAGATCACGGCCTCGGCGGTTACGGGTTTAACTGAAGTTCTCTTGCAGAACTTCCTTCTACATCATAAAATCTGTTGCGATTCACATAATTCGCAATGATTCCGAGTTCAACATGATCGACTGAGTGAAAATGAACTGCTTATTTGAACCATTCCAATATTTTCTGAGTCGGATAGGTTTTTCATTACTTCAGAAACATGTCATAAAGTGGAGATTTAAAATGCAATACATTGTATTTTAATGATAAAAATTTACGAATACCAACGTCCAGCATTTAAAAAGGCTGCTTGAAAATTTTTATGGTAGCTGAACACTGCATTAAAGCTCAGTAATAAATCTGCTTAAGTTTCTTCAATGATACAAATAGAAAAATAAATAAGGCTTTAAGGATGAAGGCATGTTACATGGGGTAGAGCAAGGAATGAAATTTGAATTAAATGTTAGCACCATCAATAGAGAAACTGTTAGTAATTGAAACGAACGTAAAGTCGGTACATTCTTGGGTATTGAAAAGTTACAACTAAATATCGAAATGAAATATTATGGCATGCGTTCCACATTTTAAAGAAGATCCTCAACATTCTTACTGCATTATTCTGCCTGTATTTTTTAGAATTATATTATTTAACCCCTGAGCTTTTTACCGAGATGTATAGCTCATAATACATTTTAGCCATGAGCGGCCGTTACAGCTTTAATGTATTTAATTAACAGTATAGTACAATTTATTCCCGTATCATTAAGCTACAAGCATAATTTTATGATAGGGAAACGAAATTATCTCCTTAAATTAGGCCGTGTACTTTTTTTCCCTATGGGAGCCATAAAGCATTAAGTAAATCAAGCCTATTAGGTCTCAAAAATCGGTAAGGACAGCGCTATTTAAGGATGGGAAGTAGTTGCGGAATATGGGAAGATGAGAGCATCAAATAGGTGAGAGGGGAGAGGGGTTCCATTAGCCCACCTCCCACTCCTCCCCGTACGCATTCGCCGCTTGCCATCTGACGTGACGGCGTTGCCACAGCTATGCCCTTTAAGGAAGGCCGTTGAACAGGTGGACGCTGAGAAAGGGGAGGAAAATAAGTGTCTAGCTCATTGGGTGTATAGAGATATTTGAAGTTTTTTCCGTTTAAATCCTTGACCTCCCTGACTCCCCCTTTATCTATTTATCTTCCCTATTTTTACCGTTGCACTGGAGGCGGATTAGGAGCGAATGAGGTATTTTTTCTACCAAGAGATTCTGATAAACAACTGCCAGATGATGATAAAGTGTGGTGTGAAATTATATGAGGAGTGTTTCATCGAATTTTCCTTATTCCGGGAAACTCAATGTTCAAACGAGGATCCAGCCGATTCAGACGTATGCCTGGTGAACTGATGCTCCTTACTCGAAATTATTAAAGAATTGTTCTAACGGATTCCTTGAGTTGAATCAACATGCGAAGGTAATTTACTGTACTACGACATTAATAAATTAATTAATATTTTACGGGAGTGTGTTTTCGAAAAACGAACCTACAAGTAGAGAGCAACTTACCACTCCTTAGAAATCCTTGTTGATGATTATACTCACTATGAGTTAGAATTTATAATAATAAAACGTGATGGGAATACCCAAATAACTTCACGACCACCCACAGCAAAACATAGGAGACCCGATTCACTGAATATTCCGTTAGAGCAGCGTTTAAAAAAGGCGCGCATTCCGAATCCCCTTCTTTTTGTATCCGAAATGCATCCCGTGCCAAACGTCGCCCAGACCGATGTAAAAAGAGGAGGGACGCCGCAAAAATCATGCGTGCCCCGTCACGACGCCCCGCTCTGAGGGATACACAGGCGCAAAAAAATCTCTTTCGCAGACACCGCTTGCATTCGCTAAAGCACCGCATGCATTCGCTAAAGCACGGCTGCAGTTGAGAGTGTGCGACGGAAATGGATTGCAAAAGGAGTCGAGGATTGACTCGTTAAACGTCCTTTCCCATTTCTTCCTTTCTCTTCCTTTTTTATCGCCACATCGCAGCTCCCCTTCTAATTCGTTACCGTCCTCTCTCCTCCAATCCCCCGTTCTCCTTTGAGACATATCTAATCTAATCTCTCGTCTTTTAGCTCCTCTCTCTTAATCCGTTCCTTCATCACTCAATCCTTTCCTCACCTATACTGATTGAATGATTGCTATTTTAAGCATCAGTAATCTCCACATTGAATCTATTCTGATTCTAATTATTTAATTCATTCATTATTCATTTTTACACACCAATATCTATATTTTCTTCACCTAGTTTAACTTCTTGTAGCCAAGTTGCTTTTCTATTCTTTGCACATATATTCTTTTATGACTCCCTACATGTATGGTTATTGCTTTATACCTATTTTCTATATGGTTATTGCTTTATACCTATTATACCTATTTTCAGCTAGATACTTTTGCTCTTCAGCTTAAATCTGTAGTTGAAGGTATTTTAAAAGTGTATAAAATATCTGTCTTTCTCAAAAGCACATTTTTCAAAAATTCAAAAAGTTAGACGGCAGTTGCCGTTAAAGCGATATAGACTTAGTGTTGAGAAAACAATTGTTTAAAATTGGCTATTTATTCTCTAACTATAATCCTTGCTAAATCAATAAATTAGAAAATTAATTTTAAAACTCAAATCATGAAAACAGTTAACCTTATAAGGCACCATTACTGAGTTCTAATTTAAGTGATGGACTCGTAACGAGGGCGATAATTCGCAAGTTAAATTTACTGCAAAACTTATTCTATTGTATCTATATCCGGTCTGCCAGTTAAATTAACAGTGAGATGAAGATTGAAATGGGATTGAAGCGTGCGGTTTATTAGCCCCTTCAGTCCATCTCCACATACCTTCCTCCTCCGCCATCAATCTCTCTTGCACTCTTCTCAACTCGGACGTTTCCCAAGGGCGCGCCTTCCGGGAATCGAGCCGCACTCCCCACGTGCGCCGAATGTCACGCAAACCCATTCTCTCCCGTTTTGCTCTTCCCTCCGCACCCGAGAGCGTGGGCGCAGGAATCCCGTTTTGGGAGCGAAGATAAGGAGAAAGTGACTGTTTAGGAATGATAGGGGATTAGCCAAATAAGCGAGATTCTATGGATTCCTTAAATGGGGAACCGCCTGCAGTTGGGGAGTGAGTTGGTCTCCAAATGAGACCCGTCGCACCTAATTAAACTCGAGATTAAGACAAGAGTCAGATCATCCCGTAAGAAACATTTTTTGTCTTAAAGTACTCAGATGGTAAGTGCTTCAGTTAAATTAAATATGTTTGTAATGAAAGACTTAAACACGCTTTGATAGGTGCTATACACAACTAAAATGAAAGACAATTAGAGGACGGAATATTTTTCGAGGTTTAAAACAAAAATAATATGGATTAAACCTCTGTATTCAACGCTGTAATGATACATTGACCAACGACTCCAATAGGGATTCAGAAAACCAACGTATACCAGAGATTTGAACTTAAATTCGTAAATGGTATGCCTATTATTTCGAAAGGCGGTGACATACGGAAAAGCGTAAACATTCATTACTGTAAGAGTCACGAGTTAGGGCGAAAGTAAACAGCCGAGTAGATACACGAAAACTACATCAAGGGTCACGATGCGTAAACAAAGGCACATGTTCCTTACTTGGGAAAATACACCGTATAGGCAAGAGAAAGGCCGAAAACCTGTTGCATTGCAACGTAGATAGCCATCGACACACGATAGAAGAAAGCGTTATCTTAGTACTTAAAAACCTTACTTGTTTTGATCGAATGTTTCGCGGGAAGGAAAAAAGATCGTAAAATGATGAATCATACGCCGTGCACCAGTCATCTTAAAGATTTCCTCTGTATAGCATATGTGACTTTTGCTTCAAGAATCCGACCGGAGTGCTTTTTCGTAATAATATCTCGCGCGCGTTAATATCACCGATTAGAGTATTACGCCGAGGTCGTAGAACTGCTTATGCCTCGGCGTTTTTCAAAGGCTTTCTCAATGGAACACGCACAACACTCCGCAATTAATAATCTAGCATTCCATGCGTAAGTTCCACTCTTCATAAAGAGATTATACGAGTATTCCGGGAGGGAATTTCGCCATCTGATACCTCATGTCCTTGAATAAACAATACGAGAAATCATCCGTAATTACTTAAAAGCAAGCGGACGCAGAATCGGAGGTTGGAGCTAAACCCGAGTCAATACGGCGGGCGTAAAATAGGCGTTTGAGTCCATCGACGAATCATAAACGCCAGAAACGGGGATCGAGGCGTTAGCGAGGGGTTCGGGGGGAATTCTCCCGCTTTAAAACAACACGTTGACAACGCAGGAATTATGGAGAAATGTTTATTCTCGCTCGTGAACGCACGCACATTCCTCCTGAATCTCTTCATCTCATTCCTTCGCATCTTCTTATCTTCTCCTTTTATGCCCTCGGGATCCTCTCCGGGGCTCATCCGCAGATTCCGCTCTCCCGATAGCCATCGCTAGACAATTAGCTTTTGTGGGTGTGCACGTGTTGTTACGCTTTGCCCTCGGGCGTTAGAGCAGCGGCGGGGATTTTTTTACGTTTATTTCGCGGACGGCCACGAGCTATGCGTAGAAAAAAGGGTGGAATAGGAGAGAAGGACCAAGTGGGCTGCAATCGGCGATTGGCATCTGGACTCCTGAATCAACTTGGACAGGAATTCGTTCCTTTGAATGCATTCGCTCGCAAATTATTCCATCGGTGTCGAGGGAGTCGCGAGGGGAAAGGAAAGAAGAAAGAGAGGGTTTGCAGCGAATTCTTTGGAGAGCGAAGAGAATGGAAAGTGATATGAGAAGTTTGCCCGCTATAGATGTATAGTACATGTTGAAGTGGTATTGAGTGATGAGAGAAAAGTGATACTCTTCGTTGTTGCTCAATTCGATCATATCCGTTCTCATACGTGTAGCAATAAGTCTTTTGATGAAGAAAGAAACTAAATATAATTGTAAGTTTGCGTTAACGGTTCTTAAATCCAAGCTAACAATTATAAAGATTCATTAAGTTACATTATGGGTGTATTGAAGTAATTGTATCTTTCATTCTACTAGGTTCCCTAACCTTCCCTTTTTACGATGCGCCACTTGTAGAAAACCTATCGTTTCGTAACCAGAAACTAGAATGTATTTCCCTGAACTCCTTAACAATAATAATATTCAAAATAATTTTAACTCGTCTTTATCTAAAGATGAGTTTGAAACTGATCAGACTCTTCTTAGATCAAACCCTATACCATTTTAGGTATAATAGAAGAGCTTTTGAGATCAAAATAGAGAGCTTTTTTGTGAATATTAAAAATCTAAGTCTGCACTTGGGAAAAACTAACACTAGGGCGTAAAAAACCTAGGAAATATACTGTCGCAGCTAAAATTCACAAGGAAGAAATAAATGGCAAAGTAAAATGGTAAGTGTAACCGTCTTGTTTTCAAACTGATTAATCATTTATTCTTCTTCTTTTCGTTATCGAAGAGCCGAAACAGCGTTCAGATCAATCTGAATGGTCAGAAGTACGACAGAACTTTGGGCTGAAACACTAACATCAGCATTTAACTCAGTACAACTTAGTACTCTGTACATTGTAACTGATAAATTAAGGAATAAATCCCACTTTTCGAGCAACATGTAACGATCAGTAGAATTTGGAAATAGAATTAATAATCTTCTTAAGAATAACTGCGATAGGATGGAATAATAATAATCATCCTGTAAACCGAATAGAAGAGTAAGAGTTTTTGTTCGTATGTAAAACCACTCAAAATTTATTCAAAACTTTTAATATGTTATTCTGCAAAGTTAAATACCTGGATTAGCTTTTGCTTTACTTACGAGGAGAAATGAGGAGGAGATGAGGACCTGAAATTTATTTGCGTCGGATTGGAGATGTTGAGCCAAGAAAGGGTATTTGAGGGGCAGAAAAAGCGGCGTTGAAGAATGTGTGAAGGGAGGAATGGCGGTCGAGGGAGGCGTGGCGCATCGCGAGAGAACACGACAGAAAAACTTACAAGACACCACTTCCAATCTTTGCGAAGGATTTCCGTTACTCCGGTGACGGACAAAAACAGCCGATGTCGGAGTCAAAGAAATTGTCGAATCCTATTGAAGGGCGTGAATCACCCTCCGTTGCAGGATGCGGAAAAAATTGGACATGTCGAAATGCAAAATCCGAATAAAAACACAAGGGCCTGGGTAAACTAAATCGAACCTTTACAGCATGTGTAAGATTTCTGAATTCGTTGTTCTACCTGTATAATGAATGTGGGACGAGTTTTAGTTGTGATCAAACAAAGTTCTTTGTGGAAAAATTCCTTAGTTCAAACTACTCTATCTGCGATTGAACATTAAGGAACGCACAGCTAAAACTTATGAAGTGAAAATTAATGAGGAGAATCAAACGCAATTAACTGACAATCACTCAACTGTAACCCCTAACCTGATACATAATTCAAGCCAAGTTTACATTCGCATACTTAAAATATCCTGAATATGGATTCACATTCGTTGAAAATTATCTTATGGTAATTCAAACCATACATTACAAAGCCATTTGCATATAAAGTCGTGAATAATATTTTTCTACGATATTATAATGTAAAAGCAAATCGCCGAAACTGAAATTTAGATAATTTGGTTGGGGATAACTTAAAGAGATTAAAGAAGATGGCGATTTTCTGATTCATTCAATGGCCATGAAAGATTGGCGTTTACTAATTACACAAAATAGAGGGATGAAGCTAGTGGTAAATTGAAATGAATTTCGAGGACGGTTTCACTCTAATACATAACGACCCAGAAACAATTCCTAATTAACGATATTTGTTCGAGCGTTAAATTGAAAAATCTCAACTCCTAAAAAGAGAAAATTTTCTGTGCTCAGAATTTCACATGGTTTAAATAAATTTGATGGCCTTACGGAAATTGGGCACGTGCGCAAATAATAAACTTATCTATAAATACGAATATCTATATATTTTCAAATATCTGAATGACTAAGGAGATGAATTTATTAAAGGTAGCGAATAGTTCTGAATCTGATATAATGCCCTTGCTGGTTGCCTGTAAAACCTGAGATTTTCACTGGGCACACGGTTTTTGAATAAGCATATGCTTGGCAAGCATGAAGTACATAAGAAACTTTAGAGGTGTCTACTGTGAGAGAGAAGTTTCCTTCAAGTTTGAAGTCGTAGAAAACTTGGCCCTGTCATGGATTACTCTATCGGAACAATATCCCAAGGCTATAGCTAATGCAATTCGGGGTCTTCCGTAGCACCCCGTAGATATGCGATGCTCCCTACACGTGCCTATAAGATATTCACGTGTTTAAGGGTTGAAAAAACTCTCTTAACGAGGGACAAATGACAGGTTAGTCAGGTTTGAACGCTTTCTAGAACATCCTTCTTCCGTGTTTAACAGAGCTCGGAAACTCAAAGCGGAACGACTGAACAGAAAAGACCTTACTCCTTTAATTCGCGAGATTTCTGCTGACGCGGCGTTCGCCATGGCTATTTTTCAGTTCAAGGAAATAGGAAAATTGCCGAATTTAACAGACTTAAAAGATCCTATTGAACTACGCATAGCTTAAAATGACCCGTGATTCTATTTTCGCAATAATAAGTAAAATTTTCATCGATGCAGTTTCCACCATTTCAATTTAGGGTGGCAACCTTACCTCTCTTAACCCAGACTAATTGCATCTTAGTGAGAAAATTTCCTGATCCGTTCCATTGAGTTATAAGGTGACAAATCCAATGAAACAATCTTAAAATTTGAGTAAACGACGATGGTCAGACACTAACGTTATTTAAATTAGTGTATCCTCAGATAAAGCACACCGCTGATATGCAGCTAAAATTCAAAAGACTTGATAAAAGTAATTCATATTTTTTACTGGGTAATATTCTAATATTTATATTCCAGCCGCATAGAATCAAAACCCCAATTGAAATTTCTGACTTCTGATCCACGTAGAACATTCAGAGAACCTTGAGGTATAGCCGAGCGAAAAATGTCAGTCACCAAGAAATTAAATGGGCATTTCGTGGTTTAATTCTCAACCAAGCTTCGAAATCTGCGCTTTATGACGACTCCTTCTGTAGAAAAATACGTTGGAGATCAAAGAATTTCACTATTTCATTAAGTCTTCTTTTCGCAGTAGAATAAAAATTCCAAACGAACGCGAACCGTATTATTCATAGAAAAGTCAGTCGTACGGAGACATTTTCTTATAAACTCAAAATGGCTGCCCCTTCTTCTAGTGATGAAGTCTACACTTGCAAATGTGTCCCATTTTAGTGGTCAGAAGAGTAATAGGTGTGAGTTAGGAAGTGGAGGAGTGGGCGAGGGAAAAATCTTCGAGGCATCGGGATGTGGGATCCGACATTGTTTTGCCCGTAAATCAACTGTGGGTCCCTTTTTAAATGATTGAGACGTATCTTAAAGGGAAGGAAAGGCCCCGCTCGTGATGGAGGGAAATGATCGGATGTCAAACGGAATGAAGGTGGAGATTGGAAATTGGAGGTAATTTGGAAGGATGGAGGTCGTAGATCAGGAATTCGCCGCGCAGTTAGTCCACGAAGGACCACCATGGAGGAGGAACGGCCACGAGTGTTTTATGGGACGATTATCGATGGGAAGGTATGATTTTTTACTCCGCCTGTAATCTCTCGACGTGAAAAAATCTCTCGTATGATGCCAGTTCCGCACACGAGTCAATTCCGAGTGATATCCCCGTCCCACGTTCGTTAAGGCCGATTAATGGCTTTCGTTCCCGCTGATTCGATTAGCGATGAATTTCTGAATCGATTCTAAGTTATTTATGAGTTTTTTCGTGAACATGCGCGTTAAAATCATTTCCTGGGGATTTTCTGTTTCCTGCAGATGACTTACGGACGGCAGAAAATTTATCTGAAGTGCGTCTCATGCAATTCTTGATGGCCATCTTCTTCCACGGAGTTTTCACAAAATCGATAAGAGCGCTATTTCGTGATTTACTTATTTCGCATTAATGTCATATTTCACAGCCTGATTTTTGGAATGATGAAATGGCTGTGAAATTCAATTTAATTACGAGAAAATTAATCAGGGATCTTTTATCTCGGATCGTTTATTGCATCGGAAGTAGTTTTCGTTGGTTCTGATTTTATGAAACTGTTCGACTCTTGAAATGGATTATAATCCTTTCAACTGAATTGTATAAATTTGGTACTTGTTTAAATAAAATAAATAAGAATCATACTACTTAATTTGCACGTGGAATAAATAGTGAATAGTCGTCAATAGATATAGTCGAATGAAAGCTACGTCAATTTAAATCCATTTCGAAAGAAAATACCTGAAAGTTTGACATTCAATCAGACAGAGTATCTTCTAAACAGTTCATACACCCAGCACGGACAGACTAGTCAATGTTTTATCTCAATAAATTTCTCTATTGGTACTCATAACACCAGCAGCTTACTCTATGGTAATTCCCTCTCCTTAAGCTGCTTGAATAGCAAAGGAGTTCAGGATGAAGATCGTGTCTCGAGTCCTTCCCGCCAATGGCGACCGTAGTACAAACTTGCCTCCACTTTGGCCTCTATTCGTCCCCTCCACGACGTGCTATTGAGCCATCCGAGTTCGTATTAGGTAAGGAGGAGTGTTATGGATGCCCTCTTCATCTTTCGATTCGTGAGCACCCTTGCGCAACTCGAGTCTTTCGGAAGACACGGCCGCACCGGCTGAGAGGGAGGTTGGAATGGATGTTACGGATTGCATTTGAATCATTCAAGTTAATTGGGATAGGAATTAAGGTATGGAATCTAATTCAAGTTACAGAGGCGCTGATATCATACGCTCCTTTGACTTTTGCTCGTCATCTTTGGCCGAGAGTTTATCCGAAAATAGCTGAATTTAGGTTTTTATTGGTTATCTAATCATCTTTTCACTTGGTTTGGTTTTGATATTCATCTAGCTAAATGTCGAAAGTTAAGGTTTTTAGTGTCTTGAAGATGCCACTGTAAAATGATCCACTAAAAAGCAATTCCAAATTTTGATCTATTTACGTATTTAGATGGATTGAATTTAGTAAAAACAGGAATTGGAAAAGAATACTCTTATGAGAGCTTTGAATAAGCTATGGAATAACTCAATACTGATCTAATAAATCTTATACATAACTTCACTAAGGCATACATTTCAGCATTCACAAAAAATTCACCCACTCAGATGATCAAATACTGGTTTTAACCAAGGGAAATTTATTCCATAACGGAGAATTAATAAAAGGCCCCACCCCAGTCGACTCCATAGTAAAGTTGGAAATATGAAAGAAAGCTAGTCTCGCAAAGGGTATGCTCACTTTATGTTTAAACGATATACCCGCCACCGGGCAGACGATGAGGAAGGTAACTTAATCGAAAAACATTCGACACGACAACCCTCAATCACCTTGTTGACTTTTTTGCGAGGTCCGTTTTGTTGAAGCAGAAGTTTTTGGAAAAAAGTACTCAATGAATTGGAGTTAAATCACGACTGTTGTGAAACTTTCTGGTAGGATTCCCGATTTGGAGCGAAGTACCTGAGCAGACGACTCAAAGACGGCGGAGAGGGAAAAAACGAGAGGAACATGGCGAGAGAACGTGCCTTGAGGGCGTAAAAGAACCTCCAAGTGATCATTGGCAGTCTGCGAACGTCGCGATACAGATAGCGACGCCATCTGATGGCACAGCGCGAAAACAATGCCTATGTTACGAGCTCATTGCTTGTCTCCCGATTCAACCCTCATTCTCTGTTTGAGTGTAAGCATCTATGTATGTGTGCTTACCATCCAATCTACTTGCGCTGCTGATTTTCAATGAAAACCTTCTGTTTATCCTATGATATCACTGAAGAGTAAACTCTAACAGCAGACGATTATTTAATGATACTCGATGATGTGCGCTAGCGTATTTTCACTAACAAAATATAATTAAAAATCAACCGCTCAGTCATTTAAATAACATTTCTAAGAAATATAAAGACTATAAAATATTAGTGAATATATACATCACGATAATAAATCAATATAATACGATCAGCTTCGACCTACTTTAACAGTAAAAAGAAATAGATCGTGTTCTAATGGTATTCCAATACTTAATTTCATTTAATAAATTAAAACATTATTACGCTTTGATGTATAAGATATTTAATCCCTTAGTGAAGGATTAAATTGATAAAATGTGATTATACGAGTAATACATGCTTTTTCTGAAACTACTGAGAAATTCAGTTCTAAATAAAACAGCATACATTGAGAACTTTTTATCGATGAAGTAATGTTGAATTGGTATCATTAATTGAATAATTTAAAGCTCTATTAATATATTTTGATTAGAAATCTCTTTAGTTTTCTTATACGATATCCAATGTGTTTTTGAAATAAAAACTCAGCTGAGATAGAATGCATTCAAATATATCAGGACTATTTATCACGATATTATAAACTATAGAAAAGGTTGTAAATACAGTGTTAAAGAAATAAAATATTTCACCAAAAGAAATTAAGCTTTTTTTTAATATTACAGGAAAGTGTATCTTCTAAACCCACCAATTTTACTTCTCTAGGTTATTTTTAAATATTAAATAACTACTATGACAGCGTAAGAAATGATTTATGAAAACAAATCTATAAGTGTATGATATCGGAAGTTACTTTCAGCTACATTCAAGAATTCAAAAATAATATTCTGACTCATATTGTTCAATGAACTAGTATATTTAGCGTTGGTTTCCTCTAAAACGGTCCGAAAATCGAGATAAGGTGCAGCAACTCTCCGATAGATCGGGTGCAAGCGGATGCGCTCTCAAGAACAATTTACCGGCCTCGTAGTCGACCACAGTCCTCTAAGTGCCCATAAGGGGCGACATTTTCCGTACCATCTCTCTTCCCCACCCAGATCTAAGGATCAACATTGTTTAGAGTCACTCCATTCAGCTGTGCCACGACATTCCTCTCCTCCTAAAGAACGAGATGGAACGAATCGTCTTCCTCCCACACCACCATCCGTCTCCATTCACTCAGGCCTTCACCGTGCTGGCGCTACCAGCTCCAGCCACTTAATACGAATCGAAAAATATCAATCTCCCATCCCACACGAATATGCGATGGGTTCGGGAATTTGGGAAGTGCCAGGAGTCGAGACCAACGGCCAGAAAAATAAGAAGAACGCGGAGCCCGTTTTAAAATTGGCACTTTTGCGAGGAGTTTCGGATAGCGCCGGTACTGAATCTGTAGATATTTCTGCAACGGTATATGGACTGGTGAGGATGGAAAAAGGACCATGAGATGATGGAAGGTCATTTGAAATGGAAGTGTGACAACGAAGTGTCAATCAATTCTTCAGGGAATTCCTTTGAAATCAGCGGGAAATCCCCGCGAATAAAGGCAGGAAGAAAGCAATTTAACATCTGTGAGGTCGGTTCTTACGTATTTACGTGTCAGTTTGACTGAAGCATAATCTGTATTGCCTTCGTATTTAAGTAGGTAAACCAAATAAACTATCTCGCCCTCGTAAACTATAATATATACAGACCTAGCCTTACTTATGCGAGTAGGAAAAGGTATACTTTGAAATTTACTTTTATAGGATAGTATAATAAATGATTTACTACGAAAACCTAACTCTTAAATTCAACTCGTTTTGAGAATAAACGCCTTTTTTCAGTCAGGATGGGTTGAAACAAATTAAGATGAATTTCAACGGAGCATTTTCTTCCGAGCAAAAGCTAAAAAGTAGTCTACGTTGAAAATTTCCCATGCTCCAAATCGAAGAGTTCTGAACTATATGATGAAATTAAGTGTGAAGCATCTTGACCCACTATGTGATTAGATGATTAGAAAAAAAAGCAAAAATGTTTTTAAAGTACAACTATTAGGGTGTCTGCGTCACACTTTGATAATGCGAATTATTCCTGACTGAACAAACTCCCTGATTTAAGACACCTGTTGTTGTTCTTCTTAGAGGTTCGCCTCTAAAAATACTAATTACTATTTTACCAAACATTGGCTATTGAGATATATATGATAATTTCATGTACGATTTAGCACGATAAAAGTTAATCTGAGTATATTTAAATTAAAGCCTGTAAATATAAAATACAAGCTACCGAAAATATATTGTAACACCTTGCTAAAATAATTCCTGCTTCAAATCTCGTGATTATTTTTACAAGACCAGAAGATGCTCCAGTTTGCATACTTTTTAGCGGTCAGCCTAACATTTCAAAATATAGCAAGGCAATCTACAGAGCCAGTTCTCACACACTTCGTATAAATTAGATTTTGTAAAGTGAGAATTCCGGTTACTAATCCGCGATAAGGAGAGGGTCGGAGCCTCTGATTTGGGAAATAATGCCAATTAAGGCGTTGAAATCACCAGTCTGCGCCGCGAGGAAGACTATGTTTGGCCGTCTGCAACAGCCTTTTACGCCGCGGCTCCCACTTTTCGAGGGCGAAGGACAGGACGTCGGAAGGTACGCTTTTCTCACACACTTCCCATCGGCTGTCACGGCGGCCCGTGGTTTCCTCAACGACGGAAACGGGGCGGAGGTGTGGCTTTGCGGTGGGGGGCACAAAGAGAGGATCCCCCCCACTGCTTATATCGGGCGCCGTGGGAACTACTTGCATCCTCACACCAGGGAGGAGTGGACCATCGAGGAATTCCATTCAGAGGAAGGAATTCAGCGTGTGTGGAAGTGAGAAGGGTCGAGGATGTAGAATGAGATAGACGATGTGGTTTGCACTAGCGGAGAGAGAGAGACGCTCTTATAGAAGCGGGGAAAAGGGCAAAAAAGGGTGGTAAAGTTAAGGAGGTTGAGGATTGGAAAGAAACTGTAAGAAAGTCCAACGAGTGAGCCGTTACTTTGTGGGATTCCAAATCCAAGGAAAAATGAAAGATATTCCAACAATTCATTCGTTCCGCAGGTTTACTCTAAGCTCCATGCTTAACACAATAAAGTTGTTTTCTGCAGCAAACATAAGCATGAATAAGAAATTTCTCACGTGAGAAAAAGAGAATTTAGAGCGTTAGATGTATCGGATATAAACGTTTTGGGACAATACTGTTTTATTTAGTTTGATTTAAAAGTTAGATAAAATATCACATACAGAATGTACAGTGGTGTTACACCATGTCATTCTTCTGAATTATTCATCGAAATCGATGTTAATTGAAGGATGATCGATGAATATAATACAAGTGCGTTCACTTACCTCCTTTATTGCAGATCATTCACTTATTTAAATGAATAATATTAATTTCCATTTCTAAATTAATGTATTCATAGGATTTAATATTAGATATGATAGCCGTTACCATTCAAACACCCAGATATAATTTGTACATGATATCTATTAGCTGAATAGGATAAGAATTCAATAGAAGTAACTGAATTGAAAAAAAAACTCAAAACACAATTTCAGAATACGTTAAAAAGCATCGAAATTTAAAAAGTAGAGGCGTGACTGAAACTGAAAAGTCTCGTCTTCCATCTTACCTTTCTAATCTATTATATATCTAAGTTAGCACTTTTGAACACCAATGTCTGCAAAAGCTAGATCGTGGAATTTCAATCTTCGCAAACTACGATAAAATAAATAGACATAGAGCCATAGACATTCCTGGAAACATTTATAATCAGGAGGAATACTCTAATAACATCGCCAACCGTTCAAATGATATTCCGAGAGAAAAACTCCAGTTTGCTCATGAGGAAACGTCCGAGCCGAGCTGGAAACAAAGAGGTGTAACCACGAAGAGCGATAAAACTGAGCGTAAAAGAGCGAAAACACGAAGGCGAGGAAGGGAAGAAAGAGAAAGGAGATGCGAAGATAGAAGAGAGGCGTGGGAGTGTCTGTTGGTGAGTGTGGGCATTGTTCCCATAGAGATTTAAGAGACAAGCGAGTGACCGCTGCATCTCCAATACGTTTGGATTTCGTTCCTCCGGCCGCGGCCCCATTCACGCGTCTCCGAAGGCACGCGCACCACCGATCTTCTTTTTTTATGAAATCGTTTCGATGGCGTGAGAATGAAATGGGAAGGTCAGCGAAAAAAAGCAATTTCGCAATTCCGAAGGGCAGACGTTTGGACGAAACCAAAAATTAGGTTTAGGAAGAAGTAAGACACAGGATCTGTAGACTGAAGGGCCGGTCTAAGAAAGGGTCAGTCTAGATAGAGAATGGAAGCCACCTGCAAATGGTGCAACTGAAGGTTAGTTAAGTTTTTAACATTCATGTTTGGTACTCTTGCGAGACAATTTTTGGCATTGGTAACAGTTTGAAAGCTACCGGATGAAACCTTCGTATTATACTCTTCGAACGTAATAAATTTCAGATGACAGTTTCTTACTACACAACTACTGACAGTATACTTATATTGAGTAAGAAATAGGGTAATCGAAAGTAAATACGCGTAAAATGCTAACATGAATTTCTTGTACGGAAATATGGGGGCTAAAAAAGGTCTTTCAATTCTAAATAAAGTCTATTTTCGAATATTACATTGAGAACCGCCTTTTTCCCATGTGATTTTTGTCCTTATTGAACTGGAATAGTTGCTAAGAAATAGCTGTCATAAAGACGATTTTTTCCTATCATGTTTGTTAGACAACTTGGCCCCACTCGAGTTCAAGATGAGATATTCTAATTTACATTATTGATAGAATATGAATTTCATGAATTTTGACGAATTATATATCTAAAAATATTTTTCTTTTGAAGTAAAATATTCAGATATATTTTCACGGTTGTTTTACAGTTGTCATTTTTACATCAATTTCAGTGTAATTTCATGATAAATGTATTTTATTCTATCAATTAAACCCTCCTATTGAAAGAAATTAAGTACGAAGCTACACATCAACTCCGAATACACTGGTATGAAATCACGTTTCTTTGGAGTGAAATTATAATCTGATAATAAACACTCCTGGAATCCCTCATCACTCTCTTTCGCCGAAGTAATTCATATTTTTCAAATCGCAAAGATTCCACATTTTTCTTTCGTCTCCATCATCTTCTCTAACGACCACTCTAATCTTGCCAGCTTCGCTCTGCACTAACCGCTTTTTATCTCAATTCTTAATCGCACCTATTACATTTCTCTCAACTCTCCCGCCGAACTCAAAACCAGATCATTTGTTTTAATCCACCGGCAATTTGTTTTCAACATATCAGAAGGAGTATCTTAGGGATATCATCTTAATTATTGTTATTTTTAGATGTATTCCTCTCCTTCCTCATCGCTAATCTCGCAATGTATCATTTTCTTCTTTTAATATTACGGCCATTTCAATACCCAACAGGGAGACACGTTCTCTCTTCCCATTAAAGTATCACTGGAAAAGTTTGAAGCTACATGCAGATGTCAGATCGAATGAGTGCATGTACTATAATCCATCTTCTGGTACACGAGGAAGTTAAATCTTTGGTTGGAATTAATAAAAATGATTTATCTTTCTAAGTGCTCGGAATCCGCTGAAAATAATACGTTAGCATTTTTATAATGACAACTAATCCGTGTTTTTAGTGATACACAAAAGTTAGTTCAATCACAATGAGAGCGTAACTCATCACAGCGAAACGGGCGAAGGTGCTGTAAACTGCAACCGCACTACACAAGGCATTAGTGGTATGTTTAATTTATTTTCATGTTCAAATGAAATATCTTACACTCCAATTTATCTTTTGGGGTTATATTAATCGATGCTGACACGACAGCCTTCTATGCTTAAGATTAAAATGAAGTAGGTTCCAGTTCAGCTTCATGTAAAGTCAATGGAAAATGAAAGACACAAGTTCATAACTCCCAACATACTAATTGTTTCATCCCGTGTAAATTTTTAAAAGCTGAGACAAGTCCTATGCAGCACGTCATGAGAAATCGAGGATTTAGCGCCCAGAAAAATGAATCATCTACTCTCACAAACATAAGAATCTAATTCGTAGATACATGCAAAGCATTCCACATATAAGTAATCCTTTCCAGTCCCACTTTCCATCAGCCGTGAATTCGAGCGTCGGAATGAAAACATCGCACGGCTCAGCTGACGTCTACTCCTCCGGATCCATGTTCCGGGAGAGCGGACTTTGGTGAAAAGGACCTGCAGTAGAATGTGTGATTATAATTCAAGACACTTTACTTTCTCTAATTAATGGAATCTTTCTCCCTAGCATAATTTCTATCCTTTCCTTTCTTTCTCGCATAGTTTCCATCTCCTGAACAAGCAAAATTCTGACTGATTATTGCAAACCACCGTAGGTGCTTAATTTGCTGTGACGGCTCCAAGCTTTTTGAAGAAAGAGCCAAGCATGAGCGCAATAAAGTTTTAAATAGAAAAAAAATTAATTGGAAAGAAAAACGCAGGTATACGGTAATTAACAAGAAAGCTGGATTTATGGAGACATCTATCTAACTGTCCAAAAGATTAACGTCACATTCTTAGAAAAGAGGAAGTAAAGTGGTTTCTTCGTTAACTAATACAAAAGTAAATACATCCAACACACGCGAAAATGACTGAATAAAGAATTATGTTAAAATTTTAAATCTCTGTAAATGTGATCGAATTAATTTGAGGGCAACAATATGCATCACCGCAAATGTTATAGTTTGCTTACGGGTAGTAATGTGGGCAACTCTGCACTATCTGATGTGATATAACCAACAAATATTCCTCATTGGTTTAACTAATAGGAAAATTATAATTCTAAATTTTGCTTCCTTTGTTGCTATAAAATAACCAGTTGAATGTATCAAAAAATTCTTTACTAGCTTAAAAATTAAACTCAAATTTGTCTTTTCCCCATTTTCTAGTAGCACTCCTATTTTACCAACAATGGTCATTCCGCTAAGATGGCTTCCCTCGTCTATTTTCAGTATACTTTTCCCACTGGTTACAATCCATTTAATATATTTTACGACCCACCGAAGGGTAGGGAGCCGTAGGTCAAAAAGCGCCAGGCAATCCCGTCGCGTGGAAACCTCCGCATGCAGCGGGATCTGCAGACTCCTCGCGCGTTGAAATCTCCGCCGCATCGCTCCCATCAAGTGCTGCCGTATTTCCCTTCGCATTAATCTCTTCTAGTGCCATCAAAATCTTCGCTCGTATAAGAGCCTCCCTCCTTCCATATCGTTCCGATGGGCGCATTTCTACTCCAGCACCTGCGTGTCTCGCTTCCCCTTTTCCCTACCGCTTCTCCCTCTTCGCGGAATCGCTAACCTCTCCTCTCCTTGTCGAGCATTCCATCCTTGCACCTGGGAAACTTTTTCACGGAGAGTTATGAAGGAGTAAACGCGGCGAAAATCTTTTCCCCGAGTCCCGCCGTGAGCGTAAGAGCGATTAATGAGGGTGCGGACGGCGGCCTTCCGATGTTCCGGATGGATCAAGGAAGCGGCCGCCAGGGAGTCCCGCGCACCCTGCGCTCTTTCCGGGAACGCTCTTAAGCCTCCGAAGCACGTACCCGAAGATTAAAGTGCCAGCAGAGAGGAACATTTTTACGCTTTTCATTACGCGTGATGCATTATGCTGAACACCTATATGTTTCATACAAAGTTGCGACGGATATCTTACATTTATAGTGACATTATTAAATAAGACTTACAATTTACTATTTCAAAATTATATACATTAGTATACACACTGGTTTCTGAAAGCAATTACGAAAATTTTTAATAGTACTTCAACAATCTGGATAAAGAAACCTTAAGGTACGAATGAAGAAGTATGAAATTAAAAGTGAGCGTTAAAGAATGCCTGCCAATAAGTTTTGAGGATTGCTTCTCAAACTAAAACATCAGACACATTGAATTGGATCAAACGGAAATTTTTAACCCAGAAAAATAATCAATCAATCAATAATCAATAATCTTTCAAAGAAAATCACCATCAAAAGATTTATATGTTAGAAGAATAGATAAACGAAGATATGATGCTCCATAAAATAAAATTGTATGATTCAGAGTTAAAGTGAATTATACCAAAGCTTAATTCTCAATTAATTAGACATCCAACGCTTATGGCTGAAATATATTTAGGTATTTAATTATTATGAACGCAAAATCGATATATACATTTACAAGAAGACCGGCAATAGTTAAGCGCTATGATGAAAATTAATTTTAAAATATAATCGTTCAATTAAAATAACTTGATTAAAAACTGTGGAGAGCAATATCACTACAGTTAGAATATTATTTTCGTTATTTTTACGATATCTTGATACAAAAATCCTTTCTTAGGAATTCTCACACCATTTAAAGTAAAAGTTTCTACTGTCCCATTCTTGCATTGTCGTATTACCACCCCTCTCATCTCCGCGAGGTGCTTTGTGACTATCATCGCTTTAGCTCGGATTCCTTTGCAGACTCGAGAGATGGCGCGATTCCACCAGAAGGAGAAATCAGAAATTCCAATAGAAGAGTGTGATAGATCGGACCTTAACAACTGACACGTTTCACTTGGTCTTTGGACTCCTCTCGAGAGGACCTGCACTCGATGGAAAAAATGAAGAGTCCAAAGCGTTGTGAGGAATGGTAAAAGGCTCGTGTTTTCAGAGGACTTTTTTACGCCGCGGCAGTGGCTAATGGGCTCGAAGAGAGGGCATGCGGTGCAGAGAATCCTCCGGAGAAAGAGTTGGGAATAATGTGGAGCGGATGAGAGAAAGATCGACTCGAAAGTAAAAAATGAAGAAGTGTGTGCTCCTGAAAGAAACGAAGGAATCCGCCAAGCAACGGCGGTTGATCGCGCTTCTCGCTGCGCTATCTAGAAAATGATCTGCTGTTGTGACTACATAAGGAACCGAAGAAAAAAAGGACTTTTTCTTTTCCCGTGTTAGAATGGTGTCCGTACCAGTTAGCTGTCAAAAAGGAGATAAAATTAATGTGCTTGGTCTTTGTGAAATACTTACAAACTGTGGGTAAAATTGCTACTTAATTCAATTTTAGGGATGAAATGCAACTACAAAATTCTTGCACTCTAATTTAAACTATTGGGTATAAAAATGTGCTTTTTTCAAAAATACAAAAAGGTTTAGAAGTGGATCTCTCTTATAGTACGCAGATTTCGTTTGTATCTATAAAATGAATCAGTCCTTAATATTTGTCAAGGAAAAACGCAGAATTATTTAGAACACTTAATCTTAAGTTTGCACGGGTTAGCTGCAAAGAATAAAATACGTTTGTTAACAAGAAACAATAAAACTCTATCAGTAACTTGAGTGAAAATATTGTTTAATGTTTGTAGAATACTTTAAAATTACAGCATCAGTTTCCTTTATGCTCGAAGAAAAATACTCGCTTGTTTTTCATATCCGAAGTAAAATTCATTTTATTGTACAGGGCTGAATAGAATAAGAGTTTTTTATAGTCCAATTAAGTTAAAAAATCAACAATTTGTGCAGTATTTTCCATATCACAAGAGTTGAATAATCTGGAGAAATCAACGCCCGGAAATGTCTGAAAGGAGTCCTTGCCGATCTTTATGAGTGAGTGATAAGACGATAAGGAGCTGGAGAAGAGGAAGTCCAGCTGAGGAAGAATTTAAATGACGAGCTGAGATTAAAGAGTCTTGCTTTGAAAGATGTTAACTAGTAAGTAGCAAAGCAGTAACCTCGGCCCCATATCGCCGCTAGATATTGCTTGTACGGCTGACCCAAGCATCTCTCTACTTTTATTGACCTGACCGCTCTGTCGGCATCTCACAAGAAATGCCCCTCATATCCAAATCGCGGCGATCTTCCCACAGGTTAACGCTTCAAACAGACGGGACACTAATTGAGAGAATTGCATTTGAAACGAAAAATGAGCGGTCATGGTTACTGAAATAAATTGATCGTTAATCTTTATACGGAAAGGAGAATTTGAGACATAAGATGAGCAATTCAGCAATTCCTTGGAGCTACTAGAGCTATCAGCGATTTAACAGTCATTTTAATAATAGATAGACTGGCACCATACAGAGATATAAGCGTGAGTTAACCACAAGAAGACATCTCCGAAAGATATTTGAAAAAACGAACCGCCACCTTTTGTAAAACCCCGAATTCCACGGAATTTTTCCGTCCGTTATCCTCCTCAAGCGGACATTTCCATGGGCCAAACCTATCCTTCTCATCCCCACACCTTATCACGGCGTTCGACCTTACCCCTAGGTCAATAGGCTACTCCACCTCGCAACACTTCATCAGCTGTTCCGGTTTTGTGGTGGACCCACGCTGGAGGAGGAAGAGGGAGTTCCAACGTGCGTGAGTGTGTGTGAAGACGTTAACGAAGAGAGGGAGGGGGAAAACGGCGGGAGAGAACTCCTTGGACAACAGCTGGCTGACACTACTACCGCACGAAATAACAGGTGCTGTTGTTGATTCGGGAGCAAGATGCCGGACTCGTCATAAAGGTCCTCTGCCGAAGGAGAGATACGTCACTGTTGGTGAGTCGTGCGTGGGTGTGGGGGAGAGAGATGGCTCGTGAGGAGATAAAGGGAAAAAGAAGGTATGGAAAGGTGAGGGTTGGGGACGGTCAATGAAGATCATCTCGGGGGAAAGGAGTCCCCGCAAAGAGACGTTAAAACGATGCGTGAATGAGTAGTGGCAGGTGATTATGATGCCTCGAGTCCAATGCCTAATTACGGGGGAGCTGAGTGGGTGTTAATAAAATGTAACTGAGGCTAAAAGGCTGCCTATTTGAACGTTTACAGAATGAATCATTTATTGACTGAGCAAGGTTTTAAATAAACTTCAACCCGGAAAGAACTGTAAAAACTACCTAGAATGCTTTATCAAATACTCACAATAGGGCAAAATGTCTCTGGCATATATTTCGATACGTATTTTTAAACTTTAAGATTATCCTTGCAAACCTTATTTCATCTGGTCATTTTATAATTAGTTAAATACATATATAGAATACCACTGATACCGTTAATTTTATAGTGATTTTTTTAGAAATTGCAACCTATAACAAAAGAAATATGACCAGCGAAATGGAACAATAATTTTAATCTTCTTCGAAGCGAAGAGAGCTGTTAATGTGGAATATTTTTAAAGCTAAATATATTTTTTTGGATCGTTAAAAAAAAATCGTGAAAGTTGAAATAGATTCAATAAACATTCTCACACAATATAAGAACACTTATATTTAGTGCGGGAATAAGATACAACTTTGACCAGACGTTACTTTCAATGCAGATTGCAATGCAATGATGCACACCATTAATACTCAAGACAAGAGAATATAGCTTATAGTATTCATTTTCATCACAATAATGATTGCTGTACCCTAATATCCTACGTTCTGTGATAAATTATTTAAGTAACAAAGAAGCATAAACGTGAAACGAATAAAATGTTCTTCAAACAACATTTTGCCGAAGGAAGTTATAAAATAAAGAACTCTTCCATGAAAATCAACAATATCTTCGAAGAACGTTTGTTGGATATTTATAGCAAAAATCATGCTTATTTCATAAGTGTTTTATAGCAAATAACACCAGTAAGGGGATTTATTCCTAGAAAAGCCAAGATAAACGACGCAGTGAAGTTATAGAGGTCGCTTAAGGGGCAGATCCACGGATTAGCGGGAATAAAACGTCCCACCGAGAGGCAATCGCCCGGACAATGGGAAGGGAGGTGCGGAGCAACAGGTGGATTTTGGCCCGCCTGCGTGGGACTTCTCTCCACGCCGAGGTTCTTCCTTCATTCCTCGCTCGGTGCCTTTCCCGTCCTTCCTCACGCGCCTCGAGATAAAGCTCTCTGCTAAGACAGTCAATCACGGCTCCTGGCATTCCGGAGGTGTTGGGGAGCGGGTATTCCAGGACTCGGAGAAAGGCAGAGAAGTGGTCAGCGGGGACGGGGTCATTCGAGTTGTTGAACTCGGCCATCGTGGCACGGTGACACCCGTGTCTGCGGACGAAGCGGTTTGTTTGAACGGTTCCGCGTACGCCACAGAGGCGGTCCTCGACATCCACGATCCTAATTCCTGCGCGCTAAACACGAGTTACATTCTTAAACTACCATTCCAGGACTGAGACTTGAAATATCGATAAGAAAGTCAATCTTCAGGTACTTCATTTACAGGTCTTCATTTTTACCTAATAACTTTAACTAAGCACAACCATTAATTTGAATATGTTGACTAAAAGAAGCAAACGCCCAAGAGGCATATAGGAGGAACTCTAAGTCTTACTTTAATTTGAATTACTCTTCATTGCATACTTTTTTAGCTGTCAAGTGAAATGATTTAGAGTGGAGATGGCTACTTGTACTTAAAAATCTTGGAAAACAAAGCTAAAATGTAAGTAGACTCTAGGGTCGTAATACACCCTTAATGATTCGTCACTGAATTCCTTTACCGTGATGAAATTACATCAGGCTGTTAGCTTGACATACATCAATATTTTTAACACTGTTTACCTTAAATTTCAATGAATCAGATCTTTCATCTAAGGAAGAAGAAACTTCAGAAAACGGCGCTTAAAATTAAATATGCCATTTGAATAAAACTCGTTATCAAACATTTTTGGAATAAACAATAAAAAACGTACAAGTTTAATTTAGCTACTCATTGGAGCTTGGGTCGTACTAGAAAATCTATAATAAACCCTGTTTCTTAACCTGGTAATGAATGATAAAGAAATATTGAGGATACAAAGGCCGATTAACTTTCTCGTGCTGCTTAGAAACAATCTACCAGAAACTTATTTGCATTACGGGAAATCATTCTCACATTTTAAACTATTATAACTATTTACCTCCTATTTTTAACGCACTAGTCTATAACATTTACCGTTAGTAATGAATTTATATCAATTTCCAGAAATTTTATCAAAATTCAGTAAAAGAGATTACTTCTATATAGAAAGAATCGCAAAAAGATCATTTACTTCTCAAAAGTGTCTTATGGGTTCTGTCTTCCTCAACATAAGTTTTCTTTGCGAGCCACTTTCTGCAGGGGATGGTCTGTGCTGTGATGAGCTCTTCCAATAAATATGAGAATAGCGTGTGTTGGACGAGGAATCAGTTTCAATCCGGCGTCATTCGCAATTGAGTAAAGTGTTTTTCGCCCTCGAGACTGCAATTGTACATCTGGTTCTATATTGCTACCTCGAGGAATGGAAGTGCTGAGTAAATTATAGTTATTAAAAGGATACCGCTAGCCACCTGAACTAGTTTCGGAGCGTAGAATAATCGCTGCTCAGTGTTTTATGAAATGAGTAACCCTTTTTTCCCGAAGAAAGAAACTCCTTTGTGATTTCTTCAACTTTGTAATTTACCGTGGCAAAACATTAAAACGACTTTTGCCGGGAGAAAACAAATATTGCGATGTTAGTCATTTCCGAGATAAGAACTCAATCTAGAATGGAACCACTTTTCCGAGTATTTTCTGAAAATTACTGATAGTAATGGGCAATTTTTGTGCAATATAACTTTACCGATAGACTTGAAGTTTGCTACAATATTTTATCTGTTAGTATAAATAATCCCTCTTATTATCTTGAGGACACCGGAAAGTAGTATTCAATTTAGGGGGAAAACGAACACCAGTCTTTTATGGAGACCAGCGATGGTTAGTATATATCTCTTCAATAGGACATGCAAAATTTATTATTAGGGACGAATTTAATGTAATATAATTTAGTTAGAACACTTAGTTACAACACAAACGGAATTTTGATCACTTCTGGTATTCCCTTACATGAACATATTTTTCTCACTCCTACTGCTGCTCACAAACAGACCTTTTCTTGGGCCTTTTCCATTACTATCCTGCCTCCTCTTGCGTCTAACCATACATTTTCTCTCCCGAATATCTCATCTTCCTCCTTCTTTAATCTGAAAGATGGTGAAGAGGTTGCTATAAACTGAAAACCTCTTTTAACCTTTACTTCTTCTCACGTTATTTTATTCAACTTCCTGTGTTTTTTCTCCTTCAAAGCCGTTGCTCGAAAAAAATATCGAATGGTGGGTAGTAAGAACCCATTAAAAGCTGTGGCCACTTTTCAGGGAAAATTGTCCCAACAGAGGTCGTTTCTGATGAGTCCACGGCGCTCATTGCTTGCGAAAAAATTCGATTATAAAAAACTGCCATCGTACACAGTTCTCAAGGCCAGCTTGAGCACAAAAGGCTCGCGGGCACTCCGCAATACATAAAAATGAAATTCTCCTCACAAAAGATCGGAAAAACTCCATTTTGGTTCCTGAATGCGCCGTTTATAATCTCTTTAACAAATATTTCTGTTTTGAAGGTAATATAAAATCACCGAGGGCGTACTCGGTATGATAGATTAGAACAGATTGAGTTTATATGGATTTTAAGTTTAAAAATAATTTGGTGGTTTCTTTGTAGATATCCAATTCTTTGAAAATCAATATACTATAAAATGGGTTTGAAGGTATAGATATTTTCATTACTATTTTTATATTCATGTAAAGAAATCTGTAACACTATTCTTCACCTATGCCAATGCAACAAGTGGCTCAGAAATATAGTTCTCTCTGATATTACTGACTTCCTTTCTACCACAAGTAACCTGAGAGTACTTAATGAATTTATCTGATTGTGTACAGAACACTATCAAATATATAGCAAATTATACATGAGCTATATTGCACTATAGGTAATTGAACATTTTATAGAATTTTTTTTACTTATGATTTTTTTATTTTCGGCCTAGTAAAATTCAGGAGCTACTCAAGAGCAAAAAGTTCAAAAATCTTCTGCTCTAATAATGCTAGTCAATATCGAATCCATAACATGAAAATACTTTAATATGGAATTCATAACCAATTATGATCCAGAAACTAATTCAAAGAAAAATTAATTATATTTGAACCATAAATGTGTAAAAAAAACAGATTTTTAAGATGATTTTTCTCCTTCCCTATCTTATCATAGGAGGGTCTGAAAAAAGAGAGATATTTCCTCCATTTAAAATTCAGTTATCCTTAGAGCATGTTCTACCACGCGTTGAAATCACCGATCTTAAACTGCACTTTGAAGCTTTTGTGCTGAACGATATTTGCTCCGAGAATTTGCAATGAGTGAATTTCCACTTTTATAAAGTTCTAAAACCTACAGTTTGCAACAACACATGAATCAGAAAATCCCACCGTTGCACTTAACCAAGCGACTGCCGCGGAATGACTCATAAAACGAAAGGAGTATAATTTGAGGGACAGTGAGTGCCACGTACTTAAACCACTCATTTCTCCAACATTGGCACGCCTTTCCAATATCTCGGTAGAGTTAATAGCCGAAAGAAAACCACATCAGGAAATGAAATCTGTCAACGAGAAAAAACCACGGAAAACGGATCACAGAATTTTCGATCGCAAGCAGCTACCAAAATCGAAAATCCTTACGCTGTTTCTCCTCAACTATATTTTCCTAAATATTAGACTTGCTTTCTTCTTTGAAATTTTCACCACAATTGTTGGTTTTACATCGCACTTCTAGGCCTTACTATTCTTCTTCTTTTAAATCGGCGCAGTACACTATCCTCGTAGATAAAACATTTTTCACCACAGGGTATACCCTTTGAAGATGGAACAACAGCTTACCTTCTCTTCCCAAACTTATCAAAGCCACCCGCTGGGACACCGGACGATCGGACAGTCCAGTTCACTGACGTTGCAACCCCGAAACTGATCCTTTCGCCTCCACGATACGGTCCATTTGTCCCAAGAAAACAAACCGTCGAACAACACGCGGGCGACACCCACCACCACACGATCACGGGCTCTCCCGCTCACCACCGAAAATCCAAACAAACACTTAGCGCGAGCACGGGTAAAATGCTGCGGCGGGCGGGTGGGGCGTAGGTGTCCGCGATCGGCTCCGGGCGCGTGTCCCGTCACCCCTTGGAGGACCGATGCTGCTCCCGGTGCGTGTTACCGATGCGTGCCGCTCAAAGAGGACGAGTTTTCTGCTCGAGTTGCTCCCGATGGGGGCGCCTCCGTCGCCTCTAGGAGGTTTGAGCCCTTTTAACACTTGAGCCCTCCGACTGGAACGAGCAGTGAGGCCCGACTGACGGACTTGAGTGAGCCAGGGGTAGGCTACCGCCGGAGTGGAGAGGCGAGGCCGGAATGGTTGCGCTTCGCGGGGCGGAAGAGTGGAGGGGAGTCGTAGGGGAGAGCGGCAGACGTCACCGATGGGATACCACCGGAGGAACAGACCACTCTTGAGGCCGGGCTACCAATCCCCTCCTGGCTCTCCCTACCCCGTGGATACGTCACCGCTCTGCCCCGCACCCACCCACGCCCCCACCTCCCGGTGTCTCCCTCCCTCTCAACCACCTGTTCCCCGGCGTCTCCTTCCACCGCGAACTGCTTCCGCCGCTCATCTTTCCCGCCGCGCCCTCCGGAGGCGAGCCGCACCCAGGCGTATTTACGATTTTCGATCCGGAGAAAAAATGGGAGCGTGATTTCGGGAGGTCACGGGAAAGTGAAAGATAATCTTCGCTAAATTTCCTGCGCTGAAATTGAAAACGGACGACGCCAAAACTTTGCGTTATAACATATTCAATCGCCACTTCGTGTCCGCAGAAGTCCCAACAGTCCCGCATCCTAACACGACAATTCTGATTCGCCAAACAAAATATCAAAGAGATTTTTAGCATAAATTTTAGAAGAAGACAGAGAAGCAATTGGGAAACTCAATGTATGTAATAATATGGAAGCTGTTGGAGATAGTCTGAAGTAGGAGACTATCTATGTATGGAATGGATGGCTTACAGAAGTTTAATCTTGCTTCCATCATTTTCAAAGTGAATGTCTTGATCAAAATGCACATACCTCCAGTAAAATTATATATAGTTCAATTATCTGAGGAACTGATGTTCATTTTATTTATCTCTCGAATTAATTTTACGAATCCAATTAGTTGGTAAACCAATGATAACATGAGATTTTAAGGTATTTCTAAATTTGATTGGCCCCTTGGATTTGTTTCTCAAAAATTCCTTTCATTCTAGAACCTCTCAAATTAGCTTTGATCAGCTCCTGAAATTTTCCTTGGCAAAGGAAATTAAAACATTATTACCAATGTTTGAAAATAAGGTAGTCAAATCTTGGTGCAAATAAGACCTTGCCATGATCTATGGGCTTAAAATTATTACAACCCAAATTGATCGACTTATATTTAAGGTAAACCTCACTATTTCTGTAAAATGGAAGTGAAGTACTTCAATTGGGTAGATGAGGAATTCCATCCCTATCAACTATTCAAAATAGCTGTCTTTGGAGATGATATATTTACTAGATCTAACAAGTAATATCAATAGTGAAATTATTTAGTAGGCCTATTAGTAATATTTTAGGAATATGTAATAATTAAAATATAAAATTATGATATCTATATTCAATTAAAATATAAAAATAAATTCAATGAACCTTGAAATTGGGTCAATTAAATGTTAAAACGAATAAAATATAATAGCAGTTAAACATCGTCCAAAGGGTTGAACTTTGTTCCACACGATTTTTTTAATTTTACCAGAAAACAGTATTTGATTTTGACACGCAACCTCAAAACGGATCCGAACAGCCATACTCATAAATGATAACAATCAAACACCATCGTTCCATGGAGTAAAAACACAGCACCCCTTTCTTCCTGACGAATTCAACCCCTATCATCGGTGACGTAAGAAAACAAAGCCCCAACGAATCGAAGCGTACCTTCCGATTTGTTTTCACGAATTCTGAAGTCGTCATCGGCAGACGGTGATGATTGGCGATAAGGAGCATGAGCGAGAGAAACTTTCCTCTTTGTTTTTACGTTTCATTATGGAGTCCTGCAGTGCGGAACAATCTCCTCCTTAAGGCAGTGTCCCACCTTCTGATTGGTCCACGCCCCGAGGCGCTTTTCACACTGCTCTAGCGGGTGGGAGGCCCAGAGGCGGAGACATCGACGCCCGCACGCCGCTTTCTGCTCGGCCTTGCCGCATCGCAAAGTAAACGGAAACTGGATTGATATGCGACGCGCGTAGCGATTTAAAAAATATGTAATGACTCCTTAGCGGATTTATTTATAATTTATTCTTGAAAGGTTATGTCGTCAAGCTGACAGCTGAAGTCTCATAGCAGAAGGAAAGCTCTTTGACGGCAAGGAAAACACGATAATGATCCATCCGTAAGAAAGGCATAGCCTTGCGAGGGGTTTCTCATGTTTGTTTCCCCCATTTCTCATTCAGGTAGATGGAGTAGGAATCAGGGAGGAGTTGAGGAAACGAACTCCGATAAATCCTTGCAGGCATAGTAGTGAATAGTTGGCATAAGAAAAGGGAAATTAGTAGTATGATTATACTTGGATTGGAAATTTAAAGCAATTACCTCCAGTAAATTAAACGTATGAGTGGAAATAAAAATTATGTTACCAATAGGAAACATCCGCAAAATGGAACTCGGAAAAGGAGAATGCAAGGTAATACGTTTTCTGAAATTCGTTATAGTTATATCTACTAACGTTTCCCTGAATATACAATAAAGATTAATCACACTATTTGAAATTATCAGTAAAACTCTATAATTCTAGCATACCGGTGTCATGTGTATCAGGAAAGACAGAAACGAGTTTGGTCCGCCAGCTATAAGAGATGTTGTGTTGTAAAACGATAAGGAATATGCACGCTCTCAAAGTGAGAGAATCTTAGTTAACTTATTAACAAAAATATATTTATTATGGTATACATCTGATCCTACTCCTCCTAATATTTTTATAAGCTCTGTATGAAGATCCTTTCGTACATATCTATATATAATATTAATTATATATTATCAAGTCTTGGGTTCGATGGATCAACATTATATATAATATATTACATACAATATTGCATATTTCTCAATATATTTCTTCTTATGAATTTGAAATAAACATTAAAAATACATTCGCGATTGTAAACGTTAACAATAAAATTTGAGAGTTAATAAATGTAAAAAACTATAATTTTCTCTCCTGCAAATCTATTTAGACATGAATTCTCCGAGTATACTTGTTACATCGGCCTCGAGTGTAAACATCTCGTTTCATGTGATTTCCCCATTAAAAAATACGGAACTTATATTGAAATGCCTATGAATATTGAATGTATCACTTACTCATGCTATTGTATGAATCTATTCAATCTGTCTAACATACGCTCTAAGATTTCCCAAATTCATTTGTATTGCTCAACTATTTGATGGGATGACGTATTATGGTTCTTATGTCTATCACAAAAATACACATCTGACCTAGTTAATTAAACTGAAAGGTTATAAATAGATAATAGAAAAATAAGATAGATAATAAATTTAAAGTGAGAAAAAAGTTAAAATAACTTCATGAAATTGTACTGAACATTAAGAAAGTTATTCTTTACTTTTCCCAATAATCTTCCCAAGCATTGTATTTTTTTCCTCTTCCCCATCCATTGGTAAATTAATGCATTAATGTATCCTCAATGTATCCTAGAGTTTCTGCTACCATACTCTGATCAATGGAATATTTTAATTCCTCATGTGGTACAGGATGGAGACAAATGCATCTTTCATTTTCTTTAGTCATAGTCTTGATCATGGCTTTGATGAAATGAAAGCTACCGAGGTATGAGTGAATATTTGCACTAATCAAGGTCTCTCCTTACGGAATGCCAAGAAAATTGTTACTCATAGAGTCATTGTGCTTCACTTTCGTGGACATGTTCCTCTTATAGCATTCTGGCTCAGTGAGGAAAGCAATGGCAAACTACCTCACTCCTCATCCTAATCTAGTGAATTCTCTCTGAAAGCTCTTAGTGGCTTATGCCGGAGGGGGTGAGGTTCCAACCGGCCTTCGGGCTGAATACTTTACAGACAATATATCCTAGCGTCCCTCATCATGACGGAGCAACATATAAGTCTCCTTCGAAAATCCTACTTGTTTTGAAATGCTTCTACTTGGTCTTAGGCGAAAGTGCTCAAAATGGTTACATTAATTCTATAATTATTCATCAATTCAACAGAATATGTTAACTTAACAATTTTCATAGAATATTTTTTCTCCGAAAACAATCCTAGGTCACGAGAGAAGCATTTACAGCATATATGTGGATGTGAACTATTTCAGTAATTCATACTCTCGGGTTGGGAAGTCGAACAACAGTAATACAAAAGACTTAGCTAAATCAATCACAGTTATCTTTTCTGATGTTTCGATGAATTGAATAGCGACGAAATAACTACTTACGATATAGACTTTAAAAAATAAAACACAACAATTATTGCACCTGTTAGCCCTTATTTATAATTTTGTATAATGAATAATTAACTATTTTAATTATTTAATTTGATTTGACGAAGAAATTCCGCTGATTAATTTTTAAAGATTCTGATTACAAACGAAATGGATTTAATAAAATCCTCTTTTAAGTGTGTCTTTAATTTAATAATTATTGTATGGTTTTACTCCTCATCACTCATCCAATCAAAAAATAAACGCAACAACTTTTCTCTAACTTACTTCTAAGAAACCAACAATTAAATTAGCCTAAACTATGTCCGATTATATTGAATATCTCAGATTAAAATAATGCGGAAATGAAAGCTCCACACGAGAATAGTATGAATCTCTGTTATTATCTCAAAAGAGAATTATCGAGATGAGACGGATGTATATCAATTAACGGAGCCGGGATTTTCAATTATAAGCACCGTATGCGCTTAATCATGATTTCTATTAATGACCAAGGCATAGAAGAAAGACGTATGGCCTTCAGCTATTCGATATTTTCTTTGTGAACAATATCAATATGGTTATAAACATAAGATTAAGTATATGTCAATCAAATTAAAATGCAGTTAGTTTGATTCGATACATAACAAAGTCAAACATATTATGATATTTATATGATATATTTTCTTAGTGCACTCGTTTTTGTGCGTTGGTGTTATTAAAAGTTATTTATAATGGTTAATGATGGATAATTGTGACAATGTAATCAATGTTATTTTATGATATCCTCCTATATACTTAAAGATATTGATATGATACCTCCCTTGGTAAGCAAGTAAATGGAATGATCCTAGCATTAAATACTAGTTCTAATTTAAGCCGCAATTTAATTAAGAAAAACCCAAAATAGTTAATTTAATTTTTACTAAACCCTAGCATTATTTAAAGGAAACTGTGAGGAATTATTTTGGTCAGTATTTCGGTCGACTAACGTTTAATAAGTTAGCTTAAATACGTTATAATATTGTTGAGGAAACAACGATTCAAAAGCTATGTAAAAACCATTGAAGTCCTTGGAATAGCAAAGAGGAACAGTCATGGGGAGTTTGGAGATACATGGGCCTTCATTCGACGTCGGAGACAAAAAAATCCGGCATAATGATGATACACATTTTCTTTAAAATTTTCCGGATGTGAGATATCAAGAAATTCTTTCCCTTTTTCCCTAAAAATATTTCCGTAGAATTGGCCGAAAATCACCTCCGAATTTTCCAGTCTCGAGGTCGCGGCTGAAAAATGGCGGATTGAAAAAATCGAGGCGAAGAGTCGAATTCGATTTCCGCGATCGAACCGGAAATGTCGGCGCGTGGTCCTGAGTTACGGCGAAAAAGTGCGCGGGTGCGTTGACCTTGAAATTGGCCCCAAAACAGGAGGCGATAATTACAACGAAGCGGCGCGCGCCCGAGTGTGAATCTCATTTGAGTTAACAGATTTTGAAAAAAAACGCGGAAAAAGTTCATGGCTCTGGCTCGTGCTGATCCATAAAGTTCCTAGAATAAAGATTAAGAGGCCATTAAGGAAAAATGAGGGGAATTATTACGGTAACGGTGAACTGTTGAGCGTGGCGAAGCTACGAAGAGATTTGAGAAGAAATAAGTAGCCGACTGAGAAGGAAAGCGGTATGGAGAGATGATATCCACAAATCCTCCTTAATTCTGCTCCTTTACTATTTTTATCTTTCTACACAAATCCTATGAGTAGGATTAAAATATTCTAATTAGTAGTTAATAATATAATAATAATATTTTTGATTTTATGAAATAAAATCTCGTAACTAAAAAGTAATTCCCGAGGCTAAATTTATCTTTTACTAAACTTGCGATTCGTGAATTTCTTCATTTATTAAGCGTGGCGCGGTAATAACTGCATTCAAGAATTATATTATATTAACATGTATGAAATTACTAAATATTGGATGAAATATTCCCTATAAAAATGATTTGCAAATTTAAATATCTTACCATAGAAGGGATCAAAAGTTCTGTTTTCCAAATTTTATGGGTAATATTCGAAATACTTTTATTTACGAAATACCGTTATTTCTTTAAAACAGCCATCAAACCTTCTCTAATAAGCTTTTGTAAAGAATCATATGGAATTTAACAATCTAGTATACCGACTAAATACGAGGAATAATACTAACAAATGGAAATCGAAGTATCCAAGGACATTCAATTACCGTAGCTAGGTGAAACGGGAAAAATAATTAAAACATTGATCAGCTTCTTTCAAAGGCAAAAGTCTAAGTAAGTACCCTCGATTATTTTTTATCCAATCATTATGAGCAATCATACATTTATGATCAGATTTACAATCTATTGATTACCAACGCAATTTGAATCATCTACGCATGATGATTTGTAATACCGCTGATACGGCATCATAATGTTTTTTTAACATTTCGCAGTATTGGAACCGTTTTGAAGACACTTCATAAACTACGTAATAACCACCGCCAAGTTTTAATTGTACAACCTCTAATTATAAGACATTATTGCCTCAAAGCTGATCAGAAAATAGCATGGTTTACTAGAAGCTTCTGCATGCATTGTTTTCATGGTAGCATGTGAAAATACGATCTGGTCACCAAATGTTTTCTTGCAGAATGCTGCATTGATAGTGACCACCATCATAAGGAATAAAATATTATAATAATAATATATTTATTTATCCTATTCAAACGTGCTTTGAGTAAAAACGGTAACTTAGCTCCCCTGCCACTGACTTGAAAATTACGAAATAAAGTAAATATTCGCAAGAGATCTTAACTGCTACAGATATTTTGATCGGTGATTTAAATGCTCATCAAAATTAAATATTTAGTAACACATAAGAGTAAAGTTTCGGTATCAGTTGAATTGTATTTAAATATTTAAAACGCGAAAGGAAAGGCTCTACCGTGAAATACTTACGGACACATCAATGAAAAATAAGATAAGATCAGAAAGGAGGAAGCTCCGCGAAAGATAAGAAAAATCACCGAAGTGATACGAATGCGGAAGTAAAACAGGATATGGAGCCATCTGATATGAGAACATGTAATAGATAATTGCGAAGAGGCAGCCGAATATTATGTGCAACATATTAATTAGCCAATTAGAAATTAGCCAGATAAACGTACCTTAAAATGCAACACTACTAGTAAGTATACGCTTAAAAATCCTTAGAACATGTATCATTAGTGCACGAATTCATACTATTTTCTTCATCTATTGCATCTCGGGGTAGATCAATATACTATAAGTATATTAATACTTGCAGAAATTCTGCTTGGGGTATTAATAATCTATTTCATTTTATGTTACATTCTATATTGTCTGACGGTACCAGAATGGTTACGTTCTCCACTCTAAATAACCAGAGCAACTAAATACGTTATTTTAATTTGCTTTATAATTAAATGCTTTATAACTATCAACATTCTTGAGCTACTAATTAGATATGGTGTTAAAAAATTTAAATAATTGACATAGTTGAGGGAACTAGTCTTTTGTGTTATTTAAGGTGAAGCAACTATATATTCCTTTGGTAATATATATTCATTCGAAGCTTCAGATTTTACAATTGAAATTTACACTCCTTAAGTGTAATGTTGGTCTGTCTTAAAGGTATACAGCCCCAAAGCCGGTTGTTACTTTACCCCTCTGACATGAGCTACTAAGAGTTTGTAGAGAGTAATGAGGTTTACTAGATGAGGAGTGAGGTAGTATGCCCTTGATTTTCTCGCAAGTCGAAATGCTAGAAGCAGAACTTGCCCACGTAAGTGACGCACAATGATTCTACGACAAACAATTTTCCTAGCATTACATAGAGAGCGACCTTAATGGGCAATTGCTTAGTATCACTCATACCTCTTTCTTTCTTACATGGCATCACAGACATGAGCCAGAAAGTAAACGAAAGTTACCCGTGCGAAATGATCAATGAAAATACTTCATTTCTACGGTAGCAGGAGCAATAATGATGGTATGAAACATTGTGTAGAGGACATGGAGCGCGGACTCTCACAAAGACCTATACTTTTAACCTGGGTGGTAGGTGTAATTAAATCTGAAATGAACCAAAGAGATCAGACTCTTGGAAAGGATTAGATAATTATGCATAACAAAACTAAGAACGCAACACAGCTCCAACCTTTGTAAAGATTGTCCACTCCGTAAGATGATTAGAGAGAAACATATTAATTACCGCCGGTGGCGACTCATCAACAAAACACGAATCGACGTCTCTCGCTCCACGTCTTCCGAAGCAAGACGACCTCTTAATTAATCGCCGAAGCCGTCATCTCGAATTTCCATCGCCGATGAAAACCTTCCCTAACGAGACTCGACGTGCCGACAGATAGCGCCAAACCATGCGTGAACCCGAAAGAAAATTATTAGCGTAAACATCCCTCCGAATTAAACACCATTTGACAACGAGCTTACAAGAGTGATCTCGCGTCATCTGAACCGTGTCCGCAGAAGATCACCGGAGGTGTTCGGATAAGAGATCGCGGGCGACGAAGAGGGCGCACGCAAGCCCTCGGCACGCGAAAGGCGGGCGTCCGGAAAATCAAGTCAGCTGCGAAAGATACAGCGGAGAGCGTAGGCGGATGGGATGAGGGAGTAATGAGAGAAAGCACGTGGGGATGGAGAGAAAGGCAGTGAAGGGAGTTATGAGGCGGAGGGAAGTGTTGGCGGAGGAATGGAGGCAAAAAGGAGAATAGTTTACCGTCAATCGAATATGGACGGGTTTCCTTCGCTGAAGAAGGCGGTGTTATTGAACCGAAGAGAAAAAGGAAATCTCGAATTACCGACGGAGACTTAAAAGCATACTTTACGGATATTTCTCCATTCACCTGCTCTTATTTATTTGCCGCATCGCGGGGAAATATATCCTCTGAAGATATTCCATACAACACGTAGCCTCGTTTATGATGACAGATTATATAATTGACAATAGAGTTTAAGCATTAAAATGCCAATCGCGCCATTGGAAATAAAGAACATTTAGTTTCACATAATTTCCTAACGTCTTCTAATTCAATTGCCGTTTCTAACATGAGACAAATATTAATCTCTCACTATCCAAGACAAGCAAAAATATAACGGTAGAAACATTAACATAAACCTTATGATACACATATATAAGCATTGAATACAATTTAATTTAAGGAATATACAATCTAAACATAAATCGCTATGATAATTAAACAATCCTAATGAAATATATTGTTAAGTGTTATTGTGTTCGTTGTTGCTGTTGCCTCGGTGAAGCACCTCCTGAAAAGTTCATCAGAGCTTAGGAGGACTTCACCGGTAAAGGGCAACAGTAGCTAGGCATGAAAAAAAAAAAAAAAAAAAAAAAAAAAGTGGAAGTAGTTAATATACTGATGGGTAAATAAAGAAATTGAACCAGTAATATCGAATGATTTAAACAAGTTTTGTTTTTGAAATGCACTGATAGGCTAGTAGGCTATGAGATTCATTTCTTGGTTAAATTAAATTGGAAACAGAATCGATATCAAGCAAACTTCAAAATATTTAACAGAATTCTTAATTGAAAAATTACTAATTTGTACAAAAGTGGAAGTGGTTAAGGAAGCCACCGACCACAAAATATTCAATCACTCTAATGAACAAGTGGTATGCAAAGGATGGTGATATATGTAAGAAGTGTATCTATGTACTAATTGATTCTGTGATAGGGTGAGATTTACTTCGATGGAATTTTTATTTGATATAACTTTCTTGGATAGAAAACCTCGTGATCGTTTTATATTTTCCGTTTGAGCCAAAGCTTACTACGGGTGAGACAAATGAGTGGAGATTTCACATTCGAAATCGTGCTTAGTCCTCCAAGAAAGTTTCCAAGGAGAGAGGAAATTGAAGCTATTCCATATTGACTCTAAATAATTAACCATTGAATGGTATTTTATTCAAAAAGCTTTTCTGAAATCGATCTCTCGAATGAAACATCGGTGGAGTTAAGAGAGCGATAAAAGAGCATTACAAGTAAATGACGAAGAATATTCTGAAAAAATATCACAATATTCTAAAAACAACACTTAGCTGGATGTGACAATTATAATAGTATGCATCAATGAAGCATACTGACTGTTTTCTGTTTATTTTCACATATCATATTTTCACTTATGCTTAATATCTATTAAATTAGGTCTGTTTCAATTTATCTTTTTATAGTATTCTATTTTATATTATCATGTGTAAAATTACTTGTTTTACAACTAATGTTACTTCTTTATATTTATCTATATTTTGCTTTTTATATTCAATGTTTGTTTACATATTTTATTGGAATTTTCTTGTATGTATACATTCTATCTTTATCGATTGCATATGTATACAATAAGTTGTAAAATTGTGCTGCATATGTTGTTATTTTAATTTTACTATTTTTATATTTATGCCATTTTATATGATTCTTAAACTATAAATGGCGTAAAACCCGTAATAAACATTATTATTATTATATGGTGATGATCCTGCATCCAAACCCGAGGCTTGAGTTGTATTCAATTGGGATATAATTAAAGCCTTTTTACTCATAGACGTATTGCTTTAAGATATTATACTCGTAGATTATACAGAATGAGAAGCATAGGTGGAAAATATCGGGCTTTTGATGTTTCCTTCCCAATATCAAAATACCTGACTTTGTAACACCGTTTTCCCATAGATAAGAATCTGTAAATAAAATTAGGGAAATGCCGGTGAGCAGATACAACGATAGTTTATTCATAATATCAACAGGAAATAGCGTAACCCATCTAGATAACTATGATGAGGTAGATGAATGAAACTGAGTAGTATCTGATGAGATTGAATCTCAGGATAACGGTAATAGAGACCCAATAAATGAGAAGGTTGTATAATGTCACTGATATCGCAATTCCTGATTCGTGGGGGATAGCATCCTGACTGGAGTTTGCTGTAAATGGTACATACATCAGTATCTTGCAAGGATACAATTTCAGGCTTGGATTCTTGATTAAATTAAAAATATTAAAAAGGGCGCAGAACTATAACCAAGCCAAACACCGAAAAAGAGTTATTTTCGCAGAGCTGAAAACCGAACAGAAAAATCGAATCCTTGAATATGAACCGTACACTGGTTTGCATTTATCAAGCGTAGCAGTAGTTTCAGTTAATAATAATAATAATATTAAAAGAACTTTATTAATAAGTCTTTGCACCGTTGATATGAAGCCAAGTTGAATTCAATCATTTATCAACATTGAAATGTTAATAACAGGACTTATTCTTCGATATATTCTTTTACGTCAATAGTTTTTTTAATTCTAAAATTTAATGAAAAGATTATTTACGTAAGAATCGTGGATGATATAAACCTTACTTAGGCATGATTTTATTAGAGTGAAAAATTACATAGTTCAATTAATAGAAGCCTATTCATAGAACTGGAGCGAAAAGTGAAACAGAAAAATAAATACTCTAATCCTTGGGACTAAATGAGAAGCTTACCGCATGCACTAATTCTGAAATAAATCTGATAGTATCGACATTACATTCTCAATACATTACATTTTACGTGGAATTATTTTAAATTTTTATTATTGATATGAACTACTGAGGATAATAAGTGATGAAATTCTAAGAAATTATGGCATGATCTACGTTTTATGATGCAAAATGTATCATTTAAATATGCCATTTATGTTTGAATTTATAAGAGGCGAATACTCTGTATAACATTTCGTACTTGTGATTTCAATATGGCAAAATATTTTGACTTCCACCAAATTTGTATCTGACATCTCCATCTGATTTCACTGTCTTGTACTTCTGAAAATTGACAGGTTATGAATATGCTGCTTGATGTTCCGCTAATAGTATTTTCACTTTTAATTCATTGCCTTCAAACCGCAGTAGGAAAAGCATGTGCATGTTTGCTCATATCTAAGCATTAGTAGAACATTAAAGGGGTATTAGGATATGATTAGATGATTTATAGACACGAATAATATCTTAATATTACGCGTTACTGGAAAGACGTTTTCAATATATTGAAAATTTTTCAAGGTTTAAAACGCTGCTTCCCTATAATTACAGGAGCAACAAATGCAGATCGAAGGAAGCTCGGCGGAAGGGCTCCAAAGAAAGAAAGGAAGGTGAAGACATTTAAATTAAGAGCGGAGAAGAGGAAGATAGAATACCCGAGGCGTGGAGCGAGGTAATGGGTTTATAGGAGAGGGCGGATGCCATGTAATGAGCGGATAACGGAAAGATGGTTAAGTAGGAGGTGAGAAGTGTGTTCTTACTTAAAAGGCTCGAGGATGCCGAGCACACGAGCGCGGATCACGCAGTCGAAAACACAAAAGAAATGCGCCAAGCTCAGCCCCTCATCATTTTGCGATTGGCGTAAAAGCCAGTGTAACCAACGCACCTGTAAGGTTGTAATTCATATGCAAAATTTATGTTAGCTATCGGCGAAACGTCATTTGGGTTGATATTATTTTTCAGTGGACGACGAACAAGACATCCTTCTGTATTTTCCTGAAGCGAAAATATGTGAAACGTGTTCAGTCTCGAAAACTAGAGGTTTGAGTATACTTAAACATTGTATATTACTGTACCTATTTTGGACAATACATATCTTTTTAATTATAATATCCCAATGCAGATCCAATACGCATTTTATAATTTTGTTCCATAGCGTAATACATATTTATATGATCGCAACAAATAACAAGATGCAACACTTTAACTCGCGCCATTTGTAAGCAGGTTTATGCCTATTTAATGAAAAACGAAGTAGCATTTAACTGTCCTGAATATTTAGCAAAGGATTAGTATTTTCGTGATAATACTGTTGGAAAAAGTGGAAACTATTCTTTATTAGATTAAGAAGATTTTACACACCGTAGAGTAATATAACGTAAAAACAAAAATACAAATATCGAAAACTTAGCTATCCACCTTATTATTTAGCTTCAAATTAAGATTAAACAAGAAAGTGTTTCATTTATACGATTAAATTTTATTTGAAGGAATGAGGGGGTTATAAAGGGGTTATGTGAGGTTGGTTTACTCGAGTAAATTATTATTCTAAAAGAGTAAAAATATGTTTCCGTTTTCATTTTGAATATTTATGACTGTCTTATCTTCCAGTTTCCGAATGTGTTTCCTCGCAGAAGAAAACATAGCAAGCAATCAAAAATTAAATTCGTTGCCCGTTTATTAATATAATTGAGCAGTATAATTCTGATGAAAGGTCTTGATAAACAACGCATTCCTTGCGTTATATCTTTGGTGACCATTATGAAAGCTAAAATGTTTTCTTTGTGGATTCTATCAAGCCTATACCCCCGATCCATTAAATCCAAACGAGACCACCGTTTTTATTTCATCAGCGAAATCAAACCATAAAAATGTACAGTTTTCAACAAAAAAGTATTTACTAAGCATTCATGTTAACTTTTAGCGGGTCTTTTAAAATCGAATTCGAGTTCTTTCTCAACTAAATAGAATCGAAGGAATTTCCTAAGGATTTCTTGAGCTCGTCGTTCTGTGTAGAGAGCATATGAAGACTCGGAGATTCGTTTGGGTTTCCCTCGAACATTTGGCTACTGCGCTCGTCGTAGAATGAAGGTGAAGAATTTTTTGTCCCTCCTAGATTTACGTGCTCTTAAAGAATCAGTAGAACTCTTGGGTCGCCGCGAGCAATAAAAAAGAAGCGCTTCCGGTTCCTTCGATCCACGGCATCAAACGACGTTCTTCAGAACTTCCATAATCTCAAATTGATTTCGTTCTTAAAAAATCTGTAGCAATGAATACAACTACACTGAAATCTATTTGTCCTTATAATACCATTACTGTTTTCTTCAGATATAGACAAGATTTACTAAGTCTTAGGCTTCTTATATCATTGAAAGTATAGGATGTAAATTTCTGATTCTAAAAAGTATTTACATTGTTTTAACAACATTTCACTATTTTTTTAGGTTACCATCTCAAAATTCTCAATAAACCATAAATTTTTGCTTCCAACCAGAAGACATTTTAAGATTTAAAGACACCTTTCGTTATTCTTCGATATTGAGTGTAAGATTGTATTTAGCATATTCATACAAAAATGTTGTTCATTACATAAATTGTATTTCATTATTATATTTCCATTATTTTACCTCAAATAGTTTAAACATGAAAATTAACTTCTATTGATAGATTGTTTTCTCAACCGGATGAACTTTCTTAGACTCTGAGACTTTTTGTCCAGTCCGGAGATGTGGCAACCCCGCTATCTGTGCCAAACTAATAAATTCCACAAATTCGAAAACTTCGCACCCGTTTTTTTGTATTCTCACCGGCAGAAACAAGATTATATATCAATCAACTAAGACTTTAATTTAATAAATACGGAATAGAGGCTCGGATGACACAATTAAATCAATATGACTTACATCTCTGGAAAGCACATCTTCAATAATAAAAGGCACAACAACTACAACTGATAAATGAAATATCTACAACGAGGGTTCCCAGGCAGAAATTTCTTTATGATACTCGTAAAATATTACTTGTATATTCCATATATTAAAGTATAATGATTGGATGTTTCAGAAGTTGGGTGACTGTCATCAAAACATTGATTTTTGAGTATTCGTGGAAACATCTCTAAATCAAAGCTATTTAAAGCCTGAGCTGTTATATTTGTCATTACTAAAGACTAAGATATATGGAATGACTTCCGTATCCTCTGGCACATGTCAGGGTGGATGTTCGAAACAATTTCATTCTTGTATCTCTTTGAAACTGTATTGAAAGCAATTGAAGCAATTCGTCATCGTCCTCAATTTCCTCGACACCACCTTCCTCCTCTCGTTTGCCATCTATTGTCACGCCCTCCCTTCCGATGACACGTTCTAATAAATTTCTTCCGCTTAACCTCCACAACGCGGCTCGACGTCCCTCGACTCCTTTTTCAGGATTCATTATTCGATTATTTATTATTTCCCGATCATATTAGTCCCGGGCTTCTTTCCGGACGGAATGATTATACCTCCAAAGAGAATCTCTGACAACTGAGATTTTCATCATCGGAGATGGAGATGTTAATGTTATTCACTCTTTATTGTGGAGCTCTCTCAATGCTCACCGTAATAATATTTAATCTCCTTCGTTAGCCGGTCGTAAATGTCAGCTCCTCGGATAATGATGCAACTTGTTCTGAGATAGAATTCGTTGATATTATTAAACTACCAGGAAAAACGTCAAACATCTAGTACCGAAAATTTCAGCTTCCATCAGTCATTCCTTTGGATCATTGTAGACAGTGATTTTTTTCACTAAAGGTAATTCTTACTCTGAAATATAATCATTCTTAGGAAACTTTATCCAGATTACCAGTACAAATTAAAAAGTATTACCCGTTATTTTCAAATTTCAGCAATAGACATTTAGTCAATTCTTTTCAAGTTTTATAATAATCAACAAAAAAATTACTAATTCACAATAAAATTTAATTATTGAGCTTCTTATGCACATGATTAGCTATTTCAGACGATATTACGGTAACCATATTGATAAATAGATCATTAAGAGGTTACTATCGACCTCTATACTATTTTCATTCAAATCAATATATTTCCACCTTATCCTCAACCCAAGCGAATGGCAATGATAGATCCGAAGGTTAGAATTTAAATGCTGAAATTGAAAGAGAGACATTTCCATTTGCATTAAATTCTTCTTCATTATAAATGATTTGATGGATGCCTTCAATGGCGAGGGTGAACACGGGAGATTGAAGTTTGGACATACATCTGATCCTACCGACCAATTTAGGGCCGAAGAAGAAATTCGGATCATTAATACGATAGGTGACCTAAGAGGGCGTCATAATTCATGTAAACCGTAATGAAAGAGGTAATCTTAGGCCTTTTTTTCTTCGGACTTCCGCTCGATATTTTCAAGCCAACCAAACCACCCATTACGTCTTGGGCTTTCTTCTATATTACTCCCGACCGAGTTTAAGGCTCGCCCACTTCTTCACCACCAAAGGGTGCACAATGTCTGCGAAAGTCCGATTCGAGAATGGGACAGATTTGACCATCCCTCGACATCCGCGAGATTGGGGCGATCTTCCTGGGGCCACGTGGAGGGGTGGGGTCGGAAGGAAACGCAGTGGTCCACCTCGATTCGCCGGAGGCTGATCGAAATGTTGGCTATCGCCGGAAGATAACGGGACCAGAAGAGAAAGGCGCGGGCCAAGGAGCCCATCCTGCGAGTCGCCCATGTCATCATCATTTCCTCTCAACTCATCCTATTTGTTCCTCTTCGGATTTGCACCTTCTTTTTGTGTCCTTCCTGATTCCTCGACATCCTCCTCGTATCAATCCAGAAGGTGACGCGGCCAGGAATTTACATCGCGGAGGGCAAAAAATTCTCCCAAGTTATTATTATCTCGACGCTTGCTTCCGCTCTCCGGGTAGTTTCGACGATGTAATGACGGAGTTAAATTAATAAATGTGTAATTATAATTTTTACGTTGGGCCTCCGGCGTAACACGTGATATCTGGCGTGGTGCGGATACTCCGGAGGTCTTCTTCACGGCGTTTTCAACCGGATGTTTGAACACTTTCTGCTTTTATGTAATTTTTTCCTTTTCGACTCCGCATTTTTGTAACGTGCATCATAAAATTGATGAAGATGCTTTTTTGGAAGAATCTTGAAATGTTATACTGAGGGAAGATGTAATTACAGCTTGTTATGAATGAAAATGAACGAAGTCCAATTTGAGATTAAGATCACCATACACCATAAAGGAAAATTATATAGGTGATAATGATTTATGTAACAGTGTTTTAAAATCAAAATTCGACTCTGCCAAAGTTGCATAGGCTTCCATTTTTTGTCCACGAAACACTTTTTAGGCACAAAAAATACAACATTAAATAGCTAATAGCTAATATTTTACCACCATGTCTACTTTCATAATTTTGTATTTATAAATATATTTATGATTAGATATTCCTTGCAAGTCCATACATAAATAATTAACGTAGCTTATTATAAATATCTTTAAAATAGGGTATTCCGTACGACTCCATATACTTATAATTAACGTAGCTTTTTTACAGAATAATTACTTAATAAATGGTACGCTGCTATTCTGCAGTGGAACTTTCCTTTTTCCTTAGAAACCAAATAATCGGAACTTTTTTCATTAATGCATATTCATCAAGATTTGGCTTAAAAGAACAAGAACATATTTTTTTAGGAATTTTCAATGAAAGCACCCTCGTTAAAATTTATGCATGCAATATTCTTTTACGTGTTGATGAAGCATGCACTATAGCAGCTCTAGAGGTGAAAGGATTAACAAAGGAAAAGAGGAGATGGAGGTTTTGTGGCAAAAGCAGGATCGATGCACCAAAAATAAATGGACCAGCTATCTAAAAAATGAGTCCCTCAACAAATATTCGAAAGGAGAAGAACGTTAGTAAAATTGGTAAAGAGTAATGATTTATTGACCAAGTACACTTTAAGGGATGGTAGTATACTGTTGGCAGTATTTGGAAGAATGGTGTAAGGGATATATAATGTAGTTTAGGTAAGGTCAGACATAAGGCAGAATAAAATGATTGGTTGAGAATATAGTGGTTTGGAGTGCAGCAACACAACGACCCATAGTTGACCCATGATGATAAATTAATATTTATGAATAGAATAATTTGCCTTTTTGTAGAAAACAGTATACCTAGGTAACCATACTATTTGGAAATTGCGATGAAATATGGAAATAATTATGTGTGAACAAGGATCTTAAAGTGTCATTTAAAAAATTAACTGAAAAATCATCCAAAAGTGTTTTTTTATACATTTTTAAATCGAACACTATATATGAAAATTTTTTCAGCCAAAGTTGTAGTTTTAGTTTATTTGTAGTTATCAGTAGATAGTTTTTTCTATAAGCAATTGTGAGCGAAACTGGAACTAATTTTTGTTTCCCGGACCATTAATATTGCTATTCTGGTCGCAGGAGCAGGGGGAGAACTTGCATTTTATAAATGGATTTGAATGAACCGGTGATGCAACGGAATTGAATCTAGCATGCATAATGCATGTACAACAAGGAGGAAACTCAAGTGTTCACGACGAAACAAGGTGATAATTAACGGAATATTAATAGAATGCAGAATTTGCTGAACCTGCAAACAAATTATTTCGGGCTGCAAGCCTCATAACGTAAAAATGATGAAGGAAAATCATAGAAATTTAGTAATTACCCTAGTTTTCATCATGACCATACCAACTTGCTATGAACACATTAAGAAGCTTGATTATGGCTCCAACGTTTAACTTTATAAATATAAATCACTATACACATATAGCTAGAGGAATGAGGTCCCTATTTTCTCCACTTAACAATCGCTACTTAGCAACAAACTTACCCGAAGTCAGCTAACGCTCCTTCGCAGCTCAAGTTATTGCTTTATTTTTAACTCAATTTTCTCTTTAACAAGAAATCCCTTCACTGTTTCACGCTCACCTTGAAAATTGCAAAGAAATGAGCTACATAAACATGACGTAGATAAAGGAATAGTTATGGGCCTTTTGCTGAGGTTAATATCATAAAGTTAACAAAATATTATGATTCTACCTTTCCGGTGATTCCTTAACTTAATGCAAAGGCAAAAGTAATACTGAATGGAACAGAATCTAATGGTGGAAATGTGAAACACCCGTAAAAAAAAGCATCCTCCTAGTGATAAGATCGAAAAAAGTACAGTAAAGTTAATATTTTGAGATTCCGTTTTAATTCCCCAAGTCTTTTAAAAGGTCAAGCATTATGGAGATATTAATTGATAAGGTAGATGAAAACGAAATCCTACCAACTTTATTCAGTCAAATATGCAACATAATATCTCATGTGCAACAAAGCTCTCTGCACGTCCGTTATCCTCGCCTATCTCTTCCAAGCACTGTAATTTGTGACAGCAATTAAAACTATTTTCTAATGCATGATGTAACAACTTATGAATAATCCGGTTATGTATTCATATCATTAAAAATATTAACTAAAATTATAATTCAGGTTGATGTATTGCGAGCCACGTAATATTAAGAGAGAGAATGAGTTCAATTGCCCCTTAAAGCTTCTCTCGTTCTTTTATGATGCTATCCTCGCATTATTAAACCTGAAGAGGTCCTTACAAGGCATAGCACTCTCTTAGGTAGCCATTCTAGTCAACTATAGCATCGGCGGCTGAGATCAAACTTGATACTCTTGCTCCGTATTCCACATCATCCTCAGCTAGCCTCAATGGAAACATAAAGCGTTAAATCTCGAGGAGATGTTTAAGTTTAATAGACTATTCTCACAATGAGACAGAAGATGAGTAAAAGGCTGGGGGATGAAACGGACGAAATAGAGCAATTCTCTGAGTATTTTGATCGAGATAATGTATGGTTTTCCGCCTTAGTCCTTCATTTATTTCCAAATGCTCGAGCTACAATATAATAGGCAATAAAGAATTAAGAATACTACTGATAAAATTAATGTTCAATCTTCACTTCGTGGAAACGTGATATAACCATCTTAAAAGAAATACTACAGATATTCAATTGAAAGTAATTTGATTCAAGTTCAAAAGAGAATTTTTTTATGTCTGCAACATGTAGCTATAGACTATTATCAACGTAGGTACCAGATCCATTGGCTAACAACAAGCTTTCACAATTTAAAAGTTGCCTTGATATCACAAGAGGAGATTAATGAACATAAAATGATATTTTAGATCAGTGGAACAATATCGTCGATTTAGTTCTCTCCGTTTAAAAACCGCTTGCCGATAAGAAAAGTAACAAATAATTTCCGGTTAAGTTCATCCTTTTAACCTTGTAAAGAAGTACATAAGGCCAAAACATAGGATAGCATGTTTTTATATTAAACTCTTATAAGCTATGCCACATACACATAACGAATATTTAAGAAACAAAACTCGTTGGCTTTAAGATTTCCATGTTTTAATGATGCATTCCAAATTATTAAACGCATAATTAAAAATTCTCTGATCTGTTAATTAATAATGAAGAGGAGCAAAGCCCACCTCTTAACAAACTTCAATGACTTGATTTGAATTTCCACCGGATGATAATGAAGAAAATCGTAACATTCCCTAATTTTTCATATGTGATATTGACTAAGGCATTTAATATGATTGGTCGCTATTTACGAGATAAAAGACACAACAAAGGGATTTATTGAATCATCTCATAATAATTACCGCGTAGTTCATATATTTTACGAAATTATTTAGAATTATGGATAATGCGTAAAGACATGATAGATGTATGCTGTAATGGGGATTTTATAATCCACTGCTCTTAAGTCCATAAGATTCTTATGCCATGCACCTTCTTGTGCCATAAAAAGTTTATTCTTAGCAGGAATGATTAATTAACCAATGTTAATCGAAATCTTAGTACCTTTAGTACCTTCAGAAAGTTCTCTGTAACGGAGTTCCCCAAAGTTTATCCTGCAAATCCGTGCATAAATACTAGCGCAGAAAATTAAACGAATTGCATCTAACGGCCGATGAAGGAGCGAACAAATTGTCAAAGTGAAGGAAGGAGTATTCTCGTTGGAGAGGAAGTAGCGGAACCCGTCACACCGGTCCCCAATGGAAGAAGGCAACCCCAAAGGTAAATATATACACTCTTCCACCTATATATTACAAAGCATGACCCATAACAACCACCTCAAACAGGTGCGCTCCCTTCCAACTTGTCCCCTCACACGAGCGAACCACTTCCTCATTTTCGCAACCCGAGGAAAATATCATCTCCAAGGGTAACCTTTCTGCGAACCAAGGGATGGAAAACACCATGGGAAATATATATAGAAAACTCTCGTGTCCAGAGATCCTTTTTGAAGAATGTTTGTGGGACTTTACCAGATTGTTAACCTAGATATGTCCGAGTCTAGATGATCTTTCCCATCTTCGAATGCAGCATGAGTTTGGGGTTTCTATCATCCTGTTTTCGCCCTTCAAAATTTACGCATTTAGGGTAATTTAAATCTATCAGCTTTTAATATTATTTAGTAAAAAAACTAAATTTTACAGAAAGGAAAAATCAACATTTAAATCTAGAAGAGGAGGGTAAATTTGTGCCTCTAAATTAAACGTTGAAAACTTACTGAAAATTTTAATTACAACGAAATAAAATAAAGATTAGGTATTATTTATGTGTATTTATGTACTTGTATATTGGCTTTAGGTAGCGATTAAGATTAAAAATGTATATTGGAATTGTTTTACTATACATTGATTCTATATATTGATTTTGTTGAATGGTTTTCCTATATAATGATCCTATATATTGATTTATTTTTGCAAATGTGATCTCAGTATGCATTTATTGCTTTATGTTCTTCTCTTTTCTTTGTTATTGATGTATTTGAATTTACTTGTATGTTTTGCTTTATTCTATATGTATTTTTATATTGATTATGTATTATGTAAATGGGTTTAATACCCGTAATAAACTTATTATTATTATTACGAAGAAAGAGTTTACGAAAAATTATTACACTGAAACAAAAAGCAATAAACATTATAAAAACTTTGAAATACGTTACGTGATTTACCAAGCTATACGCCATTGCAATTTTTTGAACTTATGAATATGTTATGATCTTAATCATTCGCAGATGATATTTTAAGATGATGATTCTAGTAAGAACATTTTTCAACAATGGTTTCGAATCTGATATTAGCAATATAAATTATCTACTATTGAATGAACATGCAAAATTTAAATAAAAATAATTATTCTTGCGTTGACTGAATCATGTTATTTTTTTCTGAATTACTCCGATTTCAAAACAAATGTTATCGTGATTTCTTACTGTAAAAGTCACCTGAAAACCAAAAAACCGCAACGAAATTCTTTCTCAGGGTTTTAGAAGTTGTATCAGTCTATTTATAAATCGCAAATTAAATCTGAGCAGAGCATCAACAAGCTGTGCTGTGCTTTCCACCGTGAACATGTATAGGATCTATAAAATATAATCACATAGCACAAAGGAAAGACTCCACGATTAATTAATATCCAACCCATACCTATCACCAATACATTTCTGCTGAACCACAAAAATCATAGTGTCTGGTAATATGTCACCTTTAGTTTTCCCCAGAAAAATACATATTCAAGAAACTCAGAATGGAATAGGATAGCTAATCTTTCTACATATAAACATGTAATGATAAATTTGGAAAGATTTGTAGACGTATAGGCCGTAAAAACATCTACGAATAAACCATCACATCATTTGAAAATGTTTATCAATATTTTACATTATTTTATATTATATTATATATTTTATATTATTTTTGGGATATCTTGAAGATGCGAGTTATAAAGTAAGGCAAATAGTTGTCAAAGTAAGGCAAAATAGTAGAAAGATTCATTCACTCACTTCATTGGTATCCTAAATCGTAATTTTAGTGAGTTTTATTTGCAAAAACTTATAAATATGATTTAGCACAAGAGAAAATGGGAAAATGAAGTACACATTTTATCACGAAATGGAGTAGCGGGCGTAGTGTGCGCCTTCCAAGCATTGGCCTCAGTTTAAAGCCCTTTTCGGTTGAATTTAACAAAGCGGTACAAATGATAGCTGATTTCGCCATTAAAACCTGCCAGTTAATGCCACTTCCAAAAGTTCTCTTTTTACGGATGATGGAGTTCGCGGAGAAAGCGGGTGAGGGCGAGACCCGTGTCCTCCTTGTACTTTCGGTGAGCAACACTTCTTGGGTGAGCATTTGTCTGCTGAAGACGAGGCCTTTTGGGCTTTCAAACGATTCAGCCAAAACACCATTCCTGGCAAATGTCCATCAAGTGCATTTAAACGCCAAGTTCTTCCATGAAAATACGTGAAATTTTGCATCCATCAACTATTTGAAATTGTATATTAATAAATGAAATGGATATGAGAGACATAAACAAAAATCGTTATCCTCCAACCACTTAAGGATATGAAATAGTCTGCGAATCCAATGGATGCTTACAATTTGGAAGCATAAATATTATTTTCAAGGAGGTATTAATCTCTCAATATCTACATTTTCAATCGAGACCCGGGGAATACTCAAATGAACCAATTTATTAACATTTTCATACATTTTAAAGTTAGATTTTCAGTTCACTGGTAAAAGTTTATTTAATCATAATATACGATACGCGATGTCTATTGTAGTTGCAACATTTTAGGAAAGGTTCATACATAAAATATTGTATGATTGGAAACAATTGTTACTTATTATGCACAAGTACAACGAATGTATCTTATTAGAGATTTAGCTTTGTTCTTGGATTCTTTTATCTTATAAGCGTATAAATGTTGCTATATATGATATTAGCAGTATATATAATGTGAGCAATGAAGGTGTAAGCCAGGGATACAATAAACTGTAACGCAACTATTGAGTATATACCTACTTAATATCTCTTAATAAAAATAACCGTTCGATAGAGCATTCATCCTCTTTATATAACTTTATAAACAGGGATAACAGGTAGATAATTACGAGCCGTCTTTTCAGAGGAGTGATTCATAACTTCTAAAACGGTCAAAGACATCTATGAGTTGCAATTTCCTCTAATTTTTCGATCCGTGCGCAAAATGGTAATCGTCCACCTGCTAATAGCTTCGGTGCGGATGTTTCTTTCGATGACTTAAAATTGGAAATGTGGTTTAATGGAAGCAATCAGAGGCCCGCGGCCTCAAATATTCATATGAATGCTATTTCATTCCGCCAATATTCGGAACTGTTCGCAGACTTGAATCATAATCAGGAGATCAATCCGTGGAATTGGTTTTGCTCCATTTCAAGTCCTCCTATATTGGCTCGAGAACATCCTTGTGATGAGGATTTTACTTTTTACTACCTCTCCGTATAAACTTAGAATGACAATTTAAATTATTATAATGATATGATAGAAATAACAAGACTATCAAGAGAGTGCAGATGCCAGAATCAATTTTAGGCTCTTGTAAGATGCTATTAAAACATTAAATAAATTAATATTTTTGAATGCTTTCAGTTAGTACCAGGAAGACTTAAGTTTAGATCCACTCCTTACGTTGAAAACTATATTTTAGAAAACTTTTGTAAATGAAAGATGCCATTTGCTCAATTATGTTTTGCGTTTTGTGACCGTGAGCACTATTTTATCGATATCACTTACAAGGTTGGTCAGATAACGTGGTTATATAAGACCCAATTAAATAATAATAAATCCTACGTATTAGTTATCAGTCAAAAATCCTATGGGGTAAACATCAAATATGAATATCAATTACAGATTAATACCAATGTGTCGGTTGTATACAGGTGAGCCGCACTTGAAAAACCTTACATTTTTCATGAAAAACGTGAGCTAAAAGGCATAAAAAGATATTGCTATGTCTTTATTATTTACTTGCATAAAGACATTATTAGTCCCAATCCGTGATGTTCGTTAATGGTTTTATGAAAGTTGAATTATTTCTCGGTCATCAAACCTGCAAAAGGGAACTGGTGTCTTCAGATTGCACATGGTTTTTGTAAATTTATATGGAAATCCGTAGCCTGTTTTAAAATAATACATGCAAACATATTAGGTATGGAACACAAATATAAACGAATAGTAATTTATTGGTGCGATTGCATCATTGGTCGAAGAACTCCATACACTACTTTAAATTATAATTGGATTATTGCTTATGTTCGTTATTGTTTCGTATTATGGGCGTCTTAAACCAGTTTGATGGTAAATTAGATATGGTAATAGTTAATATCTGTTCCATATTGGTTTAATGGTTAATATCTTTTCCGTATTAATTTAATGATTTTCTTATTATTTAATGGGATGTTTGAGTATCGTTTAAATTTCCTTACTACATTTATAATATATTGTTAACATAAAATATTAGTATTTGTTTAAAGAATTGTCTAGAGTGACGTTTTGCCAAACATTTTTAGTTAGTTCGAAAATGTGCAATAAATATGAGGCAACTAGAGTAAATACCATTTTCTAATATTTAGGAATATTAATTCATATTTTACGGAAGACGCTTTATTAATGGAAGAGTTACGCTATGACCTGTTTTTTGTATGCACAATTGGCATATGCAAGTTATGCACAAGGCAAATACGTTTTAAATGGAATTCCTCCTTTATTTTCTCCCACATTCCTTCCTCCTTTCCAAAGAAGACTCTTAACAATTATTGACTGCTCCTCAGCTCACTTTTAGAAGCGATTGAAAGAGCACCTAAACGACTCGTTCCTCATGCGGAGTCTGCAACGGCGTTCGCTGCGTCCTCAGGAGTATGCGAGTTCTCTTTTCCGGGAGGACGAAGGGAGAGATGTAGACAAGCTGAGTTCTCGAATGGGTTATGAGACCGTGTTCAATTATTCACGGAACATATTACGATTCGCCCGTAAAGTGCGTCCGCAGAAACATATAACTCCCGCTAGACGTTCTTCTTCCGTGTTTTTCTTCCGATTGTTACGTAAGGAATGCGAACCTTCGAGAGAGCCTCAAGGAAAATTAAGGAAAACCTCTGATGGTGAGAAACCACAGCAATATGACAACTTTAGCAAAACATGCATGCTACACATGGGTATCACACGACAACTGATATATTACATTAAATACGTTAATTTATCATTGAATAAACTCAACTGAAATATTCCATCAAGAACTAATATACTAATATCAATCAGAAGTATAGATAACATTTCACAAGGATAAATACACATAATGATCTCGATTTTTATGTTAGAATTCCGTTTTTCGACTTTTTCTATAAAAGATCCATCTTCTTTTGAGAGTCTGATAGTTTAATTGAAATCATTGTAAAGAAACACTTCTGATGAAAAAAATTTGTATTTGGCACAGTCAAATCGAAATAAAGCGGTATTAATTCCCTTTTATAGAATAGATATATTTGTAAGTGTATTCTATTACTTTTGCATGATTCCTGTTCCATAGTTTTATGGGGTCTTCTTGAAATTTATGCTTTTATATTTACGATAGAAAATACGCTAATAACAACTATTACTGAAACAACTCGTAAAAGGGTAAGCCTATTTTAGAAATCATGAAAAATATTATGATGAGTCTATTTAATCGAAAAAATTTAAAACATTCCAAAGTGGAAAAGTTATGTAAAGAAAGAAAATTTGGAACACGGCTGTTAAGGAATTAGATGTTTAAAATCTCCAACAGCCATTTCTGTCGGCTATTGGAGATATTAAACCTCTAATGGAGAAGTTATGTTAACCACCCAAGTATTTATTGAAAATAAATAAATGTAAAGGATTTGTGAATACTTAAAGTCAAAATATGGGTAAATTTCATACTGTTGGTGAACTACATACTCTACCGATAGCTTTAGCGCCTTCGCGGTATTCACTCCGGAATTAAAAATAATTCCGCTGACAATTGCATATGTAAATGCGGCAGAATCCGAGAAATGAGTGGCGATATCAAAGATGCTCTTACTCGTGTACTTTCCTGTGGTCTCTGCAAATTGGATTTTAATAGAAGATATCGAGATCTCATTTTCTCGTTCTGTACTTTGCGATGCGACATAAATTCTAATATCTGAACGACTTAGTCAAGTGGTAAAGAGTCGCATGGCCGGCCAACCGGGGATAAAAGGAAAGTATGACTAACGCGTAGTTTCTCAACGAATTCGCTAAAAAATAAAACTAATCTAAGAGGAGATCCTGAAATGCCTTTTTATACTGCCACTATTTTTGAGGAAATTTGGCAATTTTCGTCAAATTTAGATACGTTGTCAATCTGGACGAAATCCATTTTGAAAAGCATTTATTGCATTACTTGAATGACTCTTTGTTGAATTGGAATACTAATTCACGTATGATAGAAACCAATGGATTACCATAGCTCTGTGTAATATCAAATATGAAATTTTGGCAAGTCTTATTTAAGGCAAATTTATATCATATGTGCTGCTCATATTCGACAATTTTCTCGTTTGATAACGATCTGTCAGCTAGTAAATATATTGGAATAGAAATTAATTTGTAACTTTTAAATCGAAAGCGAAACACAACATAAGCGAGTCATACCCGTGTACCCTCATTACACCTGATAAACAGGTATGATTTCTCATTTAACTTCCAGCTCATATGCCATGAACTATTTAAAAGTATTATTGTCAGTTAGATAGAAATAGATCATTTCTATATACTTCTGCATATTAATTCTACATAGTTTTTTCAACTTCAACGCTCAAAACAACAAAACAAAAACAAATTACTGGTCAGTTTTATATCCACCAACTTGAATTTATCTATAATCAAAATAAGGAGATAATTGCACGGAGCTCATTTGTACCTTATTTTAAAAAAATGTAATTCCAAACTATAGGTCTATAGGTAGGTATAGGTAAGACTTAGAGCTCTCGAGGTGTTTTAAAAACCAATAAATGCGTATGATACTGTTACCACTAATATTTATTATATAAAAGTCTTCAGAATGGAAAAGTAAAACTCAGAAATCTAAAGTAATGAAGGATACTCTGAAAAACATTCAGACTCGTTAAAACGCAGTGTTTGATGAGAAATATGTAAGAGAAACTTCAACCTTGTGACTCTTATGACGAATTCCGCTCAGAAAAGCGCATTTTGATGTAAATCCAGGGATTCCTAATAAAGGGAAGACATACCGGCGTCTTTCAAACAAGTAAATAAGTAAATATTTAGAATGCCATGGAAACTGAAAAAAACAGCTCTAAGGAAGAGAGTTCTCTGGAAAAAGCAAAAATCCGATGCACGACTTCTCCACGAGATGCCGGGAGCTGCCTGATTAAATATGACGTCATTACCTATGTGATGGAATTCCTTGCATCAGGACACCGCAGAACTGGTCGGAATAATTCGCAAAGATGTGTTATACAATAAATTCCCTGAAAATATAAGTAATTTGCGGAAGTTTTTTGCAGGCTGTTGCATGCCGGTGTAGCCTAGACCCCAGCACCTGTGCAAGTGGCGGGAGGCTGCACTTCCGGCACTGAATCTGCCTCATTTCCGAGAATTTATATCCAGCATCATGCAGACGCCTTTCGGAAATCGGTACGCTCGTCACCACTTTTCTACGTGTGCGATAACCAAGAGCAGCTTTCCTGAGACGAGAGCGTGTGGAACGTTTTCATCCTCTCTTGCAGCAATCCTTTGCTCTCCAACCAGAGTATATCCATAAATCGGCAAGATTCTGGTAAGATTAGCCTCACAGAGATTAAGACTATATATAGCTTTCCTTCTAAAGTCAGTACTGTACACACAATAGATCATGAAATTATACTCAACGGGCTAGTTCCATCTCTCAAAAATCATCCTCCCTCAAAGATTCGTAATATTTGTAGCTAAGAAAACAAAAGAGATAAGAGATTGTATTGTCAGCATAATAATTAAATAATAAGCTACTTGTTAGAAATTTACCGGAAAGTAAATATATTCCAATAACTATCTAGGTATTGATTTTTTTGAGGCAGTAATATCAGTAATTTTATTCGTTTTCTTGATCAATTATTAATTTAGCCACAACAGATTATAAATGACTACTATATTAAAAGAGAACGGCTTACACGTAATAAATTTGTTTAATTGTGCGGATTTAACGACACCCTCTCTCTCTCTCTCTTACTAAAAAAATGAAATTTATTAAAGATTCTGTTTTCTTGCACATTACCATTGAATTATAAGTTTTACGCAATTTTTTCAACAAGGAGTAATAGAGAAATCAGAATATTTAGGCTACAATCATTATGTTTCGTGGCACATTTATCAGTGCAAAGTAAACGTTACGGGACTCAGTAATCCGAAGATAAAATCACTGCTTTATACCGTTTACTCTGAGCAACATAAATTAAGACATGACAAAATTATAAAAGAGTAAATCTTAACTATTGAAAATGAATACCTCCATAACTTTCCCTGCCTCGAGAAACACTCAAAAACTTCCAAAATAAATATTCATTCGAATCCTTACGAGCGAATCGCAATCTTATCCCTCCAATCAGTTTGAATTTACATCGAGGAGCTCTTTTGAAGAGTAAGACAAAATCTGTAATGAGAAAGGCCAACTCACGGAGTCGCGTCGAAGATAAAAATAATACAAACACGAGGAGCAGGGGGAAAGGGGGATGGGGTGCGGAGGCCTAACCGCTCGCATTGCAACAAACACCGCAGCCACTCGAACCAGAAAATCCACGATTTGGTTGGTTACTCAAGTGAGATGCGAGAGCCACCTGCTCTGCTCCGGAGTGACTATAACGCTGTTGGGATTGGACGAGTGAGCCTTTTAGGCAGCGTGGGAGGTGTAGAGAGGTGTGGGATATGACATGGCAGGGGGAGGGGTAAATCCCAGGGGCGTCAAAGGCGCCGCTCGTGGCAGGATATGGCATCACCTGCTGATTGCTTCCACTGCGGAGAGGATGGGGAAAGATAAGTGCGAAGTGGATGGCTGTCTAGAAGCACAGGTGTTCGATCCTCCCGGGCTCGTAATAGATTCTTTCTCCGAGTAGGATTTGGTTCTTTTTTTGTTTCCCTTCCTAATGAGAGCGATGAATCCTTCTGGGATGATAGAGAAGTAATGGACCTCGCCTACGAAAGACTGATGGCGATGAAGAGCTGCAAGAAATGGCGGTGGGTCTCGATGCCTGAGTTTTTTACGCGGCGAACTTACGGCTTCCGATGGCAGCAAATTAAGAAAGAGTCGCGATAATTAATTCGTGGACGCTTCTGACCTTTGCCGTCGTCCGATAACGACTTTGGAGGACGCGGAGAAGGTGAGTTTAAGCGGCTGCATTTCGTTAATTAACGACTGCTCCTCGCCTGCGATTTATATTGCAAATGAGGGAATTTGCAACGCGATTTCTTCATCGCGAATCGAAAAACAACGCGATTCCTTTGCGAGAAACATTTTTGAGGGATTACCGTAAGAACATCTGCGTTGGAAGGAAAAGACGCAGGATATTTCAATTTCCTTCCACATTCAAAGTTAGGGCTTCCTCGGTTTTATAGATTAGGCACATTTTCCACGAGTTTGATTGGCCTATCACGAAAGCGCGTGATAAGATCCTCACCGGAAAAGTTGGCTACAAAAACGGTTCGGTTGAATATGGTATGAGCTTGGGATCGATTGGAATATTTTTAAAAAGAGCTCATGGATTTGAAAGTAGAGAACGTAATTTACTTTGGGATTACGCGAATATACGCATTCATGGCGATTAAGGTAAGAGACGAAACAGATTGAAGATTATTGGAAATTTGGTGAAATCTCTCCAATGGGAATAATTTAAGCAACTTCATTCACTAGAATTTGCTTAATCCTCCTTTGAGTAGAATTTCATTAAAATAAAATTACCAATTCATGCATGTCATTTTCATGATGTTTTCAACATGCAAATTTCTAATTAAAGCGAAAGTTACTCCATGGGGTGGAATGGTTAATATTATGAATCAATCCCTTTCAATGCTTATGCATCTATTCAGAAAAAATAAATATGTACATATAATATTTATAAATCGTTTCATGTGTACGTATCATGAGAGTTATTGCTGTTGAAAACGAGATGCAATCAACAATGTTTTCCTCCTTACATTGTTTAAAAAATAACAATTCACTTTCTTATATATTGATTAATATATAATTTTAGCTCATAGTGGGAATCTTATATATTTATTTATATTTAATTTTTAGCGCATAGTGGGAATAATTTGACGAAATAAGTTCATTTGTAATTTATGAAAGAGGACGTAACAATCAAAACGAAATATGTTTCATAAAGTTAAGCAAATACGAGTCCTCATAATATTAAAAATACCAAATATAATATATTTCGGCAAAAAAGAAACATAGGATAAGTCAAAGTGATTTAAATAGAACTTAATTCTGTGTAAAGATAGAAACTGTCCAATATCCCTTATTTTAGTTGGAAAGACTTGGGTGTTTATCAGAGCTTTGTAGACATAGTACAACTAATTATGATGTCTTGAAATCAGTATAAGGAGCCCTAGTTTTTTAACCCTCAGGAGTCGAAGATAAAACAATATTTTTGTTTGCTTTACGATGACTCTTTTAATCTGCGCATATCGATCATATTTGACTCACGGAGCACTTTTTGGCAATGCTAAATAAAGCAGATACAACAACTAGCGAATATTAAACAAAAAGACAGGTGGGAAGGGGTAAAAGAGGGTTATTTTTAACAACGCACAATCTGCAGGTTCTGATCAATGATTGAAATGCAATTAATACCGGTTGAAGTGAAAATCAAAATTTAAAGTGGAAAATTTGTGAGACTTTATATACTGGACGAACACCAACATTATAAGACATGCGAACATGGGAGATACTATTTCAACAAACAATATTTATCAATACAGCAAAAATTATTGCAGTAAGAATAAAAAGGCGGAAAGCAGAATTCCACATAAGTGAAATCAATCTTACAGCAGCAAAGGGCTATTAAAGTAAATATACGTGTTTAGGAAGATTCCTCTTTTTCAATGCTTTCGAAATATCAACGGTTGACGTGTTAGCATCTTTCACTCCCCTGCCTTTATCCTCCTGTTCCCATCTCTTAAGTCTCTTTATCCAATCAATCTTGTTGGATTAACTTTGGTATTCGATTCAATATTCAATGCCTAGTGAAGGCTCGCTCATTCAAAACTGTTAACCCTGAATATAAGATTTTTCTGAAGATAAGATGCGAAAGTGTAGAGATTTAGCTTTCCTATGATTGGGAGCAAATCGATGTACTCCATGAGCATAACTTAAAATTCTGGATCATGATTTATTATGAATATAAACCCAAAACTTCTCAACCGGCGTCCCGTGTATAGAGAGTAGTAGAGTCGTTGTAGAGTTTAAAGATTAAGATATTGATTAAAAAATCATTACCCGATTAGATTAAAAGAATAAACAGCGAGTTTCGGCTACTTCACTGATTGGGTTATGAATTGATTATTAAAATCATCTGACCTACTTCCATGTGAATTTCTTATTGGTAGTAGTGCTAGTATTTTTAAAAGTGCTTCTACAGCTTAGGATATTTCGCACGTGGGCTTCCACCGGGAATTGAACCCGGGACCGCTTTAAGCTTAGCCGAACGTGCTGTCCACATGAATTTCCTTGGATTTAAACTTGTTAATCCAGATTTCATGAAAATTATTTTACAATGGACATTCACTTTATTTTGATTTTCTTAATAAACGTAAAGATTGTTTCCAAAGACGTAAAATTAGTTTTTATATTTTAAATCAATTTTTCCGCGTCAACTTTGTGGAAGCTCTTCATGATGAAAGAGGAATTAAAACAACTTATACTCACATAAATTCTGTGGTAAGTAGTTTTCATTCCTCTTTCATTATTAGCTATCCTTACAATTTTATGAACCAGGGTTTTTTGTTTTCAAAGCATATTACTACACATGCTAGTGACTGAAAATCAATGTTTAGCAATCTATGAGAGTCTGTTGCGGGATTGAAGATGTTAATATCAACGCAAAATTAGATCATACGAAAAAAATGAAGGTTACGTATTTGAAAAATCTACCAAATGTGTCAATAAAAAGCATAATAATAATATCTGCTACTTGGTGGATGGAAACTTAATGCTGTAAGGTTCGAAGTGCACCGGATTCTCCAACCCGAGCGATATAAATCAGCTATGAAGCTATCTCTAACACATAACTTCCGCATCTTCAAAAGGAATTATATCCTCTGGAATCTCTCATTTGACTAACATGCCTCATAAGAGAGTTACGATCCCAATTCTTTCACATCAAAGTAAAATTGGTAGCAAACATACATCGCGAACCGCAACATCGTCCGATATCAATATCGAAAGATACCGCTTCGATTACAATCTCGATAAACGGACATCAAAAAAGACGATTCCAATTTACAACCCGGCGCGCAAAAAAAGATCTGAATTTGTCCGTTTCCGATCCCATTCTCCGCTTTAAATAATTGCGATCCACAATCGAACGGCGGCGCCGGTATAAATTATCGAATTCCGCTGCGCCGACGGCAGAACTCACACATGCTCGCTTTGTCACGAGTCCGCGCATGCGCAATTAATCTTATCCGTTGCGCATTTAAGCGGAGTTATTAAATCTAGCAGAGGGAGTGATTTGTACGGGAGAGGGACTCGGAAGGAACGGGAAAAAGGGATTGGAGGCTCACGGAGTGGGTTAGGTCAGTTTTAATGCGGTGCGTTTCGAAGCAGTCATCGATATTCCTGCTGAAGACACGTGCTGCGGCCGATGCATCCATCCACTATGACCTTACCAAACTCCTCTATCTGCTTCTCCGACTGAAATAAAAAAGGAAGATCGTTATTCGCTCAACGTCCATATGTCGTCCCTTTTTTATTTTCGTCTTTAGGACACATCCTGAGCCGCATTCCTGCCCGTTAGCTTCACCTCGTACGAAGGGATGGAAGAAAGTGGATTGGATGAAGGAGAATGGAGAAATGAATGTGAAAGGAATGAAGGATAGAGAATGAAGATGGAGTAAGTGGGATATTAAAACAGTTTCAGATTTGGGTAACACATGAGATGAAGGATCCCTCATAAAAATGTAAATCTTGAAACAAAATTTTAAATATCATAAAGATAGGAATTAATCATCTCATGTAGTACAAAAGAGCTAAAAAAGAGTTGTAATGAACATTTTTAAATGTAATAACTATTCAATTAATATGTTTTATTTAATTTTTTAGTTTCAAAATCCGATTTTTAATATAATTTGGAGTTTTAGTTGTGTAATTATTTTATGGAAGTATATACTATGCGAAGTTATAATCCAAATTTTTGTGATTATTGATTAAAAAATTATGTGAGGATCACTTGAAATTGAAGTAATACTTTTCGGAAATAAGAGTTTGTAAACGGAAATGAAATTGATTATATCTTAGGATGATGTTCTGTAAAGTGACCAAAATATATTCCTCTGTCAAAAATGTGGTAAATACCTTTTCAATCTTTAGTTTTAATGAAATAAATAACTCTTAAATAGAAGGAATGTTATTGACAAATAAAATTTACACCTGAAGAAATCCGTATCCTACTGTTTGCAGGAGCTTGCATGTTTTACCAATTAAAAATTAGTTTCACGTTTAACTTCTAGGAACAAGGCATGAGGTTCTTACAGAGAATATAAAAACGTCATATTTAATAAGTCACATCCAGAGCGTATGCAAATGCTCTTCATTTAATGAAATAGGCAAGTCCTTAAAGGAGTAAAAATAGCATCCTCAAAAGTCGTCTCGTGCTCCATAAACATATTGTCTTAAGCAGACCTCCGCACTGAGTTACAAGGAAAAACACTATAAGAGCAAAGCCATTACGAATGGGTTCACAGACAGAAAGGTACGATTAGAGACGCATTAGAAAGGTATCGAGCGAAGAAAAATAGAGGAGAGCGAAACAACGAGGTTTAAGATGAAGGGTTTTGAGATGGAACGATTCGAGAGGAACGCCACTCTCCCACAGATCTGCATTTGAATGGAGCCCATCCTTGATTTCCGCCCCTTCCTCCTCTCCCTTCAAAAGGGTCTCTTTGAACCCTTAATTTAAACCAACCCAGATATGCGCACGCACCCCTTATCGTTATACATTCGAGACTATATCATCTGCGTGAGTAATGAAGTTTGGATATCTGAATACATCTCCATACGTGAAAATATGTGCAATTTTACTAGGTGGTCTTTCCAACTGATACGCAATTGACCAGTACGTATTCCTTTGTATTTTAGTAAGAGTGTACTATCGTCTATATATCTGGTTACTTATCTGGATTATAATTATGTGCTGCGCAGTTTCTAATATTGAAGATGAATCGAGGAAAACTGTCATTGTAAAATGAAGTGGTATGAAAAAATATTATCTTGATATAGCAAACGATTTATACGTTCATAGTAATTGTAAACCTTCTGAATTCGCTACCTCCCTCCAAAGACCCCTTCAGACTGTCGCTTGACGCATTCTTAAATGAATGTCTGTACATGTTTATAAATATTTTCCAGCTAGGGTTTTATTCTATATTTATTACATATATGTCATTTTTTTTCTATTTTAATTTCGTATAATCATGTATATTTATTTTAAATTTGTTATATTCTTTGTTTGTTAAGTGCACTGTAAAATGGTCGCAAAACTGTATGTGAATCTTTGAAATAATAAATAAATTGTATTTATAATGAAATATTCCTAGTAATATCAAGTTATTTCAGAGGGATTATTAAAATGTCATTTATAATGTAAAAATGTGTTTGTAAACAAACCTGTCCACTTCCACAGCATTTATTACGTTTGTTTTCTATTTCATCCCGTTCAATCCCTGGTGAATCCAAGGTCGAAATAAAAATCTATTAAGTATGGAATTCACTTTTTCATTCACTTCCCTATAAAAACAATGTGAGGAAACGCGATGATGTCAATTTAAAGTATATAACTTTATCTCTGCTTACAAATCCACTTTTAATATGTAGACATTTCTAAAATAATTGATAATCCTTAGGTATATTTATGAGCATGTTGTTTCAGAATGCAAGCCTGCATCTATCCATTTCGCTTGCCAAGGTTTTTATACTAATAATACACTTTAGAAGCATGTCTAATTGCATACAAATAAACAGGAGTATGATTTTTGACGTTTGATTAATTTAGATTCTAAAACTGCTTCATGACAAATCAATTTACTACACCACGTGGCCATGCTTATTTTATTATGTTGATAATGTTGTAAACAGATTCGTAATAAAGTAGTTTTGTGTAACTGAATACAACGAAGTGAAACCTGAGTCTGGGCTATTAATTTAGATTGTTTTATGGTCTTGTGCATATTCAAGCTATGATACACTCATTCGTACTCCAACAATTTCCGTAAGAATCATATATGCATCGACTTACCGTATGTCCCGTTTTGACCATGACTGTCCGTTTCAATTGAGGACCAGACCAATACTTCATCTTGTCCCAAATTGAAACAAACTCCGATTACTTAAACATCGGGATATTCAGAGACAAAATAGAAAAATTATATTAAATTTATATAATATCCTGATTTTCCTATTCAATAAGCTCTATAAGGTAAGGAAAGGGTTGAGGTGACTTTGCACATAAGGGCGTGCACACAAGAAAATTCCCAAGGATAAACGGACTTGAAAATTGACTGACAGGGCAAGGAATCGAACCCGGGATATCCCTCTATCCGGGAGGCAGCCTTAACCATTTAGGTTACCCGGCCAGAATATTTTAACAAGCCGTTTTGGGGACTTTGTGCGCACAAAGTTTTGGTTGAGATTGAGAGTGAAAAGTCTCTAATTTCATCTAACCTTTCGTTATTGATATTAAAACATAAGAAATGTGTAGGGGACCACAGATAGAGAGTAAAATTTAAAAAAGTGGATTTAGATGTCATAGGAAAAAAGATTCGCTGCAAGAAAACACCCAAGAAGAGGGGTTGTAAAAACCTTGCGCAACCTTACTGATAGTACTAACTAAAAGATGTAAAAACTGTGTATTAACATAGAATTTACACAAGTAGTGCTATAACAAAATTGCATTTTAAAATCAGTGAATTTTTTATACGAAAATAAGCAAGTTTTAAAGCATCTTTCCTGCGTTGTCCCGGTTTAACTCCTTTCGGAACATTATGTGTCCCGTTTATTTGTCATCGGTTATGATCGCTGTATACTCGTATTCTCATTCGCCTTCTTGAAACGCTTTTCTATATTCTTTTGTTTAACGGCCTTTCTCCCCCCCACCCCTCCGCCCCTCGGCGCCACTGCTCTACGTCACATCCGCGGCATCGAACGTGCTCCACCTCCTCAATGGCGGAAGTCGGCTAATTACGATTGCCGGACATGGAGAGTCGTGTGCCGCGGGGTGCGCCACTGCAGAATGCTGCTGCCTCCAGTTCTAGTTCGCAGCGTGCGTGCGCCGAGTTCGAAATGAGAGCGAAAGAGATTAGCTCTTTCATGTCGCAGTCGTGATCGCAATATGGAGGCATCGCCTGATTAAGGCTCCTTATCCATTCAACCTCTCGTTCGATTCTTAAATAATCGTGACAAATACAATCCGATTCTGAGAGAACGATGAACCGATTTCCGTCGTGCGTTTTTCTCCCTCTTTGGTGATGCGCGCTGATTCTTACAGATAAGCCGAAGAGGCTAATTGAATAAATACGAGACGAGATGAATGGACTAAACATGGTGTGCTCCGTCGTGATTCCTATTGAAATCACGCTTGATTTTGCTACTTATGTGTGAGAAATGATTCATGAAGTTAAATTAATGAAGCAACGAAATAATTTAAGATATCATTCATTTTTAAATCGTAGTGTTAAAGAATGGAATAACTTGCCTGCAGGTGGGTTTGACACATTTCCAGAAATCCAAAGAATTTTTAAACACAACGTGTAGAATGGCAAATGACGAGTAAGCTGTAAGCTTGTTATTGACAGCCACCGTAGCATATTTATCATTTTGCAATTATTATGTTAGTTTTAATACGATTGTTACCACCGGACAGAGTTGAAATGTAAGATGTAAATGATATTAATGATAATAACCACAAAGAATTAACGAAAACAACGAAAAAATACATAGCCGAGGGACAGAAGGAGAAAGATTAAAAACGCTATATTATAGAAAAAAAAGAAAATATAAATCTGAAAAAATGTTGATACACAACTTTGCTATCCAGATATTTCATTATTAACCTCTCACTTTAAGGTAGAAAATTGAAGAATTATACGCAAATAATCTCGTAAACTGAGCAATTTAAATATCTTTTGATAGAACGAGTAAATAAACCAGTAAAATAAAATATTTTGAGCATCATAATGCATGATGAATATGCGCGTCAATCATCTACAACGTATTTTTCAAAAGAATAATAAAAAATTAATTACATCAGCGATACTAATTTTTTTAACTCTCTCATTGGCTAGGAGGAATTTAAAGCACAAAACGCAAAGCAAAACAACAGCAAATCAAATTAGCTGGAGATAAGTGTCCTAAGAAGAAATCATAAAAGAGACAGGTACTTAATATTAAAACCTTGGTACTGCTAAGTCGGTATTTTAAAGTGGTAAAGGTTCCCTGTTTTTGCAATTCTGATGGAATCAATTGCAAGATAATTTAGCAATTACGGGCAGAAAAAGCTTTATATTTATTACGTATATCTATCCGCAGCATCAAAAGATAAGTCTTTTTCAGCGAGACGATTATGTAATGGTTAAACTACAACCTCCACTCGGGCGGCGGCAAGGAAAGTTCCAATGAAAGGCAGAATCGTTTCTATGAATTGGAAGTCAAAGCTCATGGAAAATTCCTCTTCCTTGTCTGGGGTTATTTCTGTCTCCAGAATCTTAAACAGCCTCAAAGTTTCCATTTTGTGACCGCGCTTACATCCTTAACTCCACAACTCACAAGTCCGCTTACACTTATCATTTACTAACGGCAATTTTCATCGCAATCTTTTCTTCATCCGTCACATTTTGTGAATCTATGGAGTCCTTCATTGTTGAGCGAATGTAAACAACGAGTGGGAATAGAGGAAGGATGGAAAGAGCGATGGAAGGACAAGAGGAAGAGGATAAAGAAGGAGTAGACGTCGCTCTTTTGCTCGCAAAAAAGGAATCGTGGAATTGGAAGTGACTGATGAAATGGAGGTACGAGATGTGCCGTCCCTGACTCTAATTCCACGAGAAATGCTCTTATAATACTGATGCACGGCTCTTTGCCCTCCGCGAGTGTTTCTTTATCGCCGGAGTCTCTGACCCCACGCGCGGTTTATCTCCAACAGTCCAAAGATATCCCGAGATGTCTCGATTTGGCATTCAGAGTGCGGCTTGATGGATTTACTGGAAAATTCAAAGCGAATCGGAGGAGTATATCGAGTGGTAATTAGCTTTTTTGTCCCTTATATTCTGCGCTTTATTTCATGGATAACGAAGGGTTTATCGGTCGTTTTGTCGCCGATTTTCATTCCATCGGCGGTGCGATGAAAAAGCCATCCTCTGAGAAGGATATTAATCCGATGGAGTATACTCCCTCGACCTCATCGTGACAGATTCTGAAATTTATTGAGTCATATGACTTCATTCAGGGAAATGGTTCTTATGCTACATTTCCTGTGTCGTCGTTCGGCATTTTAAAGTATCTGGGAAACTATCGAAAGTAAAACATTGTGGATGTCGAGCATTTAGAGATTTTGAAGTATTTACTTCTGCAGTATCTTGTTGTGGATATGTTTACCTTCAATTGCTGAATCTGTTACGTGGGACGTACATACATGCAGTACGTGGAACATTTTGTATGTAGAGTGACTATCAGGTGTAGAAGAACATTATTGTATTGTAATATAGGTATTTATTTTTTACTAACGACGCAGACGAAGTGCCGAAGCCTAGGTCGTGTTTGATTAAAAGTGTGGTAACGGATAAAGGATAAACTTTTATTTCTCTATGGTCCAAATTAATGCTCATTAGCTTTGTAGAGTTACTTAAATTTTGTAACTAATGGTACATACTTCAGAGTATACCCTATAAGAAATTAATTATAATTTATGAATAGTCATGATAGGCAAACAGCAAGTTACTCAAAAAATGTTCTATCTTCTGCCAAATATTCTATATTCTCAGTCAGAGTGAGACCGTCATCAATATAACCTTAGTACTATTTTTTACCAGCAATATGATTGCAAGTATCAGATGAAGGTCATTCATTCCTAACTACAAATTTTTCTTCTTCATTTTTTATTCATTCTCGTGATTTTTTTCATTGAGGTGATCATTTAATGGTAGTTTGCTGTTTCAAAGAACTTCCACGAAACCCGCAAAAACTTAAACTCCGCTCAAAATGAGAAATACATATCATTACTTGTAATAATAATTTTCATATTCATTTCGGAATCCGAGTTCTTCGTTAAAAAACCGGTCTCTTCCCTGTTATCCTCCTTAAGGAGCAAAAAGCGGTTTGACCGAGGAGTAACCTACTGCTAGTCGCATTTGAATTTATGACATTGCTCTTTGGGTAACATTACTGACGAGCATAAGCCTCTTGATAAACGCAATATCATACGAGCTCCACTCAGAAAATTAAGCTATAAACGAAACGTGTATTCACGTAAAGTGCAAGCGGAAGCGTTTAAGTGCATCGAAGGCCTCCTGGTGCAGCGGAATGCTGTGCATCGACTTGTGTGTGAAGCAGGTGGACAGATATCGCCAGAGTTTTTTTTATTGGGATTCGAACTAACAAACCTTTACATTTATCACATTGTTCCGGCTTTTGTATTGAAATTATTCATCTGAAACACTCATTGCAATTGCGTTCGCGTGCCTCTGAAAAAACGATTAACGACGCGGGAACAAACGTCGGTGGCAGATGGGTGACTGCGCTGTCTTCCGCAGAAAAAAGGTTTCTCAGATCTTTTAGAGGAGACACTCTGAATTCTCTCTAAGATTTGTTTCATCCATCTTTCTCGAAAACAGTTGAAGCTCTTGAAGCCTAATGTATTTGTTTGGCCTTGAATTTGTGGTTGCTCCGTATCTAGAAGAGTAAACAAACCCCATTTATTGCACCGAAACCCGAGTAGTTGAAAAAAGTAAAGTATGCCTTGTATACTCTCCATATTATGGTTTAGTAATGTTATTTTTATTATAATAGGTTAGATCTACTACCTGCGCAAGTTAATGCTGCTCCGATACTCGGAAAATTGTAAAATACTAATATGCTTCAATGGGTAGAAGTGTGTCTTGTTCATGTTCATACTTTACAAATATGCTTTTTATTAAAATTAGTAAACCTTAAATACGTTGATATTTACAAACAAATTCTTAGAGAAAGGGCCAAAGGGTCTTCTAATATCCTAAATACCTCGTTATTAGCAATTAATCACAACGGAGTAATAAATTGTAATTTCTATAATGATTTAAACGCTTGTGATAAATTATTACTACGAGATATATTGTATCTGCTCTTTTAAAATATTGTAAGGTTAATTTGTCATAATTTTGTGAGATTTAATACGCCTGAGTAACATCTAAGTTTAAAAAGTTGGGTAATAATTGTAAAATCATTCTACTTCGAAGCATCAGCTTAGACGTTTGTTGATATTATTTTGTGAATTTTCGGCTCTCGATATCTCGACTTTTAAAAGGCACTCCCACAAAATGTATTAAATCTTTAATTCGCCTTTAGTAATAATAGTAATAGCTACTAATAGTAGTAGCTTCCAAAGTAATGATAGTAAACCTATAATAAACAACCTAAAATAATAAACTCTCCTGGGCCAGTAGCTGAGATGAAATTTACAGGCCGTGGTGCACGAGTGGTTAGCGTTTTCGCTCCAACTCCACTCTCCCTGGTTCGAATCCAGGCTAGTCGGATTTTTCTGGTTAGGGAATGGTTGTGTGTCTTTGTTAATAGTAATAATTATTAAAATGGATTCAATTGGGATCTTCCTGTTTCCATTAGAGAAATTATTATTATTATGAAACAAACGACCGAAATCGAATTATGTATTGCCATCAAAATTAAATCGGCTCATGTGCATAAAATCTGATTCATAGACATCAGGGAAGACATCGCAGGCACATCTTTCGCATGATGCCGTAAGAGATCATGATTCCCTATGGAATTATGATTCCCAATGGCGCATAAATATCCGAGAGAGGAGAAACCAGCCTTCGCGGTTTCGCGCTCCCGTAATCGCGACAGCACGACACGAGCGCCTCATGCGGCGATAAATCACAACCCCATGGGAAATAAGAAGCACCCTTTCGCGCGTTTTAATGGCGGATTAATATCCGCGAAAAATTAAGCGACGATTCGAGGAGAAGAGGCGTGAGATACATTAGCGCCTGTTTTTATTCGATGAGCGATGGATTGGAGATCTCCGTTCGAATGGACCTGAAGAGAAGCTGCAGAGACGCTGGGAGCCCTACTGCGAAAGCCTCAAGACCGCAGATGGTATTTTATTACCGAAAGCTACTGGTGTAAATCAAATTGGCGTAGGTAAATGGTGCCAGTTGCTGACGCTTATGGTGCCCTCAACGGTAGCATCTATCGACACCTTGTCGCATTTGTAGTTACCGATAAGAAATGCTTCCGGAAGAAGGGAAAGCATGATGCCATTTATCTTAAAAATCTCCATTGCGTGGTCAAAAAATGCATGCTAAATGCATTACGTAATTGCAAATACAACAAACTCATTTTGCTGGTGGCAACCAACGGTACCTTCTGGCAAGAATTAAGGACAGACAGGGAAATCGCCAGATATAGTTCATGACATTAATGAAGATATTGTGAATATAATATGTAATTTTTAAAGTGTTATTTGGAACTGTACAATGAAAATTAATGGGAATGTTTAATGGTAAAATATTTAGTATATTACATATTTTCAGTGATAATTAATACCCGTCGTATCAGTATTTAAAATTTTATAATATTTTTAAAATCGTTTGTTTTAGTCTATGATGAACAAACATTGTTAGCAGAATTTCTCCTAAATCCATCTTTGAGACATTTAGATAAAAAAAGCATTATAAAACTTCTAATTAATACCCTTTGAAAATTATTAAAGACACGCTAATAACAAACAGAACCATCAATGAAGAAACTGTGATTTTTAAACCAATAAATTTTGAAGTAAAGCAGCTTTTTGAAGCTCAATGGCAAATGAGTCATATCCTTATGCACTCTAAAATAAATATTTATCTCTGAATCACTTGGAAATATAAACCAAACAGAACCGTTACCTCGATTAAGGATCGAAAAGTGTATTTGAAATAAGCGAAGGAAATGACTTGAGTAGGAATTTAAGGGATGCAAAATTCGAAGAGTTAATTACAGCTACAGCCAATCAAACAGCGGATGAATGCAAATGATGGAGCAAGTACCGAGAGATTCAGCCCAGAATATCAAAATAAAATTTTACCGCAAACAAGGATGAAGAAATGGGTAAACCCTAAGATCGGTACCGGTTGGTGACCCCTGATCTCAATTCAAAGTGAGGGAAAAAGCAGGTGCAAGGCGTATGTGAGTCGATGGTGTGGATCGAGGTCTTCAATCTCTTCGGCACACACAAACGCCGAGGTGCTTGCACTCTCATGGAGAATATGCAATTACTTAACTTATTTCAGTTCCGCATTCATACAGTTTACAGAGAACAGTTCCTTCATAACCTTCATAATCACGAGTACATTCTGAATTTTTGATGAGTCAATTCGTATCTATTATATATAGATGCTTCTCCGGATTCATTCATATATATAGGGATATAGATAGATAGGATACTAAATCACAGGCTAAACTACAAGCGTCATTGACTTGAAATTTTTAAGACGTATTGGCCATAACGTGTAACCGCCAGAAACCGCCGATTTTGAACCTCAGTGTCATGAGTTCGGGAATTTTTAAAAAACACTTGCCGGATAGGTAGAAAATTAAAACTCAAGGAGCCTATATATATAGTCATGAGCTATCGAAAACAGTAATGACTTTTATGAAAAATATCCTGGGTTCGATGCTAGGACGATGCAAAAAACGGCCCTTTAAAATACATTGAGGTAGTTTTTCATTATTTTTTTTCATGCACTTATCGAAATGATAGGAAGTTCTTGCTTATATGGAAGATGTATATTAAGCACAGGTTTTTCAAAAAATCGTAGATAAGACCGTACTGTTCCTTGGTTCGATGCCGGAGCACATAAAAATTTCTGTCATAAGGAATATAATGGAAAAGTAGGACGTCATTTGAGGCAGTTGCACCTAACATTTCTGCTTGAACTTTCACACATGGTTAAAGGTGATGATCTTCTTTAGTGCTGCATAGAAAGTACTACCAGAAAGACCCGGGTTCGATGCCGGGCGGTAAATATATCCTCCATTTAAAATGCATTGAGTTAGTTTTAATTATTTATTTTGATGTATTTATCAAATAATAGGAAGTTCTCGCTCCACTAGAAGGTGAATATTAAGACTCGGCTTAAGAAAAACAATTAGATACGAAATGCTGTTTCTGGGTTCGATGCCAGAGCACATAAAAATTTCTCTCATAAGGAATATAATGGAAAAGTAGGACGTCATTTGAGGCTGTTGTAGCCAATATTTCTGCTTGAATTTTCACACATAGTTAGAGATGGTGATTTTCTGTTGTGCTGCATAGAAAGTTAACCAGGAAGACCCGGGTTCGATGCCAGACGATTAAATTGCAGAGAATTTTTAGAATATTTTCAATCTTTTTTTTTATTTTGAGGACCGTCCCGATATGATTCCGATATGAAATTAGTGTTGTCGATCTGCTTGCAGTATGCAAGCTACATTTTACTCGTAATTCTATGAAAATAGGTACCGATAGCAGTGATAACTAATTTTTGAAGACGAAATGTTTGGATACAATAAATTCGTTTCCCAAAAGGTAGAATTTATTCATCGACCCTGATTTGTTGTGGATCAACTTGCATTTAGTTGAATCGTGCATTATTATTATTATTACGTGAACACTACAAGTAGATTATAAATCTGGTAGCAGTGGTTGGACATTACATATAATACAAGCATACATTCTTACAGTCGTACATGGTCAAGGTATATATAGATAGTCAATATAAATATAAATTGAGGGGTAAACACTATACCTGTCACGCATTTGGAGGGAGGGAAACCCCTCTGAAAACCTCCCTCTGACAGAAGTCAAGACATGAACGTAATACAAAATTTACAGATGTTATCCCGTCCCATCAAAATAAAATATTTACAGAATTAAAATAACAGTTGTTACAATTTATTTAACTTCGCCTTGAAGGTACGCACTTGGGAAGGAATGGCTCAAATATACCTGCAGGGAGAGCGTTCCATTGATCTATTGTTCTATTAAGGAATGAGAATTTAGCAATATTAGTCCTTTGAGAGGAAGGTTCCATTTTATAACTATGATCTTTCCTGCTTAAATAAGTGGGGTTCATAATTCTTCTCTTAATATAATGCCCATGCTGTCTTGCCTGTATAAGCGTTGTATAAGCTTCCTAACCTGTTAACTTTCCTTCTGTTTTCTAAAGTTTCCCAACCTAGCTTTTCAAACATTTCTGTTACACTTGCAGATCTTTTGAAGTTATTTTTAGCACATCGTGTGGCTGTTCTCTGTACCATCTCAACTTCTTAAATCAGTCCTATTGCTTGCGGGTCCCAAACCATTGCGCCATATTCCAATATTGGCCTAACTAATGATTTGTACGCCATTTATTTTGAGTTTAGACTACCTTTTCCCAATACTCTCATAATGAAGTGCAATGCAGCCTTTAGATACTATATTGCTGATATGAGTTCCCCACTGCAGATCCTTCGTTAGCGTTACTCCGAGATACTTACAATCGTATTTTTCTACCAGTAAACTACCGTTTAATATGTACCCACATTGCAAGACATTTTTACATCTACGAAAACGAATCAGATTTGTTTTTCTTTTATTTGGACATTGAACAATTTCGTCTATATCGTTTTGGAGCAGAATGCAATAATCTAAACGCTCTATTTCTCTGTAAATTAAGCAGTCATCTGCAAACAACCTGATCTTACAATTCAATTTTACCGTCAAATCGTTAATATATATCAAAAACAGCAGTGCTCCAAGATCACTTCCCTGAGGAACGCCTGACGATATTTCTAATTCCCTGGAAAATTTGTTTCCCACCCTTACCCTTTGCGTGCGTTGGTATAAAAATGTATCTATCCATCTAACTACTCTTTCGTCAATCCCTATTTTTGCTATTTTTTCCATTAACAGTCTATGATCAACCTTATCGAATGTTTTCGAAAAATCGACGATTAGAAATAAATCTGCGGCAGATTCTTCAACATTGAAAGCTATAATTCTAGCATGTTGGAATTGGTATTCTCCAAAATGTCTTGGACGCCAATTAGTTTCAGCTACAACACACAACACATCTTACGTATTTCACATTAATAAACATAGATAATGTATTGAATTCCTAGATTAATCATCGCAGGAGCAGTAACTTACGCAAATCTCTAGTGACTGCTTGTGTAATCTTCATGAAAGAATATCATTTCAAGAGTTGTCATATGGAAAACGTACTCCAAAAACAAACACCACATTTAAATAAATACGTTTTAAATTAACTTTCATAGAACACTACACCTAAATTTATATCTTCTAATTTCTAGAAATGTATGAATTTGACTTTACTCACGTACAAAACTAAAATATAATGAGATTTTCTCTAAAATATGGTAATCCAAGAACTACTTATCTATACAGATCTATCTTATACGTTTTCGCAATTTATTTTCAAAAGCAAAATTAAAAATATCGATGTGCGGCCCTTCGTCTGAAGTATCGAAATATTCTCTGGTTACCGTTATTACGACGAATTAACAAGTAATAATTCGAGAAAGAGATTCAAGAGAAAAATCGATGCAATGGATGAATCAATCTGAGATGGACTGTTCCAATGTAAGACAGATTTATACGAAACAGACTCAGGTTTCACTTCGTGGTATTCATAAATATAAAACGGTTACATGATAAAATACTTTTACTACACCGCAATAAAATACAAACACGACCAGGTTTCGTAGCTAAGGGTGAGAAAAATCAACAACATTATATAGGAAGCATCGGGGGTAGGGGAAAGAGGGGGGTTGATAGTATACCAATGGGAAAAAGGGGGGGAAAGGTAAGTTTTGGGAGGTAGGAATTTCAGGGGGGGAGGGAACAGGAATTTGGGGGAGTTAGGTTAAAAAATGATGGTTTGCACAATGGGGGAAGGGTTTGAATACAAGAAGTCGTTAAGGACATTATTTTTGGAGGAATTCCGGGCTATTTCTAACGTCTCCAATGTGTCCATAATGTTGTTGATTTTTTCTCATGTCGCCTGAAGATGTAGCTTGGCTACGAAACCTGGTCGTGTTTGTAATTTTATAGTGGTGTAGTAAAAGTATTTTATCATGGACTCGTTTTATACAGATTTATACCTTTCAATCAAAATTTCTAGAAATGCGTTTGCGGATAAATTTCACCGTGTTATTGGAGCTCAAGAAATACCGTAACACTTCCCTCAAAGAAAGAACCTTGATAGCTTATGCTTTAGTACAAAAGGAAATCTCGAGAATATAAAATTATATTGTGGAAGGGGATGACGGAGATGAAGAAATGTAACTCTGTCAATAACAACTTAACATACGCCAGATGTACACAAACTCCACCTCTTGGTTGTAGTAAACGCAACTATATTTCCTTTAGGTGAGTCCGGATTCGACGCCCGGGGTGTTTAATGATAACGCGATCCGGCACTTGAGGGAAGAGCCCATCTCTAATGATTTAATTGACTCGTTTCAACGAGAGATTCGCTGCAGAGGCCGTCGAGGAAGTGAGCTGTTGGACATCGGCCAATCCAAATGAACGTCACGGTAGCCTGGTTGCCCACTTCGCGATGAAAAATAACGCAGTTAAAGCTGAATTTATTGGAATAACTTGATCGAGATTGATATCAATGCTGATGTATTTTAATTATCACCGATACGTTGCGCAATTATCGTAAATATATGAGAATGAGTGCGATATATCAGACTAAATTGTAGATAGAATTTCAGCCAATGTTCAGCGACAAATTGCTTGAACGTGCTATCTTATCTATTTTCACAATCTTTGGTAAATCTTCGTGTATCTGATCAGATTACGAGCATTTCGTTTTATTTACGGGAATCTAGTTCACTATACATTCACTGATCTCAGAACTTCAAATCAATGATATTGAGTTTAATCAGCAAATGAAATGCAAACCTTTATCTTTGGGTTGAAAACTCATCGATGACGACCTAAGAGCTTTCCAGCCCAAGGGAAAGTCAATGTCTGGAAGTAGGGAGTTAATTGCCAATCATTCAAACCGATTAGAATAGATTAATATCATATGGATTAATAACGCTGTTGTGAAACTAATCAAAGTCGATAATGATGCAATAATTTGATCTGATTTGAAATAATTGAAGAGTTCTCCAATTTTTTATTTATACCTATATTTCATATATATAATAAAACATATTTTACATGATAATCACCTTCGTTTGTATAAATTTTAAGTCTATATATTTATTCATCCAAAGTTTATAACTATCCATATTAAAGCCTTGTAAATTTGTTCCTTTCTTGTCGTTTTCAGTCTATCTATATTCGAACATGCAAAATGAAAACAGAAGTATTGGCCCTTCAAAATCGAGAGTACCAAAAGAATGGAAATAAAATTGAGATTCTTTTTTAGGTCATTCCTTTTGTGGTTTCCTGAAGATAATCGTGAAGATCTAAATCGGTCATCTCAATAAATTCTATGGATAATACTAAGTTTTATTTTTTAAAATTTCAATGGCGTTCCACAAATTTATGCCAAAACACCTTGAATTTGTAATAAATTAATAAACCTTGTCGGACGTTCTGACACATTGGGAAATTTGATAAAACTAGTGTAAACAAAATGTTTAATAATTTTTTGCAGGTCTTGACGCTCTTTCACATTCTAAAATTTTGTTTCCGCCCGGGATCGAACCGGGGACCTTGCGCGTGTGAAGCGCACGTGATAACCGCTACACTACGGAAACCGACTCTAATCATTAATCTATTAGAAGAATATATCCTTGGCGTTATTTTATATCTAATGCGGTGTTCGTGACGTGCGATTCGATACAGAATAGTTCCATATCCTTTAAGGACGAGTTATGAAATCATCGTCCTCTCTGTGGGTACTAAAAGTTTATTCTGCCCTTAAAAAATTGTACGTAATTTTGAATTACAATCTCATTCGAACATAGCCGGAATCATTGTCAACAACAAGTGCCGCAAATATCTCAAATTTCAAGAAAATGACGACTAGACTTCCACCCTTAAATCTCGAAACCTTTTTGGGATTATTGCTGTAAAGTATAATACATTGCTTTTTCTTGCGTAAATTTATGTATTAAATCTCCTACTGTACGATTCGTCTTAAAAACGAAACTCTGAATACACACTGAAAATTTGCTATATAATAAATTAGTGCATACAGGCGCGTATCTATAATTGTTTTCTTTAGGTAAGGTTTGTTATTAATTATACATACAACCTGTTACAGTTAAACTTAAAATGGAATCATTGTTAGTCTCGATTTAAAAATGGTCTAATTACTTATAAACGCAAATTCTACACAAATTTATTTTTTTTTTAGAATTACATACTATGCGAACGGGGCTAAGACCCGTCAGCCTACCTGGGAGTGCGCCTAAACTTATCCATACAACAAGTTAAAGCAAACAAAATCCGCAGTAGTTATGTAGGTGATCCGGTACTTTTAATGTAAGATACATGTTCCAATAGCAAAGGAGATTATTAATGACGTCCATATAACTGAGATTGCAATATTGAATAAGATCACATAATTATCGTAAGAACTGATAGCTCCGTGGATCCATAAACACATTTGGCTCTGCTAAAAGAGCCATAAATATTTGATAGTAAATAAATCTCCCTGATGTTCAAGACCCGAGATTGAACAAGAATCGACGACTGGTGAATATTGTTTACATGCGTTAGGCTCTGAGCGCCTCGTCCCGGGCTACATTAATACCACGAACTTAAACAATCGGACGATTGGTTAAAGTAAATTGTCGAGGAGACAATATCGCAAGCAGTTGCATCTTCTGCTTGATAGAGTAAAAGGCGGCCATCGAATCCAAACATTCAAATAACTACAGTCGATCGTTGGCTCTTGATTATACATTTCAGTCATGACCACGCCCCTGAAGCTCCCCAATGCTGACTGTACAATCGGCTGACGCCCTTAATGTCCGCAGCCGCGAGATGGCAGCACTGAAGCTCGCCCTTTGAAACCATAATCTCATATGGAGTAAATGGAAAAAACAGCACGATTATGATACCTCTTTTTCTTTGCGGGAGTAGTATATACCAAAGATGGAATTCAGAGTTAGTGATTTATCCATTTATAAGTACTTAAAACAATTGAATAAAATGGGCAAATTAGTAAATCCGAAGAATAAGTGCAGGTTGCCTTCAGAGCACACCACAAGTAACTTGTGAAAACATTATTCGTAGATCAGCGAAGTGTTCTGCTTGGATACACAGAAAATAATTGATCCTTAATAAATCACCAACGTTACATCTACTTTCAACTAGGCCTTTTAAAACTGGAATCGCAGGATGTAGTACATGGGTGGCCTGAAAAGTTTCCGACATTTCAACATTTCTTGACATGTTTTCTGAACATTTTCTGAAGATGTCTGAAAAATCTGTGGTCGGAAACTTTTCAGACCACCCTCGTATTTACATTTCCTGAAAAAAAATCAAAGTTACCCGAAATAGTCTCCAGGAAATGAGTAAACGGTCAAATATTGTTGAAACATACATAAATCCAAAAGTATCAAATTTTAATGACTGGCGTGGACTGCATTTCATCTTGGGGAGGCTGAAATGTGAAGTTAGGTTATACAATATACAAACATAAAGGATAGAGTGGTATAAAAAAATTATTGACCAAACATTAAGTTTTAGACAGTTTCGCAATTCTCCCTTTCTATGCACTTTCTTTAAATTTATAAACTTTGCATGCTGTCTAATCCTCATAGTTACATAATATTTTATTATATATACTATGATTTCACTTCCGTGCTCAAAGCATGGGAAAGTTATCTCTTCATCACCTTCAAGTAACTCTATAATTATGCACTAAAGCACATCATTTGACTCACAGTGCTTTACAAATTGTTCCTCCTCTTTGAGGATGAAAGTATGAAGGTTTACATTAGGATGAACCAAACCCCCCATACTTTGCATATTTGTTAACTTTGCAACTGGATGGCAAGGGAATGCCCCCGGATGAATTAATGCTGCCTGGGAAACAGCACACTTGCTGCGTTTCTTTATCTGGTGCAATACAACGATGACAAGGCATTTTTTAAATTAAGGATACCTTAAGGATATCTTAAAATATATCAAAAGTCTTCAAGTGCAGTAACGACAATGAAGATCTCCAACTCACACAACGTGGTCGCACTTTCCAACTTACATCAACGTTACTGTAGAAAGGTGACTTCGGCCACGCGTGAACTGCTCCGCAAATTGTAAATTTGTTGTACAATATCTAAAATTTCACAAAGTAGCTATTTTTTCCTGCCCTTTAGAATTTAGATTGTCTTGACATATGCCAGCAAATCCGTCTTGCTCCTTGCAACATTGACAGTACAATTGTCATTGGGAACTAAATTGAAAATCGTGCATTCTCGAGACAAGTCTACGAAACCTCAGACTGTTAACTTCTCTCAGTAACACTCAGCAAGATGAGAAGCATTTGAAGACAATTGGAGGCCAAACAGTGCTTCTTCGTGAAAAAGAGATAAAATTAGTGGAAGTGCTGTTAAATTTGTTATGAGTATTCGTAATATCCAAATTTTAGTACAAACGTATTTGAACAGTAAAAGTAAATGTTCAGTGCTTTGACAAAAATTCCAGAAATTGTTTGGGTTCGGAGATTCATTAGTAGAAACAAAACACTGACTCTAAGGCTTGAAACAAATTTAAAAGGGTTCGAGTGACAGTGAGTAAAAGTTTTCTACAAGAATGTTTCATTCTTTTTGGTTTTGGAGGAAAAAAATTAAAAAATGTAAAAAATTTAATTTTCTTTTCAAAATTTATAAATAAAGTGGAAAAACGTTATTATGAGTCAATAACTTCTTATCCCAGTACTCATTAAACAAAGATTAAATATAATTATAATTAAAATATTTTAAAATATATTAATGGTCGTAATATTAGTCATATAGTTAATTTTATAGGCGATATTTAGGAAACATATTTAGTGGCCGAAGTCACCACATCGGTTGGGGTGCCTAAGGCCGCTATTCTTAATTTTATAAACAAATTCCGTTGCTTAAGAAAAAATTTTAGATACTATTTGCTCATGCAAATAGTATCTAAATTTTTTTCTTCCTTCATGACCTTCATGTAATTTAAATTTTCTGAGCATAGAGAATGTAATTGAATACAGAAATATTTTTAAAAAATCTAAAAAACGGCCGAAGTCACCCCATTCTACGGTACGGTTCATTGCATTTCAGTGATTTACGAAGAATGTTTTTACGGCGACAAAGTTACCTGTGTTTTGCACATAAGGCATTAGCACCTATTCTTCGGATTTGCTAATTTGTCCGTCTTATTCAAATGTTTTGTATTCAATTCAAAAGTACCTATTGATGGATAAATTACTCTTAATTCCATCTTTGGTAAATATTTCTCTTTATTACATGTGTATCATAATCGTGCTTTTTCACCGTTTACTCCATATAAGATTATGGTTTCAAAGGGCGAACTTCAGTGCTGCCATCTCGCGGCTGCGGACATTAAGGGAGCCAAAGAATTTCAGCAGTTTCCAGTCATATATTTTCTAAGTTCGTGGTCATGACGCACATTGCATTCTCAAATACGTTCAAATCATCTTTCGTGATAACTCGAAAAATTTCAGAAAACTGACGCCATGAGATCGTGGAAATTGCTTTGAAAAAGTGTGTAACCGAAAGAGAAGAGGAAGAGACTGAATCAGAAAGAGAACCACAGAAGAGTGTTTGAGGCTGCCCGGGAGTGGAAATGGACACGTGATAATTGCTATAGTTGCCACTGCATTTAACATGTGAGTAACTATTTCTTTCTATTTCACGAATCTGGAGATTCGTATAGTCAGAAACGTTTTTAGAGTGGAGTGATGGCGAATGCAGCCTTATATTATCATCGTTGAAATCTAATATTAAACAGATGATATAACTTTTGGGTGTATTCTAGTATATAAATGAAAGATTGATCGAATATAGATTTTCAATTTGCGACAGTAGAAGAATTGCTTAATTCGTTATTATCCATCATTTAAATGCAGTATTTAAGTTTTCCCTGCGTATGATCTATAATTACCATCCGTCACAGTGTAAAATGTTAATTATGATATTAAATATCTCTAATAATGATCGATCGAAAATGGGTGTGATTAAAGTTGCTTGAAAGTGCACTTACCGTACCTGTGATCTTCTGCAGCTTCGCTAAGTTCGGCGTTGTCTCATTCGTAGGCCTTGGGACGTGAACCGGCAATCCAAACAAAACCTCTCGTGGATTTTTAACACTGCAAGTGAAACATTTGGAATACATTTCGGGAAGAAATCGAAATAGTAAGTTGCTAGTCACGGAATATCAATGGACATATCACTCGAGAAGCCATAATACCCTTGTTTTTCCTTACTTTTATCCAAGTTCACCAAATAAGATTTTTACGCAAATATAATTTACGTAAGTAGGAGTTTAATAGTATTATCCATAAATGTCAATTTAACGAGTTATATTCTTATACGATTGTTATCACGAGATATTCAGCCAAACATCAAAACTCACGAAACGTTACTGTGCCATAATTTAAAGTTAAATGCCGAATTTGAAAAAATTACAACTTTGTCTACAACGTCTACGTGACTGTCTGATAACAAGCGACGTATTAGAAGCTCCTTGCAATAATTGGCTAAATTAGTCTAAGCGGACCAATAGGAAAATGTATTACTTAATATGCAACCAATCACATTGTGTAATCTAGGTACAGATACTCGAAATGGCTTTCGTCTTAAACAATTATTTTTCTAAATTGTAAGCAAAATTAAAATTAAAATTTGTATGAACACTCCAGTGAGGATTTTAAACACTAATAATCAGGAAAATAATTCAACAGCTAGCTATTTCGTAACTGTGAGTATACTGAAGCACATTTTAATAATTTATTTAATCTCACCTTGTCCTGCACACATTTTTCCGAAGCTCATTTTATTACATTTCGACATCCTACTAATTGTTCAATTTCTATTGCATGTGTTCCAACTTTGTCGAACATAAGAACTGCTGCACGAAATTATGCCAATAATAATAATAATAATAATTCATTTTTCTTAATTAACATCTTTAACGAAAATTTCAATCATGAATGTGATTAATGTACAAATTAGAAAATTGTCAATAATAAGGTCCACGTTAGTCAATGAGTTCAGAAAAATATCACTTATGACAATCATGACTGTAATTTAGCTCCTGGTGTTAGCATCTTTACTTCATACTAGTTTTTTTGGGTAAACCTTGATACAAATATTACTATCCACCAACATTTGTTAATTTTAAAACATAATCATCTCGGCTTTAAATATTTAACAAACGGATCTCACACATTTCAGGAAAACTTAGTTTTTTATTAGAATTCGATATTGAATCATTAAAGAAGAAAAATTATCAAACGTTTCTTCATCTTCTATCACTTACAATAAGTCCATCGAATCCTTTGTAGAACTTCTTATATTCAAGACACGTTTAGGATATTCTGAAAGAAAAGCATAACTCTAAAACATCCGGCTGACATTATGAAGTAAGACACTTGGCTTCCATCGTCGTAATAAACGGAAAATTATAAATGGATATTGTAAGATTTAATCAAATTAAATCCCTTATGTGTTACAATTAGGAAGTGCTTCGAAATAAGATCAACTTAAGACGTTAGTCAATAACTAAACGATTATTTCCTCCCATTCATTGAAATTTCGATGTTTAAACTGATTCTTATAGCTTCTTGTTGTATGTTTCGAGCTCTCATTTTATTGTCTACATTATCTTGCGTGTATATGCGTGGCGGAATCGTTCAATATATACGCAAAGCAATTTCTGTAGAAGGGGAATATGAAGATTTTAAAACCAAGCTCTTTAGAATGCATTACTCTGATTACATTTGATATTACTATTTATATATATAACAATTTTAGTTCGGCAAAATTCGGTAAAAATCAAGGCAATAAGAAGTTTTACAAATTATGGATGTGAAGTTTGACTTAGTATAGGAAAGCGTGTGAAACTTAACCCAAGGTTATACAAGAAGAGAAAAATAGTGGCTTGGTTGGGACTCGAACCCAGGTCTCCCACTTTCCGGGCAGGTGTTCTAACCACTGAACTACTAATACTACTACTAAGTACCTGAACTACCAGGTGCTCTAAACACTAAACAAGTAGTTTAGTGGTTAGAGCACCTGCCAGGAAAGTGGGAGACCTGAGTTCGAGTCCCAGAAAAGCCACTATTTTTCTCTTCTTCAATAAGAAGGTTGTTGAAGAAAGAGAAAATCAAAAACAAATACTTAAATCATGCAAAGATTTGTTTCAATCTATGCAGATAAAAACAAATGATGCATTCATAGTATTATACGAATCTTCTGAAAGAAAGCGATCGAACATTATGAAAAAAATATTACACTAAGCTTAATTAAAATTGACGTGGTGTATAATCTTCACGCGATATTTTTTTCCTCCTGTTTTTTGCACTCAAATATTCCATAACCCGCAGTTGTAATGACTATTATTATCCGTCCTCGGGGGACTCACAATCAGCGTGTATATCTTATTCAGGAACATCCCGATGTATACTTAAGCAAACACAAACGCAAAAAATCCGATCTCCACGCAAAGCACGAACCCAGCGCAGCCGCTGAATCTGTGTCCCCATTATTTCGATGGAATGCTCGGTCCTGTGCTAATGGTAACTCCTCTTTCCGGGAAAGGTCGCGGAACAGGATTGTGCAGGTGAATTAAAAGCAGTTGCTAAAGGCGTTGATGACAGAGAAGATGGACGAAAAGGCGTGGCAGTGCAGGTTGCACGCGCCAAGTGCAATGCTCACTTCATTTCCCTTCGAAAGGCACCTGCGTCAGGTGCGGCAGCGCGTGCCAGAGACATCTGAAATGCGATCGCGAATAAGTGGCGCTTTATCAGTTGGTAGCCGAGGGCAGCGTCCCTCCCGCTGTAAATCACTGCGAATTGCTATTGACTCCCGAAGAATGTAAACGTATGTACGCGGCCTCGAATGGGACTTGCAAAGTGTAAGGAATCGAGCAGTATATTCTGCGGCCCGTTCCGAATCTGAGACGAAATATTCTGAACATTTGTATTGCCAAAGTTAATAACGCGAAGGGAACTTCCAAAGATTCGTGCAGGAGTAATTTAGAGCGAGGGATACTTGAAGGATTTCGGATCAAACAATTTCTATTTAAGGCAATTGAGTGCGCAATATTCTATGCATACAATATTCTTCTTCATATTTCCGATATCCAATCATTTCCTTATGAAAATAACGAGCGAGTTTTAAGATATTTTACTAAATTACTAGCCAATTGGAAATCAATATTTATCAATTTACTCTCTGTTTCAGCGAGAAATAACCTTGATGGCGAAGTGGTTAGCGTACCAACTCTTAAGGTTCCGGGTTCGAGTCTTGGCTGGTCAATTTTTTCTGGTCACGGAATGGTTATGTGTGTTTGTCTATTGTTATCGTTGGCGTCTACCACTGTAATTGTCCTGTAAAAAGGGGAGTGGGGAATTGTGAGGAATTTGCAATAAATGAATCAGAAAGAAGTAAATTATTTATAATAACTCCAATCTTTAGTGTCCTTCAGAAATATTATCTTTATTTCTCAAGGACATTAAATGCCGCTTGAATGCGATATATTTTTCTCAAGGAAAATCCATTTATATGTTATCTCTTCTGTTAAGGGAATACCACAAAGTTACTGCCAACCCAGCTGAGTTTAACTCTAAATGGTAACTTCTGATGACATACTATAGATACATCAATTAGATATTATTTGACCAAAATATTCCTTTAGATACCAATACAATAAATAACCTTGAAAAACAATAGATTAATTGGTACTGTCCACTACATCATTAATAGAGTAGTAAATACTGCCATAACTATGGCTGTGCCGTCGTCCTAGCAGCTGCGAATTTTGACGAATTTACCATCAGTTCTGAAATTGCCACATACTGCAATGTCTGCTCTTCAATTATCTCTTATCGGAATCCTTTTTCATAGTCTCAAATAAATACTGCAACCCGTGAATCGGTTATTTCACAGACAATTACTTTCTTTTTGTGATGTAATTATTTTAACTTTCACAAAATTAACATATGCATCTCTGAGAAATCTTGTTTTGTGCGATCAAATTTATCGAAATTCATGCTTTCTCCCAAACCCTTCAGAAAGTACTGGAACTTATTCATTTTATATTTTGAAAATTGAGTTTCTAGGTGACGTAACAGTAATTATTTATCTCCCTTTCCTTATATATATTCTATTACTGTAAAATCACTGAATTCTCTAAAATACTCTTATTAAATCCTATTGATCTGCGTATATTTGGATAAGAGCAGCGAATATTCTTGTATGTTAGAAGAAGATGAAAAACCTTTGGTAATTATTTCCCTTTTTGCACAAGTTATAAAATCGTTACATTTGTTACTCGGGTAACCTGTTAATATGATGCGACAACCTTGAGCATGGGTGAAATATTTGTCATTCTAAATTCAGAAATTTTCATAGAAAATATACGTTAAAAGTAAATGAAAAATCTATTAAAAGTTTCCAAATCCAAGAGGATAGCCATACTGAATATACTCCAACATGAAAAACTAACGATAGGCTTGTTCATATCCTCATTAATATCAATATATGTATGAAAATAATTTTAAATTGTTGTTAAAACAATCATGAAAATACATCTTTAATTGGATTTCAAAGAGAGCGTACAAACTATGAATCTCAGCCCGTAATTTTACGGACATAACAACCACATGTTGCGATTATAGTAACTACCATCTTAAACTGACGCTAAGTGAACATTTCGAGCAAAATGCTTTTTAAATGGTAATATATATGCAGAGTGGGATGCTTACATACTCATAAGAATTTTAATATCTGTCATAAAGTAGCTAATTAAGCAGCCATTGAAGGTGAATCACAGAGAAAGAAAGCGGCAGCTTGGAGGGAATGGACATGCAACGCACTGACATACATTGATATTCAAGACTGAGTAAAACATTCCTGCGCATCTGAAGGCTTGCATTGGAGCTGAATATTAACCATCAATGTAAGAAAAAGGTGAAAAAACTAGGTGTACCATGTAACTCGAAGTACAGGAATATATCTTATAAGTAAATGCTAAAATCAAAAAAGAAATGTTCAGAGTGATCATTAGGCTCTGGATCTTCAATTGGTTTAACAAAATGGCATGTTCAATGAAATTCACCGAAGTCGTAAGTTAAGAGCTAAGGATTCTCGAAAGTAGTTTATTGAAACTGTTAATGAAAAAATTGACTCTAAGTTGGTCGTTGAAAAAAACCCCTGTTAGAACGAAGTAATATTTATGCATACGCTTTTCTGTGCAAAAACATCTAGGACTTCCTCAATGGCCATACAATGATAACGTTACAATGAGGACATCTGCTCCAACATTTAATAAGAATGTAAGAGAATTTATATTGACTCTCATTTGAGAGTACTAATCATCATGTTTCTCTTAAATATTTTGCATAATGAAGTATTATCCGTTTTTCTAGTTCAAGCATAGCATAGATATCTAGCTCCCGTGTGTGTTTTAGTTGATTTATGGCTGTTATAATTCGAAAGTATATAAGATAAGAATGACACAGATGAATTAACTTTGGTCACTTTTTATTGAATGCTATACTGTAGGGTTAAATAGAAGATGGGACTTCCTAATCCCAATAAAGACGTTTGTATTGTATTTCTACACTGCAAAAAGTTTCATCCATATGAACTCTGTAATATAGTTGTCTAGGCAAACTAATCTATTTCCGTATGGAAAAAAATTAAGAATATTTTAAATTGATAGCAATGGAAGAAGTTTTATTTTGGCAAGTAACGGAGATATTTTTTATTCTATCTCTTTTCTGATAATATTCTCTCACTAATCGACGTATTTCTTTATTATTTTCCATTATTTGAACGACACTATGATTCTACTCAAACTAACAAATCATTAATAATGATCAATAAATTATCAATTAAAAATTATGAATAAACTAATAATTTAATATTTTTGTTATGAAATATGTAAATTTGATGGCAAAATTGTGACGTTACACGCCGAGCTGCTAAGAAGAGCTCATTTTCATGTATCGATTCCGTGAATGCAACCAACTGGAAAACATTTTGGAAGAAATGAGCCTAGAGAAATGCATTGGTCGTTAGCCATCAAATTTTGAAATTCAAGCAATACCCAGCACGTGATTTCATATTAATATTTTATCCAATCATAAGGAGAATTTTAATGGGAAAGTTCACGTAAGCAGTGATAGCATAAAAACACACCCATACGAAAAGGAAGAAGCTGAACGAAATAACCTCTGCATTAACATAACCTTATAGAGAACAGTTCGGTGCAAGGAACTTCATATAAATTACTGAAACTGAGTTAATATAAGTTTAAATAATGTATTGAAAACGTGCTGAAACAGTTAAAGAGTTATCTTAGATTACCCGATTTTTATTTTTATCACGTCCTAATTAGTAGAGAAAATTCTGGATGGAAAACGCACATGTGGCATTAATCAAGACAAGTTCTTCGAGATTGAAGAATTTACAATGTTATTTCGATCTTCAATTAATGTGAAATGATTACGTCGATCATCATATATTGAAGAGCGAGTCACTTGATCTGTAAGGATTTTCTATTAAAGGGGTTTCAAGAACTATGTGAGAAACAGGTAGCTTTATAAATGTCAGTAAGTAATTATTTTTCCTCAAGTAAAAGTGAACTAATTTAGACGTACATACATATAGATAGTGAGTTCAGCGCACAGTCTACTTGCGGGGAAAGGTCCATTGCCCCTTAATTTCTATTTCAAACTAGAAAAATGTCAATGTTGAGATGCTTGGATAAAATTTGATTATAAAGATTTCTACGATTACCATCTATGGACTCCTTTAATCTCGTAGAATATTGCATTTCTAACTGAAATAATATTGTGATTAAGAAAACAAATACATCTGCTTCATTCTACAGACTCAGTTTAGTGCTCAATTTTGTGGTTTCACTCTTTCATTAAATTAGAGGGTAAGGAACTTTTAGGCATCATATCTGAAGATTTCAACGCCTAAAGATACGTCATTTTTCTACAGATATTTTGAAAATTATAAATGACAGTTGGGCTATAACGTATTCATCCGGAAGATCAGTTTAAATCTGAACCCCTCCATCAATCGGAAATTTACAAAGATGGATTGAGATCACTTGGCGGGATGAGGAGTCAGGTTGTTTGCTTTTGATTTCTTCCCTGAGACTCTTGATGAGCGGAAATCATTTAATTAAGTGTTGCATCCATGATAACATGATTTCGAATAACTTATCGAGATTTTACCACATCGTAGCTCCATAAAATAGATAAGTTTTGCATATTTGCATCTAGAAAACATTGGAAACTCTTGTAAAGAACACCTTCCTATTCTTATTTTCTTCATATGTCTAGCGATCACTCACGAACCAATTATCTAATTCCTCCAAAAATAAAGCTCAGAATGAATTGATAAAAATCCAGTTTGAATTGATTTTCATTTGGCGCGCATCCTCTCTCTCATAGCGAGCGAATGAGGAGGAATGCTGGATCCGGGAAAAGATGATCGCGAAGAGGCAAATGAAAGGAGCGGAATGCGAGAGGCCTTGTGCGCGGCAGGTGCTTCCCAACAGATGGGATGAATCGCGAAGAGAAAAAAGCAAATCTTTTAAGGGATGATGTGGGGATTAGGCTTTTCTTACGGGGCACGAGAGTCCTCCAACATCTTTCAAAGGAATGGACGCGTGGATATCTCGACCATTCGCTCCATATTAATCATGTTTGCCAACGGTCGCAGCTGGTGCGGGTCTTTAGGGTTTTGCGCGGAGAATACACCAAGCGATGGGTTAAGGGGTTAATGATGGCCGGTTTTTGGTCTTCGAGGAAGGCAATCATTCCGAAGTGGAAAATAATGTATCATCATTTCGTCATTCAAAAGATTATCGCTCATTCATATGCAAGAATTTGCCTGTACAAGGGTCTAGTCTATACAGTCCTCTGCAAATGTTTATACATTCGTGATAACCTACATATAAATCAGAATAAGTATTTATGTTGAACTTGAAATTGAAAGTAAATAGAGCTCCCAATCTCTTAAGATAGATAGGAATAAAACTCAATTCACCCTATGTTGCTTCTTAGCGTTTACAGAATACACAAGATGAAGCCATATGGAAGCTATTAAATAATATACATATAATCTAAGTATAAAGTAAATACAATTAACGACTACTATATTTCCAATGGTAAGGTAAGGATGATCCAAATTTTTCAAGAGCGATTTCACCAGGACTTGTACCTAAAAACCGACTGAGCTTATTAAAATACAGAGTGGTACGTGTGCGAAATAATTAACGAATATGATCCAATATTTTATGATTTAATACATTTATGTGCGTCTTTTTAGTCGTCTTACGGCTAGTGGATGATAGTACATGCACCGTTCCACATTTTCATACTCTTGACCGTCACATCGTTCTTGGACAAAAATGGATTTGCCAACAGAGCACTGCTAGCATCTATTCCCTATGGTCTATGAATTTACGTTGCAGCAGTTTATAATTAAGATGGATTCTTTCTTTTGACTTCAACAATGAATTAATATAGTATGTTATTTCTTTAATTTGAAAGAAGGAACATATTTGAAGAATTTGGATGAAGAATTAACAAAAGCAAGGCTTGCGAGACTCGGAATTTGAGATGGGAGATACGTACAAAGAGGGCGATATGACCACGTCATGAGTTCGTTAATCCCCGAGGCAGACTGCCTAAAACCAGAAGGAGGCACGTGTGCTCATCTATTCATTCGAGATAAATCATTCGTACGTGTGCCAACAGTTGCTGTACTCCCAGCTGGTGTTTACAGCTCTTAAAGGCTTCGAAATAAAATAAAAATCTTACAAACCTTGGAACCGTTCCAATTATTCCAGGATATTTTTATTCCCTTATCCCTTAGTTCCATCATAAGGTGGAAGTGTGCGCCTAACTGCGATTTGATTCGCCCCAGGTGGTTCCGGTAATTAAGGAATAAAAATCGCTGATGAGGAAAGGTGTAATCCGAGAGAAGTGATATCATGAGATTCGGAGGGAGTTTGAGATAGATAGTGAATGGAGATTTGAAGGACTATCACTATTTTCCATAAATTAAAACACGCACTATTACGAGTTTATGCTGGGTGTTTCTATTGACGTAAGTATGAGTTGATATTGGTCGCTATGATCAATCTCACTTGCTTACAAGCATCTAGCGTACCGTTATGTAGCCATACTCCATAGCAATGAAAGAAAATATGGAAAAGAACTCTCAGCAGCTTGTTGGGAAACATTTACCAAGTAGCTTTTCTCTCTCACGTATCTCACATTTGATTGGGAATGCACCATAACGGTTGAATTAATTGATTTATAATGTCATCTATGATCAGTTCGCGGTATGATTTTTAAATGGAATATGAACTTTCTTCAGAAGCAGGTGGTAATACGCCTCATGGTACTTCTACTTCTGCTTGAATCTTTAATTAACTTTTTCACGGATGTTATATCACTCACTAGAATGCTCATGGTCACGAGGTGAATCAGTGGCACTAAGGTTTCCCATCTGCAAACGGATGGCAATTAACTTCATTCTCCTTGAGCAGTAATATTTAGTCATTCAGTAGATTTTCTGAAGCTTCTTGAAATGATTTTCACCCACAGCTATGGGATAAAAATTTGATTTTAATAGAAATAGCATTCCGCAAGTCAAATACTTGACCCCACTTTGACACCTCACTCATTATGACATTTTGTAACTTCGTTGCAGGATAGAGATACTATATTAAAGCACCGGAATTCAGATAAGTTAATTGTATAATTTTTACTGTTATTAATGACGCATATTTTCTTAAGTGCCTTAAGTTAGTTCATATTTTATTAATCATATATACTATTCCAAACTATTAAAATTTATAGTGCGTATTATAGCAGATTTAACATTAAGTGGCATTTTATGGAGGAAATAATCTTTTGGTTAACGGATTCTCAATCATTTCCAAATATATTGGTAGATACTGCATTCTAAAAACCCTATCTTTTTCCAAATTTTGTGTTACACAAAAGGAGAGCCTTATTGGTAAATACATCAGATAAACCAAGACAACGATTTGATATCCTTTTTCTATAATTTCCTTTACATAATGTTGAATAATCGCCTGAAATACTCAGCCTGAAAGATTTGTGCTGTTTCGGGTGTGAGCAATTACTTCGAGTAGCAAAAACTCGGACAAACTTAGAAGTTAAACTGGCATGTTCCTGCTTTCTATCGTAGTTAGTCTGACTTCGTAGAACGACTTTTTATAAAGAGTAAAAACTAAGTAATTTCCACTAATAAAAGTTTCATTTCGAGGAACCAGTTTCGGTTACAAGCCATCGTCAGCTATAATTTACAGAAAATACAGGTCCTAATAAATCAAGTTTAGAGGGTGAAGAAACTCGCATTAGTTGTGATTATTCAACAGTTTATCTCGATAACTTTCAAAGCATCCATCTTCTTTCCCTTGGACTGCCTGAATTACCTGCACATTTTACCTGATAATGATATTTACCTGATAATTACCTGCTGCCGATATCGGTCGTCGAAATAAAAATGTTCTTGAATGAATCACAAAGCTACAATTTATATACTGCTACTGTTTTTAAGAACTAGCTTCTTAAGGTTGCAGTAACATATGGTTTTCGAATAATTCTACGAAATATACGATCCACAAGGTGATAGTAATTTGAAATTAAATTACCTTGGACCATCAATAATGTAACACCAGCAGAGGTACTTCCACCGCCCAATCCGATTTTATTTATAGATTTTATTGCAAGAAAATTTGTCTGTTTTACTTAATTGAAAGTTAATTGTTATTACTGCTAATTAATGACTCACTCACTCTTCTGTTCTGTAATCGACTACGCCTGTTGAATTGTGTAACAAGGAACACAAACACGGTATAGGAACAGAAAGAAGAATAAGCCATATTAATTCACGTTTGATTACCGTAAATGCGATTTTAGCGATCCGCCACCAAACGTGAATCATCCGGAGATATAACGGTCTTTCCTCCCATCATCTCCAGCGAATCCTTTCTCGTTTCCTCAATTCACACCCGTACGTCTAACGCCATAAAACAAGCAATTTGCTTAGACGTTCGATGAGGAAACTTCCACTGACGATGGACGCATAATGCGCGTTATGGAGTTCACTAACTAGCATAAGCTCATAAGACATCAGTCGAAACCTCGGAGGAGGATACCCGCGCAGGGAACATAAAAAGCCCTTTTATCGGATCCATAATGATGTTATAACTCCTTTGTGCTCGTCTGCTCCTGACGCTGCATCTCTGGTCCAGAGAGTACTCTCCCGTCACGGATCCGTTCCGAGTTTCCCCAGCTTCCTTCGTCATCTTCGCCCAAAGGAATACCGATCAGAAACAAGCCACCTGACTTTCCCACCCACGTCAAAAGCAATGTCATCGGGACCTCCGTGACTAAGGGTAAACAAACCGCCCTCACGATCGCCCCACTTCGACATTATTTTCTTCCTTCTTCTCTCTGGATGCCGGTGCTTTTTATGTCCTCCATTATGCTCGGAATTTATTTTCGGGAAACATTTCGGGTGTGCGTCGGAACCCCGTCGAATTGTAAGGCGGTTGTGTTTTCGGTGGAGCTCGTTTTGCCTCTCCCTCTGTGTCGACGTCGTCCTTATCATTTGTTAGCGAAAGGTTTCGTTGAAAAGTATTCATGTACACTCTCAGGGGTAATAAAGCAATTACTGAAGTCTGGGAATCTTTGAGAGAGAAGATTAGAAGCTAGGTTGCGATTACTTGATAAATTGAGGAAAAGTACGTTCGCGGATTATATAACCAGTATCATGCAACTCTCCTGCTACTTCGGCCGATCCGACGATGAGCGCAAACTAAGAGAAATTGATGCTAGGCCAAATCGTTTCGGAAATTCATTCTTTCCGCGTACGATACGCGATAATAACTCAAAAAGAGACCAAAAAGTAGCGCAAACGACTGGTATTTCCACCCCCTACCACACGTCGAAAGGCGGAAATTATTGCAGAAGATTCCTCATCATATCTACACTAGAAAGAATGTTTAATGTCGTAATGAACAATCGATTGGCGGAGGAATATTTGGGATAATGCGATTGATACATTGCAATGATACAAAACATTTCCGATATGCCCATACATTTAACAATACTCTTCTGTCTACGTGATTACAATCACAACAATAATGGAAGGACTAAATTATTTACAAAGCACCTCTTTACAAACGGTACATTTTAGATATCGGGATCGTTCGATAAGTTAATTCGTAAATTTTTTAATGAATTTTAAAATAAATTTACAAAAAAATCAAATCAGAATAAGCATTTTCTAACTAATTACAAATATTACTGAGGCTCACTTCACCTTGATGGTAGAGTCAGGTTTTATTATTATTGGTGATTTTGAGTTAATATAAAGGCATTAGCCCATTCGGAGGCCGCCGTTCGGTTAAGATAGATACTTACCTGTGCTCATCACTGAAGCTCGCTGCTCAAATGACTCCTTCATACTATTGTTAACAAACAGCTGACTTATTCCAAGTGCAAGTTTAAGCTGGATAATACAGGCTTATCTAAATAAGTTTGTGGTAGTGAAAGTATTTTTCTTTATCCATGTTATAACTTAGGAGTAATACAATGAGTGACACTATAATATGTTATTTTCATGTAACATTTTTTTATATTTTGAAGAATCAATAGCGATTTAGCTCCTTTTTACGAATGTTCGATGTACGGTGGGGACTTATCCCAGGGACCGCTATGGTAGTCGTGAAGGCCTACTTGGAACCCTGAACAAACTTGTATTATGATGGAAGGGAAGTATTTGATAAATTAGTGACTAATTAAATGTCATTTTTGTATTTTTAAATAATCTACAGATAGAATATATGTGATACGAGTTGCCACCGAACTAATAGTCCAATTGTAACATTTTTTATAATAATAATACAGAAAGAGGCAATTACTGTTGAAAGTAACCTTGAGAAATATCCTGTGAAATCTTCACGTGTAAGTTTAATAAAATTTGAACTCCTCAAATTATCAGCGTTGGATTCCGAAAGAAATGGAAGCCTAAAAGGATTCTTATTAATTCTATTCCTATATCATTAATTCCACTGGAACCTTCGAAAATGTTTATATAAAATGGAGGAATTAAAAATCGAATACATATGCACGAAAGCATTAGAATTTTATCATTTAGAAATAAGTCCTGTTTCCAAGGAATGGACCAATGTAGATGACAGGTAGAACCTGCTCGTTACTGATGGAGAAGAAATAAATAGGGTAAGGACGCCATGACCCCCAAGGTTGATTTCTTTCGGTGTCATTCCCAGATAAATATAGCGATCGGACATTTTCCACGAGTCACGGGAACTCGAACTGGAAGACTGTGATTCGTGGTAATTTGAGAGACAAAGATAACTTCTTTAAATTTGCTTCGTCAATTTTGAGTAAGCGAAAATCTTGAATATCGTATAGCAGATTACTTTCTCCACCAAGTTATGGTAACAGAGGTATAACCTGAGAGGGGCTTAAAAGCTGTTCGTTCCAATCTGAAAACGAAAATGGTAAAAGAGGGATGACTGATGACTGTTTGCAAACACGGCTAGTAATCATGCGGAGGAATGCGACTCCCAATTGGATGGGAAAGAACCAGAGGGATATTTTCGCTATCCGAAAGAATGCGGTCTGATTTCTGAGTAATATCCATTTTATTTATCTTCCCCTTTTATCTGCTCGTAATTCCACTTAAGGCTACACACACTCTCAATTGATATGAGGTCAGGTTGCCATGAAACCAAGAGGAAAATGTAATCAAACAAACTTTTATATGCAGGACTGATAAAATTTCTGTTATCATAAACCAAAAGGAATTTGTGCAAACCTAATTGAGCACATTCTGAAAGAGCCACAGCCATTTCGCATTCTTAAATTCCTATGGTTGTTAAGGGGTTTAAATCAATAATTATAAATGAGAATTTTTTTCCATCTCTAAAACATAAGTAGATTATAAATTATGACATGATTTCTGATAATCTTAAATTTAAATTGCATTATATTTTGCCATATGAACATTCTAATACGATCAATACGTCAGAATACCATTTTATATAGTTTTCTACTCATGGTATCCTTTGATACATTGTACTAGCAATTCAAACTAGAGGAATTTCGTCAATACTAATGTATGTTTTCACTCAGTCAATACTATTAGAGAATGGATCGTATCGGTAACCATTATAGATAAGTATAAGAAAGATAGAAAGAGAGGATTTTGATTCGAGATGTTAAAAGCACCGTAAAATATTTATGGAAAATCTTTTACATGAGTACAGTAAAAATATTACGATGTTAGAATTCAACTTCCTCTGAAATATCACTTGAATATGCCAAGTTAATCCGTTCATGTGTAAAAAATAGGTTATAAATAATTATGTCAGCAAGTTATTAATAAATATCAGCCGTGTTAGCTCTTCGTAAATTACCACACCCTACTTAATCAATATCTTTTAATTGTTTATTTTCTTGGCTGGCTTTAAATAAGTTTATCCCTAAATTAAAACGACGACTAATAACCTTTAGGGTTTCCCTCTACTCCCATTTGAGGCGACTTATGTTCTCAGTACGATCGATAGAGGAAGATGACTTGAATCCCGCCATAATTTACGAAACTCAATTATCCACATGAAGCATCAATCTATTTCTCTACGCTTATCGAATAATATTTCCGTCAATCGCACATCGAGACCCACGATGCTCGTCAGAGATTTTCCGTAATAATATTCCTCACGCGTTCCGAGAAATTTCGAAGCGTATTGCAATCCGTCGCGGTTTCCTCCGTGTGGCGCCGTGGGTGCGTGACTCGATGCGAAAAATTGGGCAACAAAGGACCGAAAGGAGGCCTTTAATCGCCTCGTCATCGCTAGCTAACTAACCCTTTTTAGAAAGCGAGCTTTTGGATGACATTTCTCGCCGAGGCTTTTAGCGGTGGGGGATCGCAGCTTCCACAAAATAAAAAACATCCGAATCTGAAATCTTTTCAGATGCTTCTAGGTAAGGATTCCTTTCGGATGCCGCCGCCGCCCCATTCGACTCTGCAGACAGAAGCGCGCGCAAACACCCACCGCTCATCTTTGCCTCCGCGGTCTACCTCTCGGCAAGTAGCAGCGATTTTTTCGATCGTTCTTTTTCGGACAAAGGGGAGGCATCCTCGGGAGGGTTTTCCACGGAAAAACACAGGGGGGCGGCGGAGGCGGGTTTTAGAGTCAACAGACAATGAGGGAGGGAAGGAGTCGGAGGTTACAAAGAGATGCTCTTCTTCACGCCTTAACACGGGCGGAGGGATGGCAAAAGACGCGGGGCTGCTCCGACCGAGAATTTCCATTCCCACAATTTTTCCCCTTTCATTTTTCTCCCATTCTCTCCACCTTCCTTTTTGTTTCCCTTTCTTAATCGTAGCGCACCGTAAAGAGGGCCTCCGCACGCAAACGCGGCCTCCCACAAAAGGGGGGCGGCATCCTTGTTATGGCCGCCCCCAACCAACGATCCCTTTATTCCTCCTCCACTATGGAGAGCGAGATTTCCCACCGCCTCGGAGATTTGGTTCGCCTCTTGATAAAATACTCCGGAGGAGGGTTTTTGCTGCCTTAAGGAGATCCTCGCTTCCTTTCCAAAACTCCTTCTTTGTGCGCAGTGTTGGGTATTTTTTCACCCACGCTCTATCCTGCATCGCGTTTCACCCGCCCCAAACATGCACAATAACCGTTGGAGGAAAGGATGGAAGAAGGATGCTGTGAAGGATCCAGAGAGATCACGGAAGGTGGAAAGACCAATCATTCAGTACACTACTTTACGAAGCAATTCAAGTTCCATATGATACCCAATGAGGGTCTATGAGCTTTAGGAATACTTCTAGTTATCTTAAATATAATTCCATTAGTATTTAGTTAATTCTATCGAACTTATTCAAGATGCCCCCTTCTATTTTGGAAATGCACTATAGAACCCTACCCTACCAACCTACCTATTGTGTCAATTTATTAAATATGTATATTGAATTATGTGCACAGTTGGTGCCTAAGACAATCTAATACGTACCTGAATGATTGTCCAAACCTCATGAGAATACAATTTTGGGTTGTGAGTTAATGATGATATAGGTGAGAAAATGCTGAGCTTAAGCACCTAATCGTTGACTTAAAAGTCATAATCCTCTTGATTTACTTGATGTTTCAACAAGATCGTCAAGATCTCTTTGGGAGCGCTTTATAAAATTTTTAAACACTATGCTTTCATAACGAAATATCTATTCAAATGGATGAATATTTTTGAGAATAAATACACCAACCATTTCCTCACAGCAAATTTAACCATAGCAGCCATCCGCAGACATGATGATGGTCGATCTGAGCCGAAATCGGTGGTATTTTAAACAAGTTAGTAAAATATAGAAAATTGATTTATCTATGAATTTACAGCCGGTAAAGCTGGCCAAAATAGATTTAATGCCATTTTAGTATTAGAAAACATGCTTTTTAAAATGCTACATATGATATTAGACATTTTCAAGATTTTTTAAGCTCCCTTTCATCGCTTATGATATGAAATAAAGTATTTAGTTACAGAGTTTTTCTACATGTCTCACACAACTTTTACTCTTATATAGAAAACCGGTACGAAAGTACCTGATCTTTCTAAGTTTTCTTACAGAATTTCTGTTTGTTAAGTTACGTAATTCATGGTTTAAGGAAGTTAAGAGCGAATTTTCATCGAAATTGACACTGGCTAAAGATATTGCCAAATCAGGTCTACATCCAACTACCTAAGGACTCATTGAATCTCACGACTCGACCGATGTGTTACCATTTTGAAAGCTAAACGTTTGCGATGAAATTGTAATTATGTAAATAAAGTTTTGATGGATATTTTTCAGTATTTCGTAGTAATTATCAAGTAGTATCCAACTGCATAGACATTCGACTAGAATTGTATTTGTAGCTACAAGATACGTGACTGGTTATAGACGCACTGAGAGAACAGAAGATTCCGTTGAAGATAGAAATCTAAAGACGAAGTGAATGAAGGGATGGATTCGGGAGGAAGTGAGCAGAAGAAGGAGACTAGGAAAGCAGTAGTTTCGAGTGGACGGGATTTGTAAGAATTGTGGGAGTCAAGGAGCGGCTCCATCAGCCTCTTGAAGAGCGTGGGCCTTGTTTTTTGCGCTCCCGAACCTTCATCAATTCCCTCAAATTGGTGCGCTCCGACAAATTTCCTTCTTTTAGGTCTCCGACTCGTCAAAACCTTTCCACGCTTAGAAACCTATTTTGGTCGGCAAACGTCTTTGTCGAAAGCAATCTCTAGCGAAGGAGAAATTGCCACCGACTTTATGCTCCCAGCGGCTTTTGGTGGGAGGCGAACAAAGGAAGGTGGTTTAAATTGTGTTTCTCTGAACCGTAATAAGAGGAAATAGTGCGGATTAAACTCAGGAGAGCAGAAAATTTGTGTACTGCTTGTTTTGGAATCATTGTTTTGGATGAATGATAAATTGTTAGCGGGATTTGATTTCAAGTAAAATCTAGAGATTTTCGTTTAATCCTCCTGGCTGAAGGATAAGCGAGGCGTATGGTTGATGGAAGAAGAGACTTTTAGTCTAAATCTCGCCCAAATAAAGACGATTATTATTATGAGCCAAAAGAGGCACATATGATCCAGAAGGTAGATAAAGAAATCAACTCCAAAAATTTGTGGAATTCGTACAAGTGTGTGTGTGTGTTTTACTTTTGTCCTAAACTACTACTAACTACCCTACTACTACTACTACCCTAACTACTTTTGTCCTTTACTTTTTATCCTAAAAGTTTATAACCAAGGAATAAATATCAAATTTTTGCTTTCTTCTACCCTAACAAAGACATTACTCTTCATTTAACATTTCATTTCATTATAGACTCAATACACTTCATTAAACTTAATTTAGAACAAATTAAATGTTGTTTGATTAGGAGAAGTATTCAAATAGATTTCAAACACATTATCTGAGCCCCACGAGGTTTTCAAAGGAGCGAATGCAGCCCACATGGTGATATAATGTTTAGGTATTCATAGTGAAAAATATTTTGAATTGCAAGAAAAGTTAATGGTGATATTTTAACCTCCTGCTGAAAATGAATCACCATGTGATGGAAGAAAGGTCAATTTTTTGTAATATTCTGATGTTTTTTTCATTCTTAACGAAATAAAGTATACCAAAGAAAAATAATGCAGTGAATACAGAATGGTGAGAGAGATAAATGCTAATTAATTTCTTCATGTTGCGATATTATAGTTCAGTATTAGTTAATATTGTAGATATAAATATATTTATAGAAAGGAGCCGGAGTTAAAGAACACAGCAGTCAGTTTGACATCCTACTTTAAGCTAATGTTGATTAATCAGAAAGGAAAGAAAATTCCAGTGATTTGTTATATCAAACAATAAACTATAACAACAAGATAACTAACAACACAATACTCGGTTGAGCAGTATGTTCACACAATTCAAGGCACACGGTGACGAATTTTTCGCCAAGAGCGACTCTCTTAACTACCGATATCACGCTGTCAGTAGCTATTCTAACTCAGATTCATTTTTTTGGGTGAAAAAGTTCCTTAGAAAAGAAAATCCTTGAAACAACGCTAGCATTATTTTTCGATTAGAACGGCTTCTATGCCGACCTGACACGCACACTGAACATTAGGGTATCACGTACTACCCGAATAACAAGTCAGTACACCTATGTCTAATTTGTTCTTCCATTTGAAGCAATGTGTTGGTTGAAATAAGTATGAAATCGCTGTTCCTATTTGTGAAAAGGTCACTCTAGAAAATTGAAAGATAAAAATCCACAAGGAAAAATTAATAAGAGATGGAACGGTAAAAATAACTTCGGTGAAAATTCGAGCATAGTTTGCTAAGTACACCATTTTTGATACGTTTGGAAAGTCTTAAAACTATAAACAATACAATAATAATAATATTCCTACAGTAGATAGGACTATGTCTGTGACATCTTCAGTCCGAAGGCAGATTTGAACCATATCTCCTTCTTCATTAGCTACTTAACTTTTTGAAAAGGGATGAGGATATTATTCGGAATGAGGTGAGGTGTTTTCCTCATGGAGTGCTAGCTGGAGAAAATTATTAAGTCCTCATAAGTTTCCAGAATAAAGTGCAAAAAAACGCTATCTTTAATACTAATATGAGTACCACAAAAGAAAGAGAATTGTTGGGATTTTCGGTGAAGTTGGCATGCTCACTGAAATTTAAATGCCTTAGAAACAAATATTTAAAACACAAAAAACTATACTGTGAAGAAGAAAGCGGCTTTAAGGGTAACGTTGATGCTCATTTGCTAATTCAATTTGCTGCCAGAAGTCAGCGAATGGCGCAAGAGATGCAGGAAGTGTTATGTATCGGATGTAAAATAAAGGAAATGAATGGCTATTCAAGGTGAAATGGGAAGAATGAGAGATGGCAGAAGAGGCAGGAAGGGCTTCTGAATGGGAAATTTGCATCATCTGCAAGAGAATTCCTAACAAGGATACAGAGGAAGGAGGAATTATGGAGACATCTGCATGAGAAGCTGTCCTATGTATATTTCCGCATTTGTCAGAAGTTTTTATTTCGGAATATTAATTATCAACTCATTAGATTAACGGTACTCAACATTCTCTATAAATTCTCTAAATGCCGCGATTACCTCCTCAACTTTCAGCCTACTTCGGTTAAGAGCGTGGGTGTCGGCTTATCACTCTTCCTATTCTGCCACTTCTGTAACACAAATTTATAGTATTTTATATATATTTAGGACAATATGAACGACTGTGTGAAGAACCTTCGAAATGTTTTCTCGTTCTCGGACGAAAAACCTAATCATAAAAAATATATTTGATCTTATTAATGAAAAACAATTAAGGAAAAAACTTGAGAAATATAAGAGAATAGGTATGAAAATACGAAATAGAATAGTATGAACTCATATTTATGTACCATGTCAATCACTGTAGATAACTGAATTCAGGATTTAATGGGCGCATTATGTCAGCTAATTCTCGACCGTTAAACCGATAAAATAAAAATAAATCGCTGGAAACTGTTATTTCGATTTCATTTGTCATTAACTAACTACAACAAGCTTCACAAGCAAAGTGAATTAGTCGAGAAATATCATAAGACTGTACATTGCAATGTATTTTGATGTGAAGATCGGGTGGTAAATGAATGTTCTAAACTCTACAGTGTCTCTCTAATCAGAAGAGCCTTCAATCAAAAATTAATAGGGTTGGATAGTGTTGAGTTTGGGCGTATCCATGCTTTTTTGTTCTGTCTATCACCTACGTTATTTAAGTCTTATGTTCATTGAAAAAGAAGGAATAAATTTTCAGCAACTCAATTGCTCTAACATCTCTCAATTTTTCAGCTCTCAATTGCACCAACAATCAAAGCACTCAAAGTATTTAGTAGAGTCAACTGATTGAACACTATTCTATTAAAACAGTGAATTTCATATTTACAATATATTCCCCCCTGCTGACAACATCAAGTTCCAGTTATTATAATAAACTCTCTATGTAAACTATTTTGCTTTAGCAAAGAACATCTCCGTTCCAAACCTTTGTATTTCTTCTAAAACAGAACGATCTTCTACCCATTCCGCAGAGCAAACGTAAACTTGCAATGAATCGTACTTGGAAGAGCTGATGCGATGATTAATCCTCAAAACATTCATTCACTTGTTAGCATTCCCTGCCCAAGGTTATGTTTCCGAAGCAAACATAAATTACCAATTCTGTGTTTTCGGAAAAGGGAGAAAAACTCATCGTCTAACATCTTAAGGATCGGAAAACATCTCTCATTAACCCTCCCTCACTGAATAACCGGCTCATAATTAAATATCTTAAAAGGTTTGCAAGATGTTCTTCGTGAGCTCGCCTGTTTTCGTTCCCCATTCGATTAATTCGTAATAGAAACTCTGCCGCAAATTATACAGCTGCCTCCGTTGAATCTTGATGGATGCACATACCTGTCCTCCGTGCCAACTAATTGCTTCCACGGCCAGCGAATATATCGCCGTCTCACACAGACGTACGAATCTAAACTTGCGCCAGTACAACTGTCAAAAAGCATCCATCATCGCGGGTTAATAGCGAAATCGCGGGGCACGTTTGTACAATTAAGGGAACAAAGTTGAAATCTCCGCTTGTGTCGTATTAGTCTCTTCAGCTCAACAGTCGTCCCCTACTTGCCCTTTTTGACTCTTCCGGAGCTAATATCTCTCCATCAGCTACCGGGGGCCCATAAACACCTGCTCCCACACTTGCCTTCAATGACGAAGCCACGATGCTCTTTTTGAATGAGACGTCGTCGTCTACGCATGCGCACTAGCGCAGCATTTGCCTATTTCTCCGTGATGAAGGGTCGTGCATGAATACGTGATTCCTCTCCAGCCGCAGGTGAATACAGATGCGGCTTATTGGTATGGAGTCGTATCATATACACGTTGATCGGGGATGCCGTGGGAGAGAGTTGCATATCTAAGAGTTCGTAATGTCCTTTAAGCGGCGAGCCGTGACTAGAATTCGGAAGTGCGAGAAGGGGTAACAACGCTCGTACGCCCTTTCTATCGAATTATCATTCCTTCTTGAGTGATTAGAGTCAATGAATGCATTGCCACTTGAATGAGAGATGATTCTTGTATCCGTAAGTGTTCTCTCTTCCTTTCTAAGGGTGTAAAGTGGAGTGAGTGGATAGTGGGAAGTTAGATGGATATTTCAAACTTATTATATGCATAATGCCTACCAAATCGCAAATATTTTCTTTTAATGTGAAAATTTACCCAGATAATATCGAACATAGTTTTGGAGATTTACATAATTCATTATTTATGTTGTATTAATCGTTCAGAATACCATCAACTTTTCGAATTTTATGATATTATAATCTATATGTTTCATTTATAACTTTAATAATTTTCTAATCATTTCATTGTGAAAAAAAGAAGAAATCCGAAATTTCCACTTGGCTTTCTTGACCGGCCGAAAAAAAATTCTGTTGTCTCGCCATCTTACGGTGATTTGATTAGATAACGAAATCTTCCCTTTCACTTATCAATCTGTTTGACTAATTAAGATCAAACAAAGTTGACACAGGAGTTTTGCTGATAAATCATGGATAGATAATTTTTATTTGACGAAAATTTAGCGTCAAAGCAAAAATGTTTTGTCCGTATTTGAAATAGTGGACTATCAACGATAAGAATGTTTATAAAGATAGATATAATGATGGTTTTTCAATCCACGTGCTGTCACAATCATATAGTCACAGATATATTTTAAACAAAATTTACGCGAGAATAAATGTTTCAATGTATTGGATAATTCACCGATAATCACATGGCAGAAAAAATAAATCCAAACATTTGATTAAAGCAAGCAAAATTCGATTGCTTTGCCATTGAAAAATGATTCCTGAAAAAAATGAAAATAAATAGTGGTCTAGAAAAGTTTGTTTACCATGGATTTTTTTAGAAGTTAATAAGTATCACAAAATTAATCCTGAATCTGTATCGATGATTCCTGAAATCGCCCATTTTTCAAGGAAAGCTTAAACTGTAACTTTCTCGTAATTTTACAGAATCTGTTTCTGCCACACCTTTTGCAAAACGATTCCTTAATTCCGAAGAGATTGCTGGTAAAATACCATTTTAACAATGATGAATTAATTATTTCTTTGCGTTATATCTATCTGTTGGACTATCAGCTCAGCTTTCTTCTTTCAGATTCAAGATCCCAAATTCTTCATTGCGGGTCTTCAGGGTTTATTACGTGCCAATTCAGCCAATTGTACTGTCCTTAAAATTTACATTGCTGATAATTTCTTAAAATTTCATTTATCATAAATTGCATATTTTGTCTAACATGGATACCTTAAGAACGGGACGCTGTACGTAGTTTACTTTTAAAATTTTAAATATTTTAAAAATATATTCTTCAGATCAAGGTATGAGAAAAAACATGGCTACAATTTCTTTAAAATGGAATGAAATATTTCATGGGTGTGGAAGTTTTACCATTATGAAGGAGCTTCAAAAATTTAAGGCTTTTTAGATGTGTGTTTGGATTATGTAAGTTGGGTCGATAGTAAAACAAACGAGAAAGGAATTGAAATGGTTAGGGAGATTAAGCAGATAATACTTGCTCAGAAAAATTCGAAGGGAAAGATTATTAAGTGGTTGCTGGAGAAAGTAATTGAGACTGAACTACTTGGAAAAGCAGAGGAAGAAAAGTATAAAAGTATCGAGTGATACAAAGGGAATAGTTTTAAAAAAGAAAGTGAATGGCATTCGATCGTGAATTTTAATGAAAATTTAAATCCGAAGTTATAAAGTAAACACCGTAAACTTCCACTCTATAGGGTTTTAATTCAGAATTTTTAAGTTTACGGTGTTTATAACTTCAGAATGTCCTTCCACGAAGTTCGGCCGAATACGATAGAGTTTATTTAAAAAAATTAAATCACTGGAAATTAATTGTTGAATAAGATTATTTATTAAACTATGAATGAAAAAATATAATTTTAAATTATAAAAGTGCTAATTGAATTTATTTAGAGATTAAAACGAATATTTTACTTCTTTTAATCAAAGGCATTGAAAGAACTATATCAAAGTTATAATTGAGCATAGCCCATACTTTAACATACCAAAATTGATTGAATGCTTACTCGTGGGATGTTTAATAATTTTTACCTGATCAGTCGGTTACTATTTTATATCATGTTTGTCATTCGCTTCGTGGGGAGTCTATTATATTCAAATAGTTTTCCTATATAAGGAAATTACACATCCCTCCTTAATAAATGGTACTTCTCCTACTGGTAGACAAAATATGGACATGATACGCTGGTAGTCACTCAAGTAAGCTGTAAGAATCCTCAGGGATATGGCGTTGAATATTCATGACGCGTCGGCGCAATCCATTGTTCGTTGCTTGAGGATCGGCCGTCAAAGATTGCATCGCCACAAAAACTGTTTTGCGTCGGCCGTGCTCCGAGTTTCGGCGACGGCATCCGTCAAATTTGGTCTCCTATCAAACCATTGTATCTCTATGTGAGATGCATCCACACTTCTTAACGTCCTTTCATGCCACTAAGATCATCTTGAACACGGTTCAAACGTTAGGAATGTTTTCCAAGGCAGGTTTGGATGACTTTGTCAGGAATGTTTTACGGTTTAAAATGCCTTTCGATTTTTCAAATTTAAAATGTTTCACTTCCTTTAATCGGTAATTCTATTTGACTGAATTGTTGGATTGTATTGATGGGAAAAGTATTTTTATTTTCAGAGATAACCATATGTTATTTTGAAGATGTGAAGGAATATTTAATTCTGATAACAATAAAAGTAACATTCGTCCTATTAAATATTGTTTTTTAAATGGCAAATAAAATTGAAAGGTAAAAGGAGGATTGGTGGACAATATAAAGAAGTTTCATATTTATTATAGCTGGGGATGATAAGAAACATCAAGGGTAGTAATGCAACAAAACGTTCAATATCGGTTGCTTTAATTTAAACATTGTTGTTAATTCTCAGCTTCATTTTTAATATAAATTCTTCTCAAGTTAAAACCTTTTAATGTATTTACCAATGAAAGTAAATCTCAGAATAATCCGTAACTACCTTATACGTCTATAATTCATTTAGAGCTACGAGTTTGATATTAGTGATGGATAGTGCACTTGTAGTAGTAGTAGTAGTATTGTTAAAATAACTCGTTGACAGCTTAGGTCATTTCGCACATTGGCTCCCAACGGGATTCGAACCCGGAACCGCTTTCACCAAAGGCAATCGCGCTGTCCACATGACTATCCGGGAGCCTGATACTGCACTTCTTCGACTGTTTTCGTTCATTATGGACAGTTTGCATAATGTATGAATATATAAGACTTCCATTCATTATTAGCATTTAGATATGATTCTTCGCCATTACTGGTAAAACATTGAAAATTTATAAAAAATGGTGTTATTTGGGCGAATTGATCTTTTGAATCAACCTTTAGTAATAAGGGAAGAAAACATCACACCAATCTCTCAGATCCCATCTCCCACGTTAAGGAATATGCGTATATTAATGATCAATATTTTTTAAATTAGAGGTTGAGGAAAATCTTTTTTTAGTTGAACACCGCATAAATCCATCAGAATGAACTTAATTTGTATGTTGCTTTCATTAAAACATTCGACCTTGCACGAAGAGAAAACTTCAATGGAAAAATAAATCGAGAAACATATTTTTTATTCCATTTTTCTAAAATAAATTAGAATTTGAAACTAGTGATTTGAATGCTTGATTTTTTCATTTGCCATAGAACTCGGAGGAAACGCCGTAGATACCCTACCTTTTAACTGTGATATAACTTCCTTCCAATGAGTAAAACTATCCAAAAGTGACGACAAACAAGTGGAATATGTTTCTGTGTGACAGAATTGGGTCACAGTGGATATTAGTAGAACTTAGTCTCTTGGAATGAATAACTACCCGTTTCTACGTAATCGGTTAGATGCATGGAGATCGAAGGATGGCCGAAACTGTCTCAAGTTGCAGAGAATGTGGGAGTCAGAACAGTCATCAATGCAAATTCGCTGTCCGAAGACGTGTCCCAAAGTGCATCTCGAGAGAGAAGATGGCAATTTCGACCCAAAGCACGTGATTTGCAGACAGAGGCGTTCATATATTCCGGCGCACGTCCCCACACACACACAAACACACGGCAGACTTTGCCTAAAAGAGAAGAACTTCCGATTCAGAAGCTCGCAGTTTGATACGTAGTTATCGACAACGACGAATGACGCCCCCAAACGATAGTTCCCAACCTACCTTTAAATACTTAACTCATTTACGCTCTGTCTTAGCCATCTTATCCTCCATTTGGAATGCTTATTTACTGTGTACTCATGAGATGAACTTGAAGACTTTTGCAAATATTGACGACAAAAATAAAAGTGTTACTCCGGTTAGGAATCAATTACCTTTTCCTAGCGCCTCCTTATTTGAAAGAATGATTGAAGAGACAGTTTCATATCAATAAAAAATAAATTATTAACGCATATATCTTAGCTGGAAATTGGTAGCAATCCGGAATAGCATTAGGTTCTTGTCTTGCTAGCTACATTAATCAAACTATAAAAAATGTGAGTAACATGATCCACATATTTTGCCATTTGTAGGTTCCTTGGATTCATTACACTTTGCCATCAGTGGTTTACTGTATTCTACTATTTGCATGTTACCTAAAAAGATTTAAGTTAATCTTTGGTACGTCAGAAAAGGCTCTCTGCTATGCAAGCTATGTCAAAGAATATCACATAGACTATCGAGCTCAGTATAAATTTTTTAGTCATCATTATAATCATAAATTATAAAATATTAAAATGAATTATTAAAAGTCAAGTTAGAATTGTTATTCGGTTCTTACGTGATTTCTAAAATTAAGAAAAACCTATTTAATACCACTTTCTATAAAGTATGGAGATTGTAATAACTGGAAAGCTCAGCTATCCAATGGTAAGTGTTATGGCGATTAATTGTATTTGAATCAATGGAGTTGCAAAATAACCAAAGTAATATATTATATTTGAAATTAATAAAATATATACATACATATATATTATATTATATTATATTATATTATATTATATTATATTATATTATATTATATTATATTATATTATATTATATTATATTATATTATATTATATTATATTATATTATATTATATTATATTATATTATATTATATTATATTATATTATACTGACAATTAATAACCCGGAAAAACATCATGATTTAACAGTTTTCTCGATAATGATTTGCATTTCAACCAAAACATAGGATTACTAGTATGAATTAGTAATTTCTGACCCTAGTAAGTAGCCCAGCTAGAGCCAGTGAATAGACCAAAGATTCTAAATCCTTGAGAAAGCTACCCGGTGCTGAAGTAAGATTGATTCAACCGCTTACTAAATTCGTTTATAATTAATCTAATACGTATGGATAGTTGCAAATTGATTTAAAGCGATCGAACATCTAAAATATTTGCAAAACTGTAACTCGTATCGATCAATTTTGCATAGAAATTATCACGTGGGTGATGAGGAACTACGCGTGTAAATTGGAGTTGGCGACAACCGCGGTTGACCGGAGTTAATTACGTATCGCGAAATGAAGCAGAGGCTGTCACGCTCTGTCATGACGATGTGATCAATTTCTCAAGTGAAGCGTTTTAAAGGTGAGAACTCCGCCCAAAAAGAGGAGCGAAGCAGACGAATTCCGATGCGTTTGTCTTGTTCAGGACCATGACCGGAGGACCAAAGAGGCTTAGAAGGACGGCCTCCCATTGGCTGCGCAAGTGGTGAGGTCATCGGATGTCGTGTCGGAAGACCCAAAGGGAGATGAGGGAGCCGACAGTTGACAGTCGTCAGTCATTCGGGCTCCCCTTCACCATTACAGTTACAGGAGGTGGAAGAGTCTAGACACTAAAGTTACGAGGTTTCGTATAAATTTATGTTGGAGATAATCACTCCGTTGTTGAATTGAATGTAGGTCTCCAAAAAGTAATATTAGACATGTATTCACTTTAGCTGCCATTTCAGGGAATAAAATTTCGAAGTTTGCATGTTAGAGATTTTCAGTGACCTTTTAATAAAAAAGGAGTAACTATAGAAGTTGGTGCAGAATTCGAGCGGTGAAACTTTTTTATTTCAAAGAATAGGTCGTATACAATACATGTAGCGTACATTGTCTCAATGTTTCTTGTTTCAAATTCATTAAAAGTTAAGAAATTCAATTAATTCAAGGCATAAAATCAATTTAGCACTGATAGTCACTTATTACACAACTTATTAAATACATTTTTTATAAGACGGATTTTAACCTCTTTTGTCGCCTTATTTAGATTGTTTGTTTAGAAAAAGAGTTTTAAAATTGAATACCGAGTACCGAAATCGTAGCTAGGAGAAATCCAAAATTAGCCAATTATATGCGTAAAAATATATTTACATTCCTTTCATGAGTACAAGAACGAGTTTCAGGAATAAATTGACTCGAGTCTCTCAGCCATATATTAATTTAAAATATAATGTATTGAATTATCCTCTGCATTGAGCGAAATATTCCGATTCTAGGGGACTAATTTCTTTTTCTACTCCCTCACAAATGAGAAAACCTTAAAAGAAGTTGTTGATTCCGTTATCACAGTTTTTGTCTTTTGATTTGAGTGTCTAGAGATCGATGGCGCGAAACCAGGACATTTACTTGGTCAATAACGGAAAATCCAGGAATATAACCGGTAAAAATGGAAAGCCCGTTCATTTCCGTTGTTGGAATTTTTTAAATATTTACATTCGAAATTTTTTTTGAATAAAGTTACTTTTACAAGTTCTAATATCAATATTATCAATGTCATAGAAGATTTCACACAGGTTACTGAAAAAGAAAGTCATAAATCGATCTGAAATTCGAATTTAGAAAGCTTCCAATTTACCGAATAACCGAAATCATTTTTAGAAAGAACCTTAAGATTCAGTTAGAATCTGTGACGTACCTTGGAAATTCTGCCTTTCGGGACAACCTACTTTTGATCCAATACGATTTTGCACCTGCAAATGCTATACAAATGTCGTAACTAAAGTATCTACGGGTTATATGGATAAAAAGAAATTACATTGGGCGATACCAACGGCATTTGCTTCAGACATGAATAGGGTGTGGTTAGTGTGAATATCGGAAGGAATGGTTTCAGAAGGCACGACCTCTACTCTTGCACTTAAAGTGTCGGTCCATCTGATCGCAAGAACACATCGCAACATTGTACTGAATTATCTTTTGATTTTAACTTTAGAGAAAATGGAAATTCACTTTATATGGTGAAAATAAATAATGTATACACTTCAGAATGGAATATTTTATATTAATCTATATTAATAAAAGATAATTCTATGTGATCATAAGGAAGTGCAAGTGAAGAAGAGGCTCTTCAATTACTCTTGAGAATATCAAGAGACCCAAAAGAAGCGATTGTTATATAACGAGATAGAGGCTATTACTCAGATTTAGCCTCTCAAATTTTTTGCGAGGGAAAAGGTTATTTCTTTTTGGGAGCATCAAAAATTCATTATTTTTTACAAACCAATTCTAATTCTTACTTACTGAAACATAAAACCATCAAATAGAATCACGTAATACTTCAAAGTTGTCTTTATTTGAAAGAATGATGAAATTCGTAGACGAGTGACATTATTTTGTTCTGCATCATATCGTGGTAAATTTACTTTAACACAGATAATTTCATAATTGAATTATTATATAAAACTTCAATTTTCAATACATCGAAATTTTATTTACAAATTCTATGTACTTTTGTGTAACCACTTTCTCTTCCTTTGATTTCTCTCAATTATGTGTATCTGATCTATTCAAATTCAAGAAACATAAAAATTTAACTCCGTGTCATAGGTCTACTATAAATATTATCATAAACAGACCAGTAATCGTAAGAATAAATTATAAACTCTGTTTACTTTCGTCCACCATTAGATTGCAGGCGATATCCACTCAAACTGCAAGAGACTGAATAAACCTGTAAAAGATGCAAATTCAACGGAATGTTTTCTATGTGCAAATTCGACACATATCCTTACGCATCTTTGCTGTATCGCGTGTACACCCAATCCCCTACTCGTGTACCTCCAGCAAATTCAAATTCCTCAGGCGCAGTATATTCGATAGATAAAGTAGGCAAGTAATGCGGGATTTATAGGAGGTACGTAGGTCGTCCACAGCTTCAAATGAGCGTTGGGAGAGATTTCGATAGTATGAGTTTCAAAAGACGGGAGGAGGCTTTATTTGTATTCGGTGCCAGCGCTTATTCAGCGCCACATTCGGCCTTTCCACGATTCACCATTTTATTCCAGACGAAGCGCAGGGACGCCAACGAGAAACAAAACAGCCGACGGCGCCGACCACCTCCAGGCCGCCCACGGCTGTCATAATTCGCACCTCAGCACACTCCTCACCGAATTGACCACGATCAATCGGAACAATCAAATCACTGAAAATATTCACCTCATTTGTTACTGAGAAAAAATTTGCGCAGCTCTCGAAAAAATCTGAATACAGTCAAGCTTGTTTTTAGCGATTTTTAGTATTCTTCCACGCGTTCATCCAACATTTTAACTTATTTATTGGCATCAAAATCTTTTTTATTGCAATTTATTTATCCAGCCATTTTTTATTGATTCTCATTATGACCTCAAAACCACTGACTGAAACCGTGAAAAAAACTCCTAAATAATACACATGGCAAAAGAATAGAATTTTAATTTTTTTACATAGTCAGTAAAGTATTTTCAACGTGTGCTCGGTATAATTTTGTATTTTGATCCAGCTATTAATAATTATCTAGGAGCAGTATATATCTAATAGCTTGAATTTTATTTAATTTATATCAGAACGGATAATCACAATTATTAGGAGGTATATTTCGTGCGATGAAAATTTAAGAAAATTGACAAATTAATTTGCCAAGTCAGAGCTTTACGATATAACATGAAGCTTTCCCAGAATCTCTGGAAGAGTAAAAGACATTCTTATGCTCTATGAAGAAGTTTCTGTCACATCTAGCTTGGTAAAAGTAACGTATGTTAATGGGGAACACATGCCTAATACTGGCTGTATAATTTTGGAATTTAGGAAAGTGAATGAGAAATTTGACTAGCATGAATATGGGATTTTTCCTGGGTGTACGTCCTTATGCGCAAATATACCCTAATCCTTATCCTAGCAGCGATTTGACATAAATATCCTACACCCCGGTATTTGCATGGATTAATGAATTTTGAATTAATGGAATTTTAAATACATTTCGAGTTCGCTCAATTGAAAATATTTCTCCTTTATCTAAATAATTAATCACAAATTGTGAAGATTGAATTCATTTTCTATTTTAGTTACTATCGACTACTTTGAGTAGGAGCAACAAATTTATTTTAAAGGAATTATTTCAAGATGATCAGCAAAACACATTGTTGCCTAATTAAAAACAATATAACATTGCTCAAACTTGGCATGATATGGTAGAAATTAATTCAGAAAACTATTATAACCTTACTACTCTCAGCTAGTAATCCAGATAAGTCATAAAATCATACAGTTGCATTTATAGTAAGAGTTTCAATCGATAGCACCAATTCTGACTGCGAGAGAATAATACTTCTCAAATAAATATCTAAAATAATTTCAGATGATTCCGATTCGAATCATAAAATCGAAAGGCAAACTACTAGACAAGGTAAAATGAGCGAAATTATATTAATCCTAACTACCTTGAGAAACGGGATTGAACTCTAAAAGCAAATTATAAAATGAAGATTTAAAATTACTTAGCGGAGTTTTAATAGCTTGCTGTCGCCGCAGAATATTGTGATTCTCATGTATTTGCAATTTATTGGCGATAAAACATGGTCTAAAATTGCAGATGTCCTCGTCGAATTGTGATTCACGTCGAAATCTGTCAATTAAACACGCTCACCGGTGTCTTTTCTCAAACTAGTTCTGTTTTATGAAACTTATGTTCGCTTTTAGTGGAGCTACGTGCGAAATTTACCATCGCGAGCATTATTCGAGCCTTCCTCTCGGCACATCTCCGTTCACCGGCAGAGCAGCATTCTTCCTCAGCCTCCGACGTCCTTTCTAACAAAGCCTTAACCCCTTCCCATCTCGACCCTTCTCTATCTCTTTTCCTTCGTGCTCCTCCATATCTCCCATTCGTGACCACCCCATTGCACTCACGGCAGCGAAACCCTATTCGACCTAATAAAGACCTCCGCGCCCAGACGGAAGCGTGGTCAACTTCCGAATTAATTACCGCGCATTTTATTCGCGCGGGGAATACTAACATTTAAGGCTACATTCCCATTCGGAATTACCGAACACACGTCCCCAGTTGTTTGCGATTCTCCAGTTGTCGTCCTTTTCGATAACTTACCATCGACTAAATTAAAAGTCTAAAGGTGTAACGCCTTAAAATAAAAGATTCTTTTTTTCCGTCGCGGAGAAGGAATTTTTGCTGAACATCATAGGCGCTTGATTTTCCTCAACATCCGTAAAAGATTCCAGTCCCACTTCTTAGAAACGAATGCATCTCCCCTTTCCTTCGGTCTGTGAATGACAATGGACGGCCGTGGACCAGAGAAGGGACACATACACAACGAGTGCTCAGCTCACTGCCAATTTTAAATCCGTTTCGTTGTCATAGCGAATTTATTTATTCGGCCAACGAAGGATCGGATGCTTGTCGGGGTTATTTTATCTATGCGTTAATGTATAAGGATTAGAAAAGATGCTAGTCTTCCAATGTGTATGATATGTAAGAGAGTGTTTCAAACAAAGTGGATGGAATATGCCCGATCGATGTTGTAACGTAATTTTAACGTTACTTGAATCTTGATGTGCTCAATTATAGTATTTCTGCTTCAAAAGTGGAAATTAGAATTAAAGGACAGCAATATTTTGGCTTTAATGCGCTACGAATATTAACTAAAATTGACTTCCAGCGAAAAATCGGAGACTTTGTAATAGTAAAAGTCAATTTCACGTTTTAAAATTTATATTTATTTAAAATTTACTGGGATTGTAGTTTGATAGTTGGAACGAATAATAAGGTAATAAAGCTTGCAAGATACTGAAGATACCGATTGCGTACCTATTATTCTTCTACTATTAAACTTTATCTCCAATATCAAAGGCTGTCTTAAAAATGAACTAAAAATCACGTGGAAGCAAGCTACTAATGTGGTATTACTTCTAAATCAAAGCAAGTACGTTCCGAGGGATTTCGAGTAACAGATAGCCTAAGAAAACTTTCCCCTCGGAATGAAGGTGCCAGAGATTAAATTAAAATACTCAAAGTAGTTATAAATCATGTTTGCATATCTATCAAACATACCATAATACCATTCCTGACGACATTCTTTGGCACCTACAGCCACAACTATAACTACTTTCACATCATAAACTGGGAGACTGCGCAAGAATCAAAAACTGACTTAAGATTGATCTTCGGTTATTGTGAACTATAATACGATGTGATATATACTGGCTGTCGTTAACGCTACCTGTGAGACATTTGAAAATATTCGGTTCTTTTACGTAGATTAATCACAATATCCAGTATTTCATCACATGCCTTGTGGTTTGCAAGAAATGGAGATGAATGGATAAAGTCGTGCCAATCAACTTGCAATCGTTCTCGTAATACCCTCTTATTTAACGTAGTTACACCTGATGCGTGTTAAATACAATCAGCATAACTGGAATTTCTCTCAACCGGGCGACAATGTGTTTTACGACTCACGACGATGGAGATAAAGCCTTTACAAATCGACATCTCCTCAGCCCGCAAATATATTTCGCTTTCGCAAGAACTTTGAAAGATGCGAATTCCTCCGCCAGCACGCAACCGATCGCCACGGATTAAAAAATTAACGAAAATCCATTTGCGGAGAAGATAAGCGTCGGTGTACCCGTGTCGGACATTCTCCCGCGAGGTGAGAGCGGTTCTTTGCTTTTTTCGACATCCGAGGGGATTGAATCGTGCTGATGTTTAGTTAATGAAGTGGGGTTCGCCCCTGCGTTGTCTCTCCGCCTCGAATTATTCCCTTCGACACCGGGAGAGGAGCAGCAAGGTGGTCCCGCCTTGGGGAGCGGGTGTAGCATGCAAATTAGCCTAGAGCCACCCGCGGAGAAAGCATGTTCTGATGGGAGAAAGGCAACACGCAGGAGAAACGAAATTAAGTTGACTCGCAACAATAGATAAGGTTAATTAATTACCCAATTATAACAACGGACGGACTCCCCGATAGAAGGCAGGAGATTGGCGAGAATTTCATTCATAATGTTTTAATCACGATTCGACTGTCAGTTGTGAAATGGGCCTGAATGTCCGTTATCTCATCGAGTGTAATGACAGGTAAAACGGTCTGAAAACAGAAAGGCAGTCGCCTCTATCGAGTCTCCCGTTACACCATACTTCCTAACCGAATTCAATTGTGACTCACGGGATGAACTTACAAAAATTACCCGCTACTTATCAGTGTACTATTGAATCACAAAGTTATTAATCGTTTTCGGGAGGAGATGTTTCGATATGATCTTAGCCCGAAGGGTGCGTCACACTCCGTGAGTCTCTTGAGACGCGGAAATAATGTCTCAATCATTGTTTACGTTCGTGATCAACGGATTGGATTTGCCTCCACCCTTCAAACGTCGCTCAACGTCGCTCCATTGAGTAACAATTCAATTCGCGAATTTTCTACGGACGAATTCTATCAGCATCATTACAACCCACCGATTGGTTGAAGGTCAAACTAGCGATTGGATGGTTGATATTAAATCATTATTTTATAATAATATCAGATCCGAATAAAAATTATTTTTTTTTGTTGTAAAAGTATCTTGTTAAATGTTATTAAGGCAATGTCAAGGATACCACCGTGAAACTAAATCCAAATACACTAACAACCATGTTTGTCAGAAAGTGTTGAGTTATAATAATTGATTCTCAAAAAGCCTTCGTTCGCAAGTTCACATGCTGGATTTCGATGTTAAGAAGGCTACTGTTAATTTAACTGATCTCTTACAATTTCAAGACTGTAATCATCGTATTAAATGTTTAAATGTATCTAAAAAAATTCAATAGCATTCACAATCAAGGCAGAAAATATTATGTTTTGCCTTTACTGCCTTATTTAACCCAATACCCGCAGTACAATACGTTCATTTCCAAAGAAGAAAACCAATTAGAAATAATATTAATAGTAATTAAGTAATAATATCCAAAGAAGAACACCGATTAGATATAATAGTAATCTATTCACTTAAAAAAGATGTCTATCTCCTTCCGCTAACTCCCTGAACCCAGAATCTCAGCTTTCTTTTCCGGAATGATTGTATCAATCCATTAAATCAAATTTATTGAACAGATATAATGCTTAATTAGATAAAAGATAAATACTTATGTGGATTATACACATTTATTTATTTATGTATAAGGGTGAAAGTCGCGCAACGTTTGGTACCGCAAAAATCTCTTTTGAAGAATTTTCTGTTTTGGTGATTGTTTTGAATAGATCTTGTTTGCCAAACGATATTAACATTCCTTTAACAAGTTGTTAATTGAATTTAGTTTAGTTGAATTAGTCAAGTGCTGCAGCGGTACTCGTTAATTTTATACATTTTCACAATTACTATCGGTTTTCCCTTTCGAAGCATGTAAATAAGTTCATGTTGCCACGTTGTATGTTATATCAACAACTAGAAAGAGATTTTTAAATATACTAACTACTGACTGACTGTTAAAAGTCGATATGGAATAGATAATAGAATGTTGGGAGCTAAAATAGTCGAAAAATATCATAGCAGCTTCTGATATTATTATATAAATGGCAATCCCCATTCTAAGATAGTTAATTGAATTGTACCAAAGAAAAAGAAAGGCCATTTCGTTAATCTATGCTCACCCGACTATTATCAATCTGGATATGAATGGCAATTTAATAATAATTTTGAAATTCGCTTATTGCCTTTCAAATCCTGTGTAGCACTATGCGCACGTATGAACATATATTCTTACAAGAGTCTGCTCAATATATTCCTTTAAAATGCTTCACCGTCGCTCCGATCTCCATCGGCTTACACCTGTGCATCGGCAGAATTTGCAACTGCTCAACGTTGCATGAATGAGTTGCTCTCGTTTCCTCATGCGGAATACAATAAAGCCGAGATTCTTAAGTAAGATATCGTGCTTTCAATTCACCGGAGAAATTGAAATTATCATTTTATGGTTTCGTTTTACAGGAGAAAGGAACTGGTGATGCTATCTGCATATCGTATTTCTCATCCACATTACCGAAAAGTAACATATCAGTAATGCTCACCCTAATAACATGCCCCATAATTCGGTGAATTTACCCCAGAGATACCAAAATTCATTTCAAAACCCAGATCAGGTATAATAGCAATTACAGGTGATTGTTTTGTCGAGCGTCGCGGTTTTCAGCTAGTTTTCAATTTGATAAGAATTCTAAAAAAAATAATTATCTTAGGCGTTCTATAAACGTCCATCCTTTCTTATAAACCTCATGAAAATTAGAAATGTGCCATTAGAGTTCACGATTACATGAAAAATAAGGATCTATTCCGATTCTCGGTTCTCGATTCCACTCCAAAGAACATAAAGTGAAGATATACTGAAGAAGTACATCGATGGAAGTACATTGAATCCAGTAGAGGGCATAGATGAAATTGGAATATACTGGCTCAACAGACAATTCCTAAGACTGAAACAAATGATCCCATTCAGTATCTTTGCATACTATGGATGCAAAAATAATTATTGACTTAAGTTGGATTCAGAGGATCAAAATGATTTTAAATTAAAGCTGGAAAAATTGACTATTTGAAATGAGTCATTTGTATGTATATTGCTCTTCCATTATTCTTGCTAGGTTTTTTAGAAGTTAAATTAGAATTTAAGAAGAAAAGTTAAAATAGAATTAAAATTTTGCTTATTTGTTTAGAATTTCTAAAAAGTCAGTTCATATGGAAATTCATGGTCCTGCACGTAACTACGTATCCCTATTATGAATTCTTTGTCTGATATTTAGTAGGGTAGACCGGGGCTAAACGGATCTTGCTAAGGTATGTCGCTTCTCCAATCCAAGAATACATATCTTCCGTATTGCTGGGTTTAATTTTGAGAAAGTCATCTATAGGTGAGTATATGAACTACACAAACAAGTGGCTTGCGCTTACGTCAGTGGCCAATCCGGGAAGAGTCGCCGAACCGTGTGTACGGGTTTTTTTCGTCAATGTAATTTTTACGAACAACATAAAAGGATTTTTCTGATCAGAGTACGATATATTTCAAATTTTTTACAATATAATGAATTTGTAGCTGTTGAACAATGATATGTTAATTACTGTCCAATCATTAAGCATTGAGTTATTTTTTTACGATTTTTGTAATTGACTTTTGCTATTCGGGGCTGAACGGATCACGAAAAATTCGGCTAAACGGATCATAACCTTAAATGTTACTTATGTTATTATCTTTAACATTAATTAATTATTCTTATTCCCGGAATACGTGGTTAGAAATAGCCATGGAAGAGGTTGTGCAGAAAGTAAAATCTAAAGCTATAACTCGGCTCCAAGCTGCCGTACACTACCTTACACATCGCTTCAAATAAGTGTTTCTTCTCTTACTGGTATAGTCCAAGTCTTGGGGACTAAAACTGTAATGGATCTTGAATTTGAAAACAGATTTGTAGTTAGAATATTACATATGTCAAAACTAGGATTTAAGCCGACGCCAAAAAAATGTAATGAAAATGCCTTTAATTATTGTGAACGCATGGGAATCGCTCACAATTTTAACCAAGAAGCAAACATGGCTAGCCAATATTGGTTCTATGAATTCCTCAAGCGACATTGTCATCTGTCTATCAGAAAACCAGAGGGGCTAATAAGAGAAAGAATAAATGCTTCAAGTGCGAAGAATGGCGTCATTAGAATTGCAGCGAAAAGAATATGTTTAATAGTTACTTCATCCGTACTGTTTGTGACCTAGATAGGGATGTCAATTAAAATATAATGACTTTTTATAAATAAATAACTTAAATTCCTTCATTTTTATCACTAACTCTTATTATATACTCACATATATTCCTTTTTTGACATATACGCAACATGATCCGTTTATCCCCCTTAATGTGGGCTAAACGGATATTGGACGGTTGATTGTTAATTGCAATTTTTACGAAAGTTTTTACAACAATACATATGTAACCTTCCTCATTCGTTTTCTGAAGAGTTGGCATGTAGTTTAAATGAGTTTAGAGAAATATATTCCTAATATTATTTTACAATGAGAATTAAACGGCGGAGTGATCCGTTTAGCCTCGGTCTACCCTATTGTTTTTAAAGAAAGATGAAAGAGTTGTTATTATTTTCATTGCTCATGATTATTTTTTGTAGTTTAATGAAAATCAAAACTCTTCTAAATTTTTATTTACAGAATCGGGTATCGAAAACACAGGAATCGTGTTTGGATTGATCTAATGATAGTTGTACTAAAACAGATTGGCTCTACTTTAAAGACGAAGGAATACGTTGATATGTTAAGAAATGCATCGAACTTTGTCTAAAATGGATAGCGGAAAAGGGATTCGTCGAAAAAAACATTCGATGCAAACATGGCCGACAATAGAGAAGAGTTTGATAACTAACAATTAAAACAGAGACAAGTCTCTGCGATACTGGCCAATAAATAGCTTACATTTAATGTTTTATAGTTGAGGCTTCCTTTAGTTTACTCAAAGCCTCTACTGTAAACCTCCTTCCAAGTAAAGAGAATTCAGAGGGCATGCAACAAAAAAATGGAAATATTTCCTAGCAAATTAGGCGAAAACATTAAACTCTGAATATTCGTACATGGAGTAGTGGGTGTATTAAGTAGTACGGGTGAGCTTATTATACGTAAATAAAGATCGGAGTTGTGTGGGGGAGGATGTGGGAAGACGGTGAATGCTCCGGAACGGGATGGGTGAAATGGGTTCGCAGAGATGGAGGCGAGATGACACAAAAAGTAACAATTCCACGGAAAGGGGCAAAAAACTCCAATCTAATCCATCTCCTCTTAATTGTTTCCCTGAGCGGCCTTGGAAACCCCTCTTTCACGGATCTAAAGTAAACCGCCTCCGCACAAAAGTCCATTTATTTACGATGGGTTCCTTATTTCCTCCCCGATTCTTTTTTTAGCTGATTTACCTTCTTCGGGTAGCCATTATTATAAGCCATCCGAGACTGCCTTCCGAGTCCATCTATTCTCTATCTTTTCTTCCTTTTCTTATTACTTTTAATTTAAAGATTTTTAACGCTTTTCTATTTTGACCCGGGAATTGAAAACACGGTAAGATTGCCTACGATACATTGAGACTGGAAATATCTCATTCGAATTCAACGGATCATATTTCACGGGCAAAGAAAAGAATTCCTTTTGATACGCATATTTACGATGGATAGCTTGCTTAAACAAGAAATCTGCAAAATACATTTGTAAGGAGACGGCAGGGTATTGAACCATGTTTTTGCGAGCATCATTTAGAACTTTCTTATACTTTTTTGCAACTTTTTTAGCGTCGTAAAATCTTCGAAGTTTTCATTTATGATTTTTATGTATGGTAAGATTGCAATAAACTGAAGGAAATGTATAACTGTACTCACTTTTATATTCGCAACTTAGGTCAATACCTTTTCTTAGAAAATCCTGATATCGGAATTCCGCTATTGAATGAACTTTGTAACCAGTAAGGATTGGATCCATTGAAGAAAACAAATAAAATCTTTAAACATTTCATCTGTAGGTGTGAATTGTGAATGTGATCAGCCGTTATCATAAAATGAGCCAATAGATGTAAGAAAATGTAGACCATCAAAAAAGCTAGCTAATGCTAAATAGTAAAATAATAAATGAGAAAAAAATGAATCCCAGTAAAGAAGTCAACAAACTATTTGAATGAGATATAATTTAGCAAAATTCACTTTTGGATAAAATATCTATTGAAATTATAGGCTGCAACGTTTGCCGAGAAAACACTTACTAGTGATTTCAATGAAAAATTCTCAATCTAGAGCTAAATATTGCACTATAAATATTTAAATTTACAGACAAAGGTCGGGAGATTGGCGTACCTCTTCATTAAAGCCCCTATAAAGGAAAAATAATAAAAAAATGGAGCCTCTAAACGCAGCTGTTCCAGAAAGTTGGAATTACCATTTTATTTAAATATAAATAAACATTACAGGAACAATTATATCGACATGAAATATAAAAACAAGAAATGTGTGTTATAAATCAATAGCTACATTGGAACCAAATATTTTGGCAAGAGCAACTATTCACGTATTTATCTTTCTTGGATTAATAAAATATGGTCGTTGCCAACCATTCATCGACATTTGTAGGACATAAAATTCCAGATAATCGTAAATGAGCAAGGAAAAACTTTTGGTTAAGCTTGTCTAGAAGTACAGTCATTTTGACTGCTGAAGAACTACGTGGTATACTGGAGAACCCAACTCTGCTTCGCAGTGATTTCGTGACAATACGAACTAGCAAGACTTACCACGCACATAACGCGATAGTGTTTTCTTCGTGTGCATTACTTCGTCTGCAATATGCGAGAGGGAGAGTTTAATAGAGAAACGTTGATCGAAATAGTGCAAGGTAATGACTCGTGCATTGGTGGTCGGGGTAATCGGTGTGAGCACAAGATCCGTCATTCCACCGCCTTCTAAAACACTCCTCGATGCGTTCGCTAATCCGTGCATCGCGTGCATCGGCTTCATCTAATCGACGCCATTTTGAGATTGGAAATCCTTCCGAGAAAGCGGTTTTCTCCTCAAACAAAAGTCGATCCCGAGCCGCACCATTCCTTAATCAACCATGACGGGCTTTCATAATAATGTAACGCAATTAAATAAGATAAATTTTATAACCGAGAATGGCGCTGTTCTCTTGTCAAGCATGACGGTATTTCAAAATGGGAGGAGACTGATATCACAACCAAGTGTCTCAAGTATAAACACTGGCTTCTTGGCAATAAAGAGGTATTATAATTGATTTACATGCTGTGGACACGGTACTTCATTGGGTGGGTACATGTTACATTAAGAAATATCGTTTCGTTTGAATGATCAAATTGGTTGGAGGCACGGTTGTTTTCAGTTAGAGATAAATTTATAATGCCTTAAGTTTAAGTAGAGAGAGGGTGAACAAGAATGTAGAAGAGTGGGGGAAAACGTGTGAATGACATGCAGAAACAACTGTTATCCCAAAGGTAATTCAAACAAACAAGGTGACATGGACTATGATTTAATAACACCGGCCAAAACTAAATATATTCGAGATCACGATAGGAAGAAAAACAGAAAGTAAAATACCCAATAACATTTTTGATGTATTGGGAAAACAATGAACCGACATACACGATCTATAAGAATTATTCAACTGCTTTGTAACTTAACATTATGCAAACAAGATGAGGAGTCGTAGTCAACATTTAAATGTTAGAAGGAACATTTAATCTATTGAAATCTTACATGATTCTTTAAGATCAAATGAAGGAGCGTTATATTGTTTCTTCATTCACCCTTAATTAATAATAATAATAATAAACGGCTTTTATTCTGGCGAGATCGAGAGTCTCTTCTTACACCTAACCCATCGTCATATGCGAAACAGAAAGAAAGAGATAGTTTGCAAAATTACACGAAGAAAACTAGTATGTGGATTTAAAAAACCTAAGCTGAGGGCTCAGGAAAAAAATTCCACTGCAGGAAAATACTCACAAGAGGGGGAGTGTGAAAAACCTGCGAAACCTGTAAATAGAAAACTATATTTTTGATGAAGGAGAAAGAAAAGAGTTATGATAGATAGGCAGTGAAAATATAAAAATTGTACAAAAAGAAATGGGAAAATAATCATAAAAGGGGAAATATAATAATATAGTATAAATAATAATAGTCAAGTGGCCAAATAAAAATCTACAAACTCCAAACTATAATGTAGAAGACTGTAAATTTTTTTATTGGGTTTGAAGAAAACCTCGAAATCCAAAGAATAGGATCTTCACCGGTAGATAGGTAACTTAACTGTCAGCACCGCAAAACTAAATTGAAAACGAAACAGCAATCAATAAAGAAAGGCCAATTGAATACTTCTCAACAAGGTGAAGATAAATTCGGAAACTGCCCATCCACCATCAAGAGAATTTTTGAAATCTGTCCATGTTGTGAGTTAAATTTATGGAATATAAATCCATGGCGCAGTCAAAAGATCAAAATTTCGTGAACGTCCGAGAAAATAGATATCGCATCGCAAATTATTCAAGAGTGGATTCTACCACGATAGAAGCAGCGATGTAAACAAAAACACTTGAAGAATGCATCACTGGGAAGAATTATCACTGGAATAATATGGATTTGTGGCTGAAATTAAAATTTCGTATGGAAGAAATGATGAAAGTGGGGGGGCGATGCGTAATTCAAAAACAATCCTCTAAGAAATAAAGAACTATTAATAACCTGCAAATATGGCTTGATACCTGAAAGTAATAATAATAATATTTATTTATTTATCTATGTATATTCAAAGTCAATTACAGAGTCCATTAGGTACATTAGACAATATTGAACAAAAATATTGCACTTGAAGGTATTGGTTTCCCTTCTGGTCCTCCTAAGCCAATAATTGGCTCATCAGGAGGTGCACAAATAATCAGACAAACCAGAATATAGATAGAATATAGAATACTAAAGAATTACAGAAATATAACTTACTTCTAAAAACTTTAAGAATACTCAGTCATTAACAATCATAAGTTTTACACAAAACAACACAATTATATCTATATACACATCTTATCATAAATGGATTATAAAATAATAATTTTAAAATTATAATGTTTCATTGTGTAGTAGGAAATTTTTCATACTTTTCTTAACGTCACTTAATGATGTTAAATACAACATCTCTGTTGGCAATTTATCAAAGATATTCGGTACAACAGTGTTTAACCTATGAGCACCATAATTATAATAATTCTTAGAAACATCACAATTTATCAATCTCCTTGTCTCCATACTGTGTTCCTTTAATTTTATTCTTATCCGTGAAGTAGTTTTCTGTTATTAAGACATAGTTTAAGAGTTTATCAACTGGCAGTATCTCTAGATTAGCATAAATGTGTTTAATATCAATCTTTTTCTTAGAGAAAGTATTATCTACATTTTTATGAATTTTATTGTTGTTGTAAACTAATCTTACAATTCTATTTTGCTTAATGCTTTACTACTTTCTAATTTTGATCGTTAATTTTCAATTTTGCTCTGCAAATGACATTTTCTTATCCATTTCAGCGTCTATTTCTATAATTATGATTTGTGTGTAATTAAAAGAAATTTAATATCTATCACTTCGCACAATTTCACTGTGTAATAAATAAGTAAGGTTGTACAACACACTGTACATTTTATGTATCACTTAAGACAGACGACTAAATAAAACCTATTTTCCGTAGCCCATCTCAACCATTAGTTACTAGAAGCAGTAAATTTCGATAACATATTGGAAATTCCTTTCGCTCCTCCTCTTCCTTCCAGATTCTGTGACACGAAAGGAAGGCCGTGGCCTCAAAATACAGTTCGTGATAAGGATATTGTATGTGATGAAACGTAAATTACACATCGTCTTGTACGACCTTGGTGATACAAATTTTTTAGCCTAAGTTTAAGTATTATATGCTGCTGTAAAAATGTACTCTTATTTATATTTTACGATAAAATGAATAGATAGTAAAATAAAAAAGTATCGATGTATAAAGGTATCCCTAAATCATGAAATAATCCCATCCTGGCAAGTTCCGTTTCCCGCAAACAGTTGTTTACGCTGTCAGCGTCATCAAATGGCCGGCATAAACAGGAGAGTGAACAATGTGCGCAGTGAGGAATATTAAAGGCGGAGAGACCAAGCAACGAAAGTCACGCGAGCACGCATCGATACTCAGAAAGAGTGATCGTGAACACCCTCATGCAGATACCGTTCGATATGGCGATGAATCGGTTTTATCGGAAGTCGTATCGAACCGCCTGTTCAATGGGCAATCGACGCCTACTCATCGATCGATAGAAGTGCATTTTTCCGATGTATCTCACGCTCTGAAGATTTCAAATTGATTTGCCCACCAACTGCATTCAGATAAATGGGTATAAGGAGTGAGACTGCTTTCTTCGTAGACGTGGAGTGATTTCCCTCTCCCTTTCAGCTGAAACCGTTTCACAATTTATTAAATGGTGCTCTTAGAATTCTGTCAGTCGATCACCAGTGTACCAAACAATCATGTGGAAGTTGTACAATCTATTTCTTCGATAGAGTCAACTCCAAAGACATGGAAAGCGTGAGAGTGATGACCAATCAGTCATTCTATCTTTCCGGCAATACTGTTTGCAAATTTTCATTTCTTCTAACTTATTCTTGGACCGAATTAGATGATCTTCTTCTATTTTGCGCTCACTTAAAAAATCTTATATTGATAGTCGCAAGTGATAAAGGACAATAATAACAAACGTCTTTTATTAGGACGAGATTGAGACTTTTAAGTTTCTTCCAACATCAAGCCCTTCGTCATATAAATTTTAAAGAAACCGATTGCTTAAAAAAAGTACACAAAAGTAAACTACATTGCGGAATAGGTTTAGCTTAGGAAAAAATCTACACCGGATGGAAAAGATTTAAAACTTAGAAACTTAGATAGAAACACCGAACCTTTTAGGAATAATTCATAAATAATAGATAAAACTTAGGCCACAAAGAACTAAAATAGATAATTATTACTCCTTAAATAGAGGCATAATGGAAGAAGTTACATGGATCGCTCTTTAAGCCCTTTCCTAAAAATCCAAAATCTTTTAAGAAGCAATGTACTGTATTTTTGTATTGTGGAGGTGCTAGTACACTTTCATTTAATTTTGTAATTGATCTATAACTTTTCTAAATGTGAGGGGAGTATGGGACCTCTTGGTAGGGTGATATACAGCGGGGATTATGTGTGCCCCGGGACCACCTCGGAAGCCATGAATGCCTACCAGAAACCCAGATAAATCTTGGACGACCTTCGATGATAAGTTGTTTTGTAATTATGAAGTATTCTCATAAATACATACTTGTACATATTACTACAACTCCGCGATCAGGCCCAGTGGAAGGCGCGATGTTGTCACCGAGGTTGTCCATCTTTCTCTGTTATTGGCGGTTTGTAGACATTCTTCCCAAACCCCGAGTAGCTGCAGATCCTCCTTTAAACCATCTATTCCTCTTTTTCTCTGACGTCCCACAGGTCTCTTCCCTGCAGGTACCATTCCCATTGCAATTTTAGGCCATCGCTCCCCACTCATTCTTATCCAGCCCATTCCAGCCTCCTGCTTTTCATTACTCCAACTATGTTTGGCTCTTTATGTCGTTCATTTAGTTCCGCATTGTACAGCCTCCGCCACTCTCCTGTGTAACAGTCCCGATCTGGTACAAAAATTTCCCTAAGGCATCTTCTCTCAGAAATTGCAAGGGTCCTGCTTCCTCGCACTCCAACTTTGTCACCCATATAGAGTTACGTAAAGGTTTTATATGACCTGAATTTGAGTGCTTGGTATATTCCACAAGATGCATGTTTTGTGTGCTGTTATTGCAGATATTAAGTGATTCTATTTATGATTGATGAATTGAGATGTATATTGCACATTAGGAGAGTTGCTGCCACCAGACTTTCGTCTGTGAAAAGGGTAAAAGGTAAATTGCTCATAACGGCGTACACCAAGGAAAAAGCCAAAGAAAAACGGACTTGAAAAAAGTCTGACTGGGCCGGGAATCGAACCCGGGATCTTCCTCTATCCGGGAGGCAGCCTTAGCTGCTTAAGGCAGCTTCCCGGATAGAGGAAGATCCCGGGTTCGATTCCCGGCCCCGTCAGACTTTTTTCAAGTCCGTTTTTCCTTGGCATTTTTCGTCTGTGATTTTGGTTCGACCTAAAGATACACCAAAACAAAAACCTGCAACATCTCCCTCACCAATGAGTCTTTTGGGGGAAGGATATATTCTATGTAGGATTAATTTCCGATCTCGAGATGGTTCAACGTAGAGCAGCAAGGTTCGTCAAGGGAGATTTCAGATTCGACAGCAGTGTTTCCGCTATGATCCCTCGGATGGAACTCTCTTATTGATAGAAGACTTGAATGTCGACGGAAACTTTTTGAAAAATTTATCATTACCGATTTTGGGGAGGAGATAACAGATATTGTAATCCCAGTTATATACTTACGCGACCTTCGAGAGAAAACAAAAAAGCGTTACAGGGAAGTAGTTGCCAGGACAGATAGCTACTTTTGGTCATTTTTCCCGGGAAGTATTAGAGAAGCTAATAGCTCTCCAGATTAAATAGGTATTTCGGTGTCTTACACCCCCTGCTATGCGCCACTGGCGGATTGCAGGGTTTAAATGTAAATGTATGTATAAATTTTCGGACAACCAAACGCGCCAAATCTTTGGTTCAAGACACATTATTATAATGTATGCATTATAGTAGTTAATTAGGCGTCTCTTAGATAAAAATTAACGATTAACGTATTTACTATAAAAGATTGGCCACTCCTGACATCTCAATCCAGGCTTCTATAAGATATGAAATGAGGATACGAAATTCGAACCAAGGTCCTCCGGCAGCGAGGACGCCCCGTTTTCGTCCGGAATGAGTAAAATACCCTTTCATCGGCCCAGTTATATCATTCTCCGAGTAAAAAGGAAAGGTTGGCGTATTCCCAACAGAGGGCTCTTTTGGAGCGCTACGTGTTAACGTGGTCACTCACAATGGAGGGGAATTCGGAAAGAGAGGAAATAAAATGTTTATAGTGGAGGCGATTAGAATACGGAGTGGGAGGCGACGAATTCCAAGGAATTCTGCAAAATTTGACGCACGCCATGTTTTCTCCACGAGACGGAGTTTTTGTCTCCGCTATCGGTAGCGAAGGACATTCAACCGACAAAGTGCCATAAAACGGCGGATATCGTGGTTTCAAATGAAACATGGGACTGTTTTTCAGTTATAGACTCCGAAAGTGCCATTGGGAAGTTATATGTTCTTTTCTTTCGAATTCGGAGTTAGAAATCATTCCTTATGTTTTTCCCCTTTTATGGAGGTAATTTTCTCGTGATATTTTATTGCGGGTCCGAGCATGTTTAGACTCCGAATTAAATAAGGGATATTTTATATAAAATGTATCGGATGCATATCAATTTCATGGATAGGTGAGAAAGATTGTGTAAGTGATACATGTTAGCATGTAATAAGGTTTTATTAAAAAACCTAATAAAATACATACAATTTTCCATACAAAATTAAAACAGTCTTTTAACTATCAAAATCGGATGATAGCCCATATATATTTTACTTGCTATTATTAACAAATTAATTTAATATTAATTTACCGTTAAATAAATATTTGTACATATGCACTTAGAAGGCAAGCGAAGAGGTAAAGATAATAGTAAATAGATAAATGTATTCGACTTATTCTTGTGATAACAATTCATTTGGATTTGGATTCAAAAAAGATACGACTCCTGTTTTTGAAATAACACTACGACTCCGCATCACGAGAAGGAGTAATCAATTAATTTTTTTTTTTTCGGTTTTTATCTTCAAATGAAAGATTAAGAAATTGCCAAAATATACTTCAAACGAAGTCTAATTCGCATGAAAATTTACTTACCTATGAGAAGCTTAGCTTTAAAACATTTTATCTTTCTATAGGACTAAGACGTATATTTTCTGCTTGAATTTTCTACAGAAACACATACTTAGAAGTTTACAAGCATTAGTACGAATCCTGTTAGCTAAAAACATTTCGGAATGCGTTAAGGATAAAATTTTCAATTTTAAATCTTCTGTGTAAATCAAAAGAACGATATTTCCCGGAATAGAAATCAAAGTTTCCAATTTTTGCCGTAAATTCTTTTCTCGGAATCTTCGTTGTGGTGGCCGTGATGTTCCAACAAGATTCATGGCCTTCCATTTTAAAAATGAGTGGTATAATGGTGTGGAGAGAAGAGGGAGCATACAAGAAGAAACATAAAAGAAGAGTATCTGAAAACGAGGATAATGATAATATTTAGAGTTGGTAAGCTCTTCGTTCTGAATTAATCTTTTCCAGGGTAGATGCGTGTAACGACCCATCCAAAAAAGCATTATGTCCATCTTAAATCTGCTGTTTTATTTTTGATATAAAATTAAATCAATCCTGTCAGTATAACGCTAAAATGAATTTTAAATTCGAGGTTAGGATCCAAGAGTATCATGATTTGAGATATTTGCATCATTAGAAGTCATTGAATTGTAATTGAGAAAATAGAGAATTGATAATGAACGATAATTTCTGTTATCTTTGAGAGAGATATTTCACCCTAATCATTCTTTAATTTAAAATTCAAAAATTGGTGTTTTGCTTCACGATAGCGACAGATATGGATTGAAACACTTCCAATAGATTTATAGCAAAAGTTCAACACATATCACAGAGAAAAAACCTTAGCATGAGAATTCAATAATCCTTCCCTAAATCCAAATTTTCTTATATTATCTCTTATAGAAAAATAAGAGTTTTCACCTAGATTATTATATAAATTAAGTAATGGGTACATTACTTATACAATACTTATACAATTTACTATATTCTTCGCTTACTCTATGCATCAGATAATTTTATTTTCAAGCGAAATAGTAGGTGAAAGTGGTAAATTCATTATTAAATACATGACTGCCTCTCTATAGATAATATGTAAAATGCTAATGATTTCCAGTCACGTGAAGAGATCGATATTTATCTGAAGCGTCGACCAAAACTCATAGAGCGAATTCTCCCAACGAGGTGGTGGATGTAAAAAATCAAATCGCACTGATTTTACAGGCTACCATATTTTTTTTGACCATCAAGAAAATTTCGCAAATTGTAAGCTAATGCTTTGGCAGAGGAGATCTTCGCCACCTGCGCGAAATGTATGCCTCCGAATTTTATTGTACAGCATATAAATGGTTCCGAATGGAAGTGACGCTCACCCGCTTGAATTTCGTAGTGGTTTGGCATAACGAAGGGCAGCCAGCCGTAAAAATTGTGCCAAAAACATTGGTCCTACAAAAGGCATCGTATGGCTGAAATGGGAAAAAACCTCCGACATATAAATGAGTGGCGAGATTCAAATAAGCAACGGAAAGATCGTAAAAAATACCGAAAGATCTTAGCACCTCAGGGAACTTCGGGAGGCAAATAGAAGAATAAATCGACTTATATATTCTTCGGATTGTGCCTTCGAGAAACTTAACGGACTGCAGATTAGGTGACGCAAATTGGAAATTCTGAGATTCTTGATGGGTTAACAAATTTTTGAATGCTTGAGTTATCTAAAAATTCTTACATTCCTTGCCAAATTCGATAATGTTATATTGTTTATATCACTGAAATAAAATGCGTTGCGAGTAATTCAATAGTCCGGTAGCAGCGTCAACGAATAATTTCAACGAGCTGTAAGCTACCTACACGGCAGTAGTACATTTTAAAATTTCATCTCTCACACAATATTCATTTAACCTATGAATTAGCTGACTTTCACTCTGTATATCTATTATTCTACAAATGTGTGTGTAAGTTATCGATTCTACTCTTATTTATTTTGCTGGTCTTTTCTGAAAATTCTTTTGAGAAAATTCAAAAAGTTTATTTTCTATTTCTTTACATGTTTTGTAATTATAATCAATAATTAACGAGAAACATAATCTCAAACTCACTGGATGTAGATATGAAAAATCTGAACTCACATACTAGATGAAGTAGTTGTTATAACTCACAATTCCAACCATCAGATTCGAATGAGTACTCACACATCCAACACAGTATTTTTACCAAATGAGAAAGCTTAAAAACATGTGAAGAACTCCAATTTTACGATAGCAGATCTTTAAGAGTCACGCATTTGCTTCGTTATATCGCATCTTAAAAATTGCTTACGGAATATATGAGGCCATTTTCGTCATTTCACCTGCTCGACCTTTTTCTTTTCGCTTTTGCTGAGTCTCGTAAAGAAAGAGAACAAACGAGGGTAAAAATACACCCCGTCACAGAAGTGAATTACGAATAGGGCTTCGGAGATGTTGATGACCTGAAACACTATGCAAATCACCCTTTATTTCATACTTCCCAGACTTATCTTAGCCTTTGAATGATCATTTGAATACATAGATATTCACAAAATTTAAAATATTAGCAAGATGAATAGATGTCCTTCCAAATTGTTATTTCCTTGGACTTGAGTATTAAGACATTTTGCATTTTTTATAGCAAAGGAGAAAACGAAAATCGTATTTATTAATAATAGGTCCCGTTGTGTTCATTCGTTCTATCATCCTCCTCAACTATCATCTGCAAGTACTCCTGAAACCTATCCTGGCAATACAACATGATTACATGAACATGGCCGTGTGTTATGATTCCGAAGAGACTAAGATATTTGTTTGTATAATTAATAGACTGGATAATAGCTTAAGACTTTATCCAGGGGTGGTGTTCAACCGAATTCACAACCTGAACTATTTTATTCGGATACCGTAAAAGACCCGTGCTAAAAACATTGTTGATGACTTGAAAAACATTTTCCCATCAACTTTTTAGTGCAAATTCAAATATGAAGTAGAATGTGATCCAAAGCTAAACTGTTATCCCATTTGGAGTTGAATGAATCGATCAAGTGACTGTTTTTTGATAGACTGATTTCAAAATATAACACCAACGTAGAGAAAAATGAATGGAAAGTACGACTGGAAGCCATGCTGTACCCGACAAACCTTAAACGAGCTCAATGTGCTGCTATTTTACATCAAATTTGTACTCCTATAAGTGATATATCATACGGCTTTAAGCAACATAGTAAGATTCCCTCAAATGATTTTCGTTATAAATTCTATAATAATTAATCATTAGTGGTAGTTCTAACCAACTACTATTAATATGAAGTAATATTAAAATTATCAATCGTACCTATACGTTCTCAGAGAATTTGGACTTAATTTACAAAAATATCGAGCATAAAACAAGGTTGAAAGAAGGACCATAAGGAGTATAAAACACAAGTAATCAAACGGGGCCATTCTGATGTAAATATTGTTTAAAACTATTCTATGATAGAGACCGCGTGGTTAAATAGAGCACCGAATTACGACGGCTGTGATCCTCGGAAACTCTGAAAGCATTTGGTGAAGTTAGTTTCCGATGTTCAGTAGTGAGGGAGGAAAAAATTCGTCCTTGGAGATGAATCGGGTGGGGAGGGAATAAAAGGCATGTGGTGAGATGAAAAAGTTTTAAGACTTCCTCTGGAATTACAAGGTGGAGGGAGTAAAAAAAGATGAGAGGAAGGGTGGGAAAGGAAGAAAAGAATGGAGGAGGGAGTAAAAAATGAAAGAGTCATATCCTGTCCGTGATTTGTCAATCGCTGAGAATGGCGCCACTGAGGGAAGCGAATTCCGCGGAAGACACGTATTGTTTATAAAATCGGAAGCAACGATTCTTGGGATCGGATTGGTTTCAGAAAAACGGAATCATTTCGTTAAAAGCTACACACGAATGGTGATATCTATACGTCTTTCCCCACTCAACTGATCCTCCTTTTGAGTTCCTTTTGTTTTGAGAGGCCATCTAATTTTGTTTAGGAACCGCGTTAAAGTGGAACCTAAACAGGTGCTATTGCCGATATAATTTTGGTGAGGCATTCAAGCTGAACCGCTGGATATATGATCGGACCAAATGCCATGCAATATTCTCATGAATAAAACTTAATGTCAGAACAATAACCAAAGTACTCATGAGTAGCCACAAAATCCATAATTGCAAATATTTGTTACGGTATGTTCGCGGGTTTAGACAAAATACTTGTCAATTATCTCATTATTGATTTTAATCAGATTTTTTAAACAGATCAAATCTAGTACCTAAATTTAATTCAAAATACATTGGTTAATGAATATTCCGTAAGTCCATTTGTTAACCATCTGTGGTATATTCACATGCAAATTTTACTATTTCATACATATCTATTTCTTAATACAAATTGGTGTAAATCCTTTGTCCCTAATATGAAATTCCTGACTGGAAACAAATATTCTCTGAATCATTTTAATAAACTTGTGACAACTGCATCCATGATTTGAAAAGGAGAATCACAAATATCACTTATTTCTTTCGTATTACTCCAAATGGCGATTAACTTCTAAAACTCCAGTTGTGAACTGAAATTTTGTAAAATTTGAATTGAATTACTTTCCAATATGACCAAACCTTGACAGCCAAAATGGACGCCTAAACTCGAAATTTATGTTACTTATTAAACTAGAAACAACCATCTATTTTTATCTCCCGATTGTATCACAAATACAGTTAATAACAGTTATTCATGAATATTGTATTTGGTAACTGACGGAAAGACAATATTAACTCTACTATTTCTAGGTTTTTTTCTTTAATAGCCTTCATTTTCCTGTTTTCTGTTTGCTGCATTGCTGAAGAAATGCTATTGCCGTTGATACAACTGTCCTAATCGTGAATTCTAAATTATTCGGCTAGGTTAAGGTTTCCCAGCTTATCTAGAGTTGAGAGGGACCGAGGGAAAGGAGGACGTCGTTTTCATTTGGATAATTCTTCAGAAATTGTAAAACAGAATGTACTCTCAAATCAAATGATATATTGCTATATAAGTCATACCCAATCAAAGGAAATCTATTAAACAAATATAACCAAAGCAATAGGAAATGGGGGAATTCTTAGAGAATAGGTCTCAAATTAAGTTTATCGTCTCCATCTCATTCGCTCGGCACCTTCACTAACTCCTTTACTAACAAATTGCTTGCCACTCCGTAGAGTAAGAACTACCAAACGAATTTTGAAAAATAAATTTACAGCTAAATATTCTAATTTTGCATTTATTTAAAGTGTTCCTTCAGTGTAAGAATCGAATAATTCTAATTGTAGGGGCGCTGAATCGCTTGACAATCTAACTTTTCTTTCGCATGAAATAGCAATCGCGGACTAAATAAAACGTCTTGTGATATTTTGTTTACTGTAAACGGCCACCGGTGGAGTGGATAGCATTCCATCTAAGCTATCGCTCCTACCTGGGTTCGAATCCCGGCTGATCGGACAAATCCAATCAGGGAATGGTTGATTTTGTTCTTTGTTACTGTTACCTCGGTGAAGCACCTGCTGATGAGTTCATCGGAGCTTATAAGGAGGACTTCACCGGTGAAGGGCAACAGTAGTTAAGCATAAAAGAAAAATAAATAAAATGAACGAAACTGAATTGTTTTGTGGTTCCACCATTCTATCATCAAGATAAATCTTAAACTGTTAAGAATTATTTAAAAAATATAAATCCCAAATAAGAATACTTATGTGATATAATAATTCGATAGATTTAAAATTAGTCGAATATGTTCACTCGTACATTATAATATTAAACTGAATTCAAAGTATATTGTTCCTCTGTATGTACCGATATCACAGTAAGTTGAAATATATTGGAGTTCTTTGCTTAGCGATGAAATGCTCCTTCCTATCACGATGTCGGACCCGATAAATAAAGCCAAATTGTAATCAATATCAGAGTTTTACCATGGTTCCATCATAATCAGAGACCCAGTCTAAGCAAGTTGAGAAATTAGATAAAGCAACATAATATTTACTCGTATGAAGTACTTTCTGATTTGCGTCAAGGCAAATTTCTATAGCAAAATTGCCCATTGTTCTTAACTCCACCCGTTTCATAATTTATATTTATTCGGTAATACACCCTCTTCCTTCCTTACTTCGGACTGACTGAATGTGTGTATAGAGCAGTGAGTATATGCCAATCGCTGCAAATATAGATAGGAAACACAGTGCTCTTGCAGGTTTTTCTCACTAAAAATGGAAGATCTTTATGCAGTGAAACATTGATTGATAAAGTTGTTTGTTTCATGTCCATCAGGATTGCATTTTGAATTTCAGATACCCAGTAATGATTATTTGAGAATTCATTTGTGAAAGCAAATCTCCTGTTCCTGAAAATTTTACAACAAAAGCTAAGGACTTAACAACCCCGAATTCGGTATAATTAACTGGGGATGGCTTTAATACGTGGAAATCCATAACAAGTAATCAGAGAAATAAAATTCTCAAATACTTAAAAAACGTATTAAGAATTTTTCCTTTTGTTCGTTGCCAATCAGTTTTGGCGTATTTCTGTCATCATAAACATACACTCTCTCTATCGCGTTATCTCTATGTTTCAGTAATTGGATTTGGAAACGAATTTCCTGATATGCGTTGAGCTTTTTACAATGTCCATAGATATTTTGCATTCTCATTCCGTTGATTTCACTGTCAAGTTATTCTAAACTGAGTTATCTTAGGTTAAGCAAGTAATTACCTTAGATCCGATATGGGTCTCCAACAACCCTCAATTCATTTGCCTTCAGTTCAGCTCTAGACAGGAATTTTAAATTTCCTAAACAAATTATGCATTAATTTTATTTTTTTGTGTTTTACCATTTCATGTAGAACAAAAGAGAATAACTGCACTCTCGTTTAATATCTGTTGATACATTCTTCTTTATTGTCAATAACTCAGCTATGTCATCCTTCAAAGCCATTCCAAACTAGAATACAGGTGAAAGGTTTCCCATGATGCAAGCTGATGTCAGAGGTTGCCCCTCATACTTTCTACTTAAAGAGAGTTTTAGATCAAAACGAGGTTATGGAGTGATTCCACACACTAGACGTCCTCTTCGTAATTATAATTCACATTTCGCAATACGTTAAGTCCATTCTGTCTAGCATAGCCGATTGCGTAAATATGTCTAAAACCCTTTATATTCGATTAACCCCTTATATATTCGCTTTAGCTATTATCGCACATAAATTGAATACATATTGTCACCAACATGAATTTTCGCCAATCCTTTTAACTCGATATTTCCTTAGAAAAAATGTGCAAATAGTACATATTTATAAATATGCATTATTCATGACATTTTGTACAAGCAAGGAATTCGGAGTAAACAAGCGATAATAATAATAAAGATTTACAAATTGTTCACATTCTTTGAATTCTTCGGAAATTTTGATTCGGTTTTTCTATATTTTTGTTTTTTCCCTGAACAAGAAAGTGATGATAAATACGTATTAGGCAATACTGACATATGATATTCTCTTCCAATTACTCACTTTTATCTTACATTCTATGAGTAACGACAGCCCTACTGGCGACCAAGGACTTATTAATATTTTACACATTCACTCATTGCTCATTGCTATTTTATTTCATTGGCAACGAATTAATTGCAGTCCTCATACATATTGCTTGTAACTAACTTACGATTTTCATGGAATTGGATATAATTTTATGTACTATTTGTTGGATTAATATTGCGTTGCGAGGCGTGAAACTACTTGCGCGATAGAAATATTAAAGCCAATACAATTTTCGATTGGAACTTCTTCTAAAATTAAAAAGTCAAAGTACGGAGTTGTAACTACTGATTATTCAAAACAAACATCTCATGGAAGTTCAATTACCTGTACCTTCTCGTATTATTGGATATTATTTCTTCTCCATTGTCGTGATGAAAAGTCACCAGTCCTAATATTGATGCCATATAGCTTCCAGCATATCTAATATCTATCTAATAATTCTCAACTTTAACATTAACCACATCTGCCTTTCAGATTGCATGTCCTCCTCTTCATTTTTTTACACCATTACTTCCAATAATTTTCTTAGGAGACTCTCGGTCTAGTGTGTGCACAATTGAACTCCTTTTTCAATATTTCCATGAAATTCGTTCTCTTTTCGAAATACTTCTTTTGTCCATTTTATTTTCTTTGTTAACTGTTTCTTCCTGAGTTATAAATATAATTTTTAAATCATTCTAAGGCTCTAAAGATAAGTAATTCTCATAACTGAGATTATTCATCTACTCATGAATTGAAATTTTAAAAAATCGCGAAAATAATACGGATTACTCCTATCCTCCACAGTTGTAATAAATGTGTTCCTCTGATTGTTATATAGTGTTTGAGTTTATTTTCGAGTTTCGTGAAATCCACAGGTAGTGAAAAAATGTTTGAACGACACGTACAATCAAAGACTTGTAGGATTCCCAGTGGCTATTAAATATTAGAGATTTGCGGAATACGAGGAGCTGTAACTCTCAGGTTTTTTGAAATGCGTATTCATTTTCGAGGAATGTCTGCTTCCGAATTGTATAAAAAATAATAATATCGTTCCGCACCGTTTCGAAAACCAGTGAATCGCTAAGATTTTCCGTTCGCGGTTTGGCTCGGATGACTACTGCATGGAGATTATGGAGGTGTTCATTCTCTGTCTCTGGGATATAACGGTAAAACACAGCGATTTATGGGAAATAATTCTGGAATGAAGTAAAGTATATATAACTGCTCATTCAGCTCCGTATTGTTCAGAATCACCCAGTGCATTTTTTACTCACATAACCGAAATAAGCACTAAAAAATGACAATTAATGTAAGACGTCCGAAGTTTATTTCCCGTAGGAAAGCTTTCTTCGATAAACGTTGAAGTTATGCGTACGCAAAATTAAAAATCAAATTTAATTTTGTTAATCTGCGTCGACCCAGTTCAGGTCATTTGCAAGTGGGCTCCCACCGGTGACCGAAACCGGGAACGACTGCAACAAATAAGGTATCCAAGGATGCAAAATTTAATATTTAATCTAAGAAATTAGCATTGATCTGGATAGAAACACTCTTTCATTGCCTTCATTCCTATTTATTCTTAAATTGTGGATGAATAATTCAAAATGAATAGGACGTATTTCATATTTTTGTAACTCTAAGATACCTTAAATGAGTACAACGGAGCTATTCTCTAAACATTTTTTCCGTAAGATGAGCCACTGTAACACAGATTGAAAAGTAATAACTAGTGAAATTCTGCGTCTGCATTGCATTTTCAAGAGTTATGTCTTCTGATCTTACCCACATGTGGGGAATGTTTGCATTTCCCTTTTTTTCATAAGTATAGATATGTAATCAATGACCACTAAAGCTTTTCCTCTTTTCGTCGCGAAATCATGTAACCATTAAGAGAATATGAGATTTTTGGAATATAATTGCATCCATTTCGATAGTTATAACTATAAACTAGGTTCATTCATTCCATAATGCTTGCTTTAATACCATAATCATACCGCTATCATTGTTAGGAGAACAATGACGAAAATTGTCCTGGTATTTGTCCTGGTAAATATATTTCTTAATGGGAAACCTCTTGTCCTTTGGCACAGAAGAAAAGGAATTATATGTCTCATTAATATTTTTTAGTCTTATTCATGACTTTATGAAAAAGAACACTACTAAAATATGTCGCTTATTGACAATCTTGTCCCTAATTGTTAAATGCTATAAAATTGTAATTCCTATGCGCGCTTACGCAGGCTTTATCCATAGAAAATTGTCTCGGTGAGTATAAAGTTATCTCACTTTTTATCTTGCCATATAAACTCATTCCTTCCCAAGTTTTCGATTATTGGCTTTACAGACAGACATAGAAAATGCATCATTATGTGATACACAGAGTTCCATAACGTTTGAGAAATATTCACGATAAAAGAGGGATTTCTTAACGATAATAGTGGATTCCTTAAGTCAAGATAAACGTCAGAGTAGGAAGAAGAAAGGACGGTTCTTCTCTATGGAGAAGAGTTTTCCAACCTTTTCGACCACATTCGAAAATTCATTACTCACTAGAGCAAACCATCACCCTTTACAATAGATAAGAATATTCTAGCATAAGTATGTCTTATTTATGCATAGCTGTTGTGCAGATTAGGAACGCGTAAGCAAATAATTAAGACGATCCATAAAGAAAATATTAACGAGATAGTACAAATATAAAGTTAAGTTTTCGTTAGATAACGATAGTTTTCAGAACGATTCTACAAATACTTCCTTTGTATGAGTAGAAGTTTCTGATACCGAAATTTTTCTTACAAGATTTCGAGGCTAACATTGTTGGGCTAAAACCTTCATTGATTTCCTGGCGTTCGACGGCATTTGGGGCGTACGTTGGGCAATTCTGGTATAGATTAGCCTAGAAAAAATATTTCGGACAGAAAATTGTGAGAAAACCACCGTAGGACATATTAAAGCGAGCAACGCAGGGGCACGAGAAAGAAAAAAAGACGAAGTTTCGCCGTTTTGGTTCAGAAATGACGGGATCCCAAAAAGCGGCGGAAAAATCCAGGATGTCATGGGACATTGAATTTTAAAAAGCACGTGTTTTTTTTTCGGTGCCTCTCCCATCGGAGCAGAGTGGTGATGTGCATTTCGGAGTGAAGAGAATTCATGCATTCCCCTATGAGCACGATAAAGCGGGGTTTTAGTGAATGAGCTGGAGATGACATGAAAGAAAGCCGTGTGGAAAAATTTGATTTTAAGCGGCATTTACGAGATTGTTGACAGGCGCGGTTGTAAGACGATAATGTTGACGATGATCCACCGATTTTATGGCAAATATTTCTCGAAGGAAAGCTGCAAAATGCTAATATTTCTGATGGGAATCGTGAGGATGGGTACATTAAACACGGGCGCTTCTTTTAATTGCGGGAGAAAGCTGGAGAGGCGCGGTATACGACATTATAGAGATTCGCTTTTATGAGGCTTATGTCAATGAGTGTCTCTCCACTTACTTTTAATGGCGCCGACTTATGTTGTAAGGATGGTTATGGAAATCACGCCGAAAGAAGCTCCGACTGAACCTAGTCTAAATAAAGACTACTATTTAAAATACACACAGTACTGTTTTGAACCCTCATTTCTACCGAAGCGTAGCATAAAAGATTCTTCAACGGACAGTTTAAATCAAATTTGTGTATATAAATGAGTTAAAATGCAGATTTTTTTTCTAATTTCAACGAGGGAGCGGGTTGATTCAAAATTGAGTAATAAGTTATTACCGAACTATTATCATTCATATCAATGGATAACTCAAAGATTTACTTGCAGGAAATCGATAAATTTAATGAATCTTTCTAATAAAATTGCGGATGAACATATTCATTCGATATTATGGGAACTTGATTAGAATAAATGGGGAAAAGAGACTACGATACAAGAATTTCGAAAGGCGGAACTCAAAAATGAGAAGTTAAGGCGAATTGAATGAATGACAGAATTTAGAGGAGCATGAATGCTGATATGTGAAGAAAGTTCTACATTAGGTCAGGATAACGTACGATAAAGATTATACGAATGTTTTAGAGAGAGAAAGCATATATGATGCGAGATTAGAAATGTACCATTTCCTCAAGTATTCAGTGCACCAAAAGAGTTTTGACGGTACCTTAATGTACGGCGGCAAATCGGTTGGAAAGCGCTGAAGAGCAGCGGTCACCAACCTCTCGCACCCCAAAGACCCCTAAATTAAACATTTTTAATCCAGAGGACCTCTTACATACATTTTAGAAAAGGTACCTTCATCAATGCAGGTATCAATTGGTCCGCAGATTACCATTTGGGGAACGCTGACCTAGGATAGGTAGACATTTTTTTAAAATGAGATTGATGAGGAACAGATAGGCATGGAAGAACAAAATGATTCTGGGCCATCAGCTTTACTTACTTCCTGTATTACGAATAGATGATGAGGGATTAAAGTACGATCCAACAACGCATCATATTCCGAAATATCGCTAAAGCAAATCGTCAAAAATGTTTCGCAGAGAAAATTAGACAAAATGCTTAAATAAAATATATCTTCATTAAATACAAAAATATTGTGCTATTTTAAGACCATGAATAACAGATAAAGTTATTAAAGATTAAAGCCATCCTTTAAAAAACGCAATAGAAATTTGGAAAGAGATGGTGGGACGAATGGAGCTATTCCTAAAAATAATCAGAAAATGTTCCGACCATTGGAAAATAATAGTAGCAAATGTACTGAATGTTAAACTAAACGAGACTTAAGCGAGTGCCTAAAATATTTACAGTTTTGATGGGCAGTACACGTATTCTGATGGAGTAAAGAAAAACTTGGTAATGTTCACACTTTCCAAGTTTTTCTTTTACTCCAGGTCTTTCCACGAAGTCAGACCAAATAATTTAGAATTAATAAGTATACGTATTCTCTTAGAACTGAACGCACCGTGGGCATCTGTAAATCTAAATTATTGAGTCTATGGCGCAGAGGTAATCAACAGAATCTGGGAGTAGAATTAGCATAAAATGAAGAAATAAATCCGATGACACGGAAATCAAAAACATTAACTGAGCAATAAAGAACATTACGAAACGATATTTAATTTCATATCTGCCGGAAAACTAAAAGATTTTAAAAGATCTGTATTCTTTGATTATTCTCCTATATATTTAAAAACCTGTTGATTCGAAATAATTTTATTAAAAATAAACTTATCACAAAGATGTACGTCCATTAAACATTGAATGACATTAAGAATGAATGCCGAAAAGGGAATAATAATCTTTCGCAGGAAAGACAGATACATATTTCAATTTATAGAAAAAGGAAAGGTGGATGGGTCATAATTTTTTACCTTTTTGGTAATACGTTAGAATGGCCATTATCTCATTTTATAACAAAAAAAATCTGATGTGGCCAGCACATGACTTTCTCCATGTATAAGATGTAAATATTTATCTACGACAGTAATTTCGAACTCTATATTCAATCTAAACTTGGAAGATGAGTGATTAATTCATATATTATTATCTTTTACGTCACAAATATTATAAATAATGTTTTTCGGGACATGCTCGATGAAAAAAGTTGAATTTGGCCTTTTGCCCATAGAGCCCAGAGCGCCCACAAAGTACATAATCAGCAACTTCCGGTTTATCAGTATATTATGAATAACTCCTAAACAATAAGTGATACATAAATATGTTTCACACAAAAGTTATGGTAAATTACATTTTCTAAAATATTTATAAAAAATAGTATATACCTAAATATCATATTTATGGAGATATTTTGAAAACCGGAAATGAGCTTTGAAGAATGAAGCTCGACTTCCGGTTAACCGATTTACTCCAAAAACTAATCAACTCTAACGACATCAACCAAAGTACTATACATGAAATTTGGTGTTGATCCGACTAATAGTTTTCATGTTAGAGCGCCCACAAAGTACATAATCAGCTACTTCCGGTTTATCAGTATTTCACGAATAACTCCTAATCAACCGGTGATACAAAAATATGTTAAATGCAAAAGTTGTAGTAAAAAACATTATCTAAAACTTTTATTTCGTATACAATATACCTATATATCATATTTATGGAGATATTTTGAAAACCGGAAATAAGCTTTCATGAATGTAGCTCGACTTCCGGTTTACCGATTTACTTGAAAAACTAATCACCTCTGACAGCACACACCACAATACTATATATGAATTTTGGTATTGATACGACTAATAGTTTTCACGTTAGAGCGCCCACTGTCACACACACACATACACACACACACACTCACACACACACACACACACACACACACACACACACACACACACACACACACACACACACACATACACACAGACATCATTCCGAAAATGGTCAAAACGTGTTCTAGGGACCCCAAAACATGTATTTCCGTTGAAATCTCGAAGTCGATTTTTTTCATGAAAACAATACTTTCTCTATACTTCGTATATGGAGAAAGTAAAAATGATGAATGTTGTACCATGTATCCTCAAATTTCATCGGCTTAATGAGTTTTAAATTATGCATAGTTATCCATTGTAAGGAGAGAAACACGCTTATGATTCCTAGTTATTTAACTCAACCTCACAGAAGTACCCAAGTAAACTTAGGTGCGATATCCATCTTATTCAATTCTAATTGGATTCAAAACACATCTACATTGCGTGACATGCAAAGCATAACGAATTAGAATAACAAGCAGAAGATAAGCCTAGATCAGGTACACATCTGTAGCGACCGCCTCTTTTCATCGCCCTTATTTCAATTACTGAACATTGAAATCTCATCTTCATTCGTCTCATTGCTAAAGAGTAGCTATTTCACTTTCTACTTGGAAGCTTGGAGAGGAATGCAAGAGAGACAAAGATGGATTACTGATGAAAGTATTTTCATAGTACTGGAAATTGGATTTTCATTTAATGTTTGAACTAATATTTTCTGTATTTAAATTGTGTTCAGGTGAAAATTTAATTAATATTAACCCTCTATCAGTCGCGCTGTTATATTCTGTACAACAAAGACGGCTTTCCGGGCCCCGTTTCTACCTGGGTGGTTCCTTGAACCTCATGCCCGGGTCTATTCCTTTATAATAATAATAATAATAAATGGACTTTATTTGTGCGAGATTGAGACTAGAAAGTCTCTTCTTACACCTAACCCATCGTCTTATGCGAAACAGAAAGAAAGAGATAGTTTGCAAAAGTACACGAAGAAAACTAGTATGTGGATTTTTAAAAAACCTAAGCTGAGGGCTCAGGAAAAAAAATCCACTGCAGGAAAACACTCATAGGAAGGGGAGTGTGAAAAACTTGCGAAATCTACAATAGAAAATTATGTTTTTGATGAAGGAGAAAGAAAAGGGTTATGATAGACAGGCAGTAAAAATATAAAAATTGTACAAAAAGAAAGGAGAAAAAACATAACTGCATTACAAACAATCAGATAAAATAAATCAACTTCACTAAACTGACATTAATTATAGATGAATGAAAATAAACGTTGAATAATGGGAGATAAATCTCAAAGAAATGAAAAAAATGAAATTACTAATCTCGAAGTCGAATTTTTTCATGAAAACAATACTTTCTCTATACTTCGTATATGGAGAAAGTAATAAAGAGTGAATGAAATTGGGAGATTTAGTAGATAATAATTTGTTCGTGGTACAAAGAAAGTGATGCTTGCGCCGGAGATCAAGCTTTAGTAGTGAGAGTTTCGTGTAATAATCCGAAATGTGATCGTACTTTTTACTTTCTACATATACGAAGTATAGAGAAAGTATTGTTTTCATGAAAAAATTCGACTTCGAGATTTCAACGGAAATACACGTTTTGGGGTCCCTAGAACACGTTTTGACCATTTTCGGAATGATGTCTGTGTGTATGTGTGTGTGTGTGTGTGTGTGTGTGTGTGTGTGTGTGTGTGTGTGTGTGTGTGTATGTGTGTGTGTGATAGTGGGCGCTCTAACGTGAAAACTATTAGTCGTATCAATACCAAACTTCATATATAGTACTGTGGTGTGTGCTGTCAGAGTTGATTAGTTTTTGGAGTAAATCGGTCGACCGGAAGTCGAGCTTTATTCATTAAAGCTCATTTCCGGTTTTCAAAATATCTCCATAAATATGATATATACGTGTATTGTATAACTTATAAAAGTTTTAGATAATGTAATTTACTATAACCTTTGTATTTAACATATTTTTGTATCACCGGTTGATTAGGAGTTATTCGTGAAATACTGATAAACCGGAAGATGATGATTATGCACTTTGTGGGCGCTCTAACATGAAAACTATTTGTTGGATCAACACCAAATTTCATATATAGTATTTTGGTTGGTGTCGTTAGAGTTGATTAGTTTTTGGAGTGAATCGGTTGACCGGAAGTTGAGCTTCATTCTTCAAAGCTCATTTCCGGTTTTCAAAATATCTCCATAAATATGATATTTAGGTATATACTATTATTTATAAATGTTTTATAAAATGTAATTTACTATAACTTTATCAATGAAACATATTTTTGTATCATTGATTTTTTAGGAGTTATTTATGAAATACTGATAAACTGGAAGTTGCTGATTATGTACTTTGTGGGCGCTCTGGGCTCTATGGGCGAAAGGCCAAATTCATCGTTTTTCATCGAGCATGTCCCGAAAAACAATATTTATAATGTTTTTGGCGTAAAAGATAATAATATATAAATTAGTCACTCATCTTCCAAGTTTAGATGGAATATAGAGTTCGAAATTACTGTCGTAGATAAATATTTACATCTTATATATGGAGAAAGTCATGTGCTGGCCACATCAGATTTTTTAAGTTGAAAATATATCTCACCGCGGAGTTTTGTAAGCGCTGTAATTTGATAGCTAGTTCACCGGACAGATCATGATAGACTATATCGCAATAGTCGAAGTGGGGCATAACTAAAGAGTTTACCAATTGTATTTTCACTGAGGGAGGAAGGAAATTTCCCGAGCGCCGAAGTGAATACAGCGAGTAATTAACTTTTTTTTTAATTTGCACGACATGATCAGACCATGTAAGGGTCTCATTCAAGTGGAGACCAAGATTTTTACCGTTTTTTGAGTTGGATTGCGGTTCCATTTAATTCAAGCGCCGGTAGGCTGATTCTATTGACAGAGGATAATAATATTGGGTTCCCGATAAGAATTGCCTGTGATTTGTTTGGATTAATATTTATGAAGTTATCTTCACTCCAGTTTTTGATGAGTTGGAGATCGCGATTAATTTCATCGAACGATTGAGGTAGTTCTGAGGGGCTAGAGTCCAAGTAGATTTGAAGATCGTCCGCGTATAGATGAAATCTACAGGTTTTAATAACCTTAACACAGTCGTTAATGTAAATTGAGAAGAGTAAGGGGCCTAGAATCGATCCTTGAGGAAGTCCTCTGTCGATTTCAATCCATCTGGACGCCGATTCATTGGAAATTACTTTCTGCAATCGATTGTGAAGGTAGGAAGAAAACCAAGAAACTGAAATGTCAGAGAGACCTAACAGTTTGAGTTTGATATCCATAATATCTATATCGATTGAGTCAAATGCTTTAGTGAAGTCGAGTAATACCAACGCTGTTAACTTCTTACAATCCATTGACCTACGGATATCTTCGGTTATCTTTACTAGAGCGGTTGAGGTCGAATGAAGTTTCCTAAAGCCAGACTGAAATGGGTTTAGAAGAGTGTTTTGTTCAATGAATTCAGTAATCTGGCCATGGACCAGATTTTCGAGACCTTTTGATATGACGGATAGAAAACTAATCGGTCGATACTCTCTTTCGGTACAGCCATTCGAAGGCGTGTTCTTAGGGATCGGACTTACCATTAACATCTTAAGTCTTCAAATGCTTCTTTTTAGTCTTAAACCGACTGCGAAAGCGAGTAAATCTGTGAAGTGACGACTGTTGTAACACATACAACGCGCGATCGCTTGGGTAAGTTTTTCTTCTTCGCCTATTATAACGTTTACATGGAGTTTTTCACTTATTTCGTCTTTAACTTTATTAGACGCATTTCAATTTCGGAACCAAAAAACATCTAACTTTTAAGGTACTCTCTGAAAGCATATAAATAAATAAAGGTGAATGATAATATATTTTACTAAAAGTTGTTTACTTTTCAAATTATTCCTCTCAAATTATATTATTACCTAAAGTTTAGTAATCATAAATCATAATTAGTTCAATTAATTTTACAATTTTGGCCGAAAAACGATCTGTTGTGTGGAATACAACGCGCGACTGCCCGTGTTATGAAAAAAGGCGCGACTGATGAAAGTTTAATTAAATTAATCCATCTGACAATTAACAGGGTAAAATCAGGTTGCTTATGTCACCTTAGCATATCCTTCCTCATAGCCTTCGCGTATTCAATAGCTGAGTTCAACAGAATTGGGAAATTAGACTTTTAATGTATGATTTCGAAATTGTGAGATTGGTATGAATCGGCGCTTGGTGAAGACAATTGTACAGTTATATTTTGCGACTTAAAATGTAGCACAAGAATATACGTATAACCTTCAACGAAGAAACTTAGACACCGTAAAACGGCAAAACACGATCGCATTTATGAGTTACACCGTCGAATAATTAATCACGAAGTACCTTCTTCCGAAACATACGAGGACGGGTTCTTATGAAAGTAAGCTTCGTTAAGCAAATCTTCATTTTGAAGAACTCCCTACTTTGCGTTAATTAGAACCCAAACTTCGAGTATCTGGGACTTTACAGAGAATATTTCTAACAAATGAATCTTCTGCATCTAAAAGAAGGATATGATGTACATAATATTTTGATCAGTATCATCCTACCAAATATTATCAAAATCGGAGAGAACTGAATGGAGCTGCCATTTTTAATCCGAATCAGCCATGAATTCGAAAGAGTAAGGGAAACGTCTTTGCCTAACGTTCTGCAGGGTGCCCATACTTTTTGCGTAATTCAGAGCGACTTTCTCCCTAAAAACCCATAATTCACCGCGATGATGAGCCAGTATAATGGGTGTTATCGCTTTCCAATCAATTAGCCGAAATATGGCGGCAGATGAAAGAGGGGATAAAAAGAAGAACGACAAGGAACGGCTTGTAATAAACTGGCGTTGGGCCAAATTGCGGAAGAAGACAGTAAATAAGCTGCAGTCCCCTTTTCCTGGGTTACTGACTGCATCTGGAACGCACTTGAGAGACTTGCCGGATATAAAATTTAGTGCAGGTGAACTGCCTTGTAATTACTTCGGTACTGTGATTACATTTTATTATCCTATTATCATTCAAATTTATTTTTATGTGTTTCGATGCAATAATCTCAGCGCTAAATACTTGAGCTTCATTGCCAGTTGGATTTTTTAAAATATACTACATATTGCGATGATTACTGAAATTTTAAACCTGATAATGAAATTGTCTCTTCCCCCGTTATTATGTTATATTTCACAGCATACGTAGTCTGAAATTTATTTATCTATCAGTATCTTTAAAATATATACACTATGAAGATTCGATAAAATAACCTCAAAAAAAATTGTTTGATAAGGTATTCTTTACTTACTAGTAATACTATTGCTAGATAATTGAAGATCTTAAAAATACTACTTTAAAACACGTAGTTTAAAGTGCAGAAAAATTATTTAAATAGTTCTAGCACTATTTTCTTTACTTAGTGATTTTTCTTTTACTAATAAATAATATAGTATTTGCACTCATAAAACTGTTTTTACTCTTTTCAAATTAATATCTTATTCAAACTATGTCAAAAATTCTACTTCTGAGAGCACCAATAATAAAAAATCTGATGTGGCCAGCACATGACTTTCTCCATATATAAGATGTAAATATTTATTTACGACAGTAATTTCGAACTCTATATTCCATCTAAACTTTGAAGATGAGTAATTAATTAATTTATTATTACCTTTTACGTCACAAACATTATAAATAATGTTTTTCGGGACATGTACGATGAAAAACGAAGTGGTATTTTGCCCCAGCGCCCAGAGCGCCCATAACGTACATAATCAGCAACTTCCGGTTTATCAGTATTTCACAAATAACTCCTACACAATCAGTGATACAAAAATATGTTTCATACAAAAGTCATAGTAAATTTCATTTTCTAAAACTTTTATAATAAATCGTATATACCTAAATATCATATTAATGGAGATATTTTGAAAACCCGAAATAGGCTTTGAAGAATGAAGCTCGACTTCCGGATAACCGATTTACTCCAAAATCTAATCAACTCTAACGACACAAACCAAAATACTATATATGAAATTTAGTGTTGATCCAACAAACCGTTTTTATGTTAGAGCGCCCACAAAGTACATAAACAGCTACTTCCGGTTGATCAGTATTTCACGAATAACTTCTAATAAACTGGTGATACAAAAATATTTTAAATACAAAAGTTATAGTAAAACACATTATCTAAAACTTTTATTGGGTATACAATATACCTATATATCATATTTATGGAGATATTTTGAAAACCGGAAATGAGCTTTGATGAATGAAGCTCGACTTCCGGTTTACCGATTTACTTGAAAAACTAATCAACTCTGACAGCACACACCACAGTGCTATATATGAATTTTGGTGTTGATACGACAATTAGTTTTCACGTTAGAGCGCCCATTGTCACACACACACATACACACACACACACACACACACACACACACACACACACACACACACACACACACACACATACACACAGACATCATTCCGAAAATGGTCAAAACGTGTTCTAGGGACCCCAAAACATGTATTTCCGTTGAAATCTCGAAGTCGAATTTTTTCATGAAAACAATACTTTCTCTATACTTCGTATATGGAGAAAGTAAAAATAACATAGTATTAGTCACATGTATGCATGATACTAATACAATTACTTTAAGAATAGTTCTCATTCTGTCACGTTATCTGTTTACTATTCTCTGTAATACTCATACTTCTGAAAGAGGCAATAGTTAGATTTTTATCTTCTTGTTTTCTTAGAGATCAGTTCCGTTAGATTTGCATGGTTTTTGTATTCTTGGGACTATTTATGAGAGGAAAATACACATAGCGGGAATTCAAAGGTATATTATTATACCAAATAAAGTCACTGATGTCGCTCCATTAGGAAGACATCACATGAATAAAACCTTTAAACATATTCAGATAAATAAATATTAACCGATGATATTCTTCATTTTAAAGGGAGAATATCAAGAATGAATGCCCAAAGATCGTGCAATATGGGAAGGAAAAACATGGGAAAGATTAAGAATGAAACTCCTTTTTGAAATCTTGATGATGGCGTTTCCACGTTCTCAAATTTCTTTATTTAAATGGCAAATTTTGGAGCCCATGTAGTAATGGAATGCTATGATTCAGACAGCGGTTTCCACCAAAACGTGCTATACCTGAAAGCATGCGAGACCAGGTGACATATGGTAAAAAGTGACTCGTGAATTTTATACTAAGAAGTACATACATGAGCATGGGCTGATGAAAATTAAAATTTCAATGCTTCATACCATCCCTTTGCCTTACGTCATAAATTTGACTTAAAGGTTCTTCCTACTTCGAATAGGTACTTGAGGGCATTACGGGAAATATAAGTACGTATTACCATAGTGACCAATTACTTCGAATTCAATGTAATTCATTCGTGGTATCTGAAAAATTGATACTTCCACGCAATGAATTACGCTTTCTTTCGATTAGGCAAAGTGGTGAAAAAGGGGGAATCAGAACTTTCTTAAAAGTAGAAACGACATAGGAATAGATGAATATACAAAAATGCAATGTACATGCTCATAGAAGTAAAAAATAAATAAATACTCAAGAAAAACATTTTAGAATGTAAACTACTTTTACAATATTTTCACAGGCTTTAGAAGTGAACTAAGTTTTACTCACTATGATTATAAATGTAAGTGATTTTTCCATCTATTTTCGGGACGAACTTAGCAAACTATCATATTTTTATATAATAAGATTTTTTCTCTTCCGTGAACATAAGATAAACAGGATTACAGTTTAGAGTGAGATTGTGTTTGAATAAAATTATATAACAGAAATTTTCTGCATTTACATCGAGTGTGTAAGATTAGAGAGAGAGAGAGAAGAGATTTAAAATGTTTTGTGTAACTAAAAGGAGCCCAGAGTAGCTGTATTTATAATACTATACTCACTTCAATCTCTAATTTTTATATAAAACATTTCTTCAGTTCTTCTTCTTCGGCCTTTATCATCAGTTAGGCAACGCATACTTTTGCATGTAACACATTTTTTGTTCATTGCTCTTCCGTTGCCATATTCCATCCATTCTTTACACGCTACCTAGAATGCAATTCATATTAACGTATGCTACGAATACTAAATACATGAATGCTTCACAAAAATTATAAATGTACACTATATTTTTACTTGTACTGATGGTTGCTCGTTCTATTTGTCTTCACAAGGGAAAAGGTATTGGATGTAAGGGAGTGAAGAAAACTCCACATTGAACTCTCCACATCTCTGATCTACACTATCACACGCCTCTTTGCGTTTAGTAAGACTCGGCACAAATATAAACGGTAACATTTATAGAAATATATGAAAAATATTGCTGATGCCCCTGTTGCCAGTAAATAATTCATTGTTACAGAAAAATCATTGAAAGCAATATCATTATTAAATAATTAGCGCAATTTTATGGCCATTTGCCACAGAAAAATCAAAATATAACAAATTTATATATCTTGTTTTCGCAGTATCATTATATAAATATAATAGTTGCGGTAGAAAATAAAACATCAACTTCATTATTTTTCCCCGCATTTTTGTTATTACTAATGTAATCAAATTTGATCAGTTCATTATCTCTCTCGGCACCTCCTTTAGAAAAAGAGTTCTCAGAGTCGGAAAGAGGTATTGAGGAATTTTTATTCCGTGGGGAACCAAAATCTCTCTCGTCATTACTATAAGCATTCCACATTCCGCGAAACATAGGAGTGTTTCTTGAACAAATAAAACGTACAAGCATTTACTCTGTTGATTTTAGCCGCTTTCCTTGATCTTCCAGAGATTTCTCACTAATTGAACATGAAATAAAGTGAGGTCCTTAAAAGGGAAATCTTCTGTGACCTATGGAATAGTGAAATGCTATCCTTTGTGGACTCATGCCGGTCACTTTTCTTGTAAGTAATTCAATGTTCGAGAGGACGGGGGTTTCTTACAAGTATTCAAACATATTCTAGAGATTTTTTGATCTGCCGCTGTTTCCTAACTATACAAACTGAAATTTTTATTACATATTTTCTATTTGCAGATTATATAAAGTTATTTCAATATAATTGACTTGGCTTAAATTTGACTGGCATAAATTTTATGCAGATTTTTACTCGGATTACGCAGAAAATATTACCACACAGTTAATTTTAGAACCGAAAGGAGATTGTAATGATCTCATAAAAATGTTTGTTCAGAAATGTTTGCTAACAGATCTGATATTAAGCAAATAATTTACTATATAGATCCTGTAAAAAGAATTAACACAATTTTATGCTTTTATAGTTTATTTTTTAATTTATATCAGCAATTCTTGAAATCGACCTCTAGCGGAACAAAATTACCAGTATTAGACTTCACTAAAATATTGGATTATCAAGCATTAAACCTGTGGAATGTCTGATACTTAGTCTGTGTTTTTTATGTCGAATGTCTTTTCGTATAACGGATTTCGATCGGGAATTCAGAGCAATTTGTTTCAGAGATGACATTATTTGTACAATGATCGTGAAAATAATTGCCGATTCTCCGATTCTTCTAAGTCTCCATCAACTCACACAACGTTGAAAGCAATTGTTAAAAGTCAGAATGTTTCTATCCATGTTCAAATAAATTTCCCTGAGTAAGAGTCTGAAATGGTTATCGATAGCGCTTGAGTCAAAATAATAGTAGAAAATTTAACCCGTAGTTTTTTTGCCAAGAGGAACTAATGAAATGCTGCCAACAAAAACATAAATCATAATAAAAAGTAGTTTTGAATGCTTTAACTTACATTGGTGTACTCAAATATTAGTTGATTAACATGCTTAGTTAAGACCCCAATATCCTCAGCATGCTGATTACTCCACTGCACTTTTATTCGTGCTGAAATTAGAAACAGAATCCGAAGTCTCCTCCTTCTATAAATATACATTTCCGCAGGTCTTTCCTTCCTGAACGCCTTCCCCCATTTCTCCACAAACACCCGCTCCAATATCTCTGATCACTTTCCTCCATAAATTCCCTTCCCCTCAATCGACGCTGACATACCTTTAGCCCATCTCGAGACCTATTCCTCTTTACCGAAAAACTGCTCTCTCCCGCTTTCCCTTCCTCCCCCCATCTCCCTTCCCCTAACTCCCTCCCCCATCTCCCTCCCCCCATCTCCCTCCCCCATCTCCCTCCCCCCATCTCCCTCCCCCCATCTCCCTCCCCCAACACATATCCTCACCGGACCCCTTTCATTTGCCAAAGCGAACCGGACACGCCCACTCAGATGTAAGACAAGGGAATGGAATGGTAAAAGGTAAACAACCGCTCTGCCCATACCAACCCTCTCTCTCTCCTTTTCCAGTATCTCTACATCTCACTCACCCCACACTTTCCTCCTCTGCATTTACAACGCTCTCTTCTCCCACAACTGAGGTGTTCATGTGCCGACGATCAAAAGGAAGTTTCCATTTTTTTCGAAAATTGATATTGGACCTTTTTCTGTGTCCACGCGCATAAATCTCCAGGTAATGCCACACTAGTTTTACAGAAAGATATTTCGAGAGTGGAAAGTAACAGTGTAGCAAACTTTTACTTGATTTGGATCAGTTAACTGCGATATGATTAAAATTAGTAATAAAGAAGTTCAAAATTATTAAAACCTAAGGCTAAGTATTGCATATTTAATAAGAAAAAATTTGCTCAATTTTTTTTGGATTCTTGTTATAAGGTTAAAGTGACAAATATCTCATCGTTGTTCTTCAAAAAAATATATCACTTGACGAAGAAAGTGAGAGCACTGTCACTTTTGTAAGCAAAAAACAAGAATTTGATATATATATTTATAAAATTGGTACGGTCGGAGTGTTTGTAAGCATACAGTGTGCGCGTGTATTTACATTTGACTAATTGAAAAAGAATTTTTGTATACAAATCGATTAAGTTATATTTCCTACTACGGCACGAAAACTCATAAGGTTTTTCACAATCTAAAAGGAGAAATTATTAGTAATTAGTAAAGTAATGCAAATATTTTCCAATAAAAATTGTAATTTAACGTGTAACAGAAAGGGAAAGGGAACATTTACTATACCATCTATGTTTTATCCTTATTCTTTGATTCTGAAATTGAGAAAGTAGGTAAACACAATCATGAAATATTTATGTATATGAGACTGAATTCATCTGTAGCGGACATATCTGCTGACTTTTTTTGCGATAATTTTCGGAATTATTTTTTTACATTTTCATACGCATAAGTACCTAATACGTATATAGTAAGGTGATTACCTATGTGAGATTTTGAGAAACTAGAGGATTTTGCAAATTTTATAACGAAAACGCAGCATCAGACTACCACTACAATGCACCATTTTAACTTCGCAATAGTTAGTGTTAAACAGTTTCAGATACATAATGTTGTACTATATGAGAATCTGAAAGTAAAATAGGTTAAATTATTGTGAGATGATACTGAACTCTTTCTTTTCTCCTTTAAGTTGTAATTCTAATAATAACGATATTAAAGGTTCTTTCCAAGTAAGGCCATTATGATTTAAAAGCATCGGGACCTCGAATCATGGGACCAGTGGGAAGATTTACGATATCTTACAGAATACAAACGATATACTTCTATGGCGTTCAACTATTTGTCCACCAGTACGATCGAAGAAATCCATTGAGCGTACTCTTATCGATGCCTTCAAATATTTCCACCCTTTCCCTCGCATACTTTCTCCCCATCGGTAGAGCAAGAAGCCTGCAATTAATTCCCTCGTTTGCGTGTGGAACGCTTTCTTATCGGCGGGACGGTGTTAAGAAGAGGACGTGTGCAGAGGAAATGGAGATTAAATGGGACAGACGTGGGCGTCGATGGAGATATGGAAGAAAGGGTATGAATAAAAACGTGACGAGGAACAAGCGAAGGAGAGAGAGGAAGAAGAAGCGGGAAAGAGACTATCTTGTAGCTTATTACGTCCGCGCTGTCGTCGTAAAGTAGATCGCGCGACCGTATTAATATGGAGTGGCGTGATATATTGAAGGCGAGGAATCGGCTTTCTTCATCTTCGGATATGAATGGAGGGATAAACATCGGGGAAGATGGACGAGTTCGTTCTCCTGTGAAAAACCAAGAGACGGTTTGAGAGAGCATACATAAGTTGATTCTTAGAGGAAGGATTCGACGATAATTATAACTGAGAACGCCCTTTCGTAGTGGGTGTGTTGGCGTACCGTACTGAAAGTTTTTTTCGTCTTCACATTTAAAACTGTATTATGAAAATGAACTCATTCGAATTAATTTGTTTCGTATGATATAATATCATTATTTAGCATTTGAGCTTGCATCAGGAATTTAGCTATCTTGAGCATTTAGCATTATTTAAATATTAAATAAAACATAGTAATGATTTGATGAAATTATGATTGCATTTTAATAATATTTAACGCATAACACATTAAGAGCATTAAGAAATCTTGCATCATAAATATTCCCAAATGCCATCTCCCACTCCCAGATAACTGATTTTAAGCACTAAAACTCTTATGTACGATACTATTTGAATTAAGAAACATATTAATTGGAAAATCGGCGTAATGGAAAGAATTTTTAAATGTTTCAAACTTGGGAAATAATCGACAGAGCTACTTATTTATAAAAATAGTAAGCTGTTACCCATCGTTTTTAGAAATAATCATAAATAATTTATTCAATAATTGTGAATGAAAAATTACCTATAATGTTGGTGGGACATTTTATTTCTAAAACTGTTACCAAAATGATTCTGAAAATAGAAAATATAAAACAGTTTTGTCTTCTTAGATTTGTAAATTCACCTTTTAGGAAACTACTAAATATTTGGATAAGGGAAAACAAGATATTTTGCATTATTTAAAAAATTTCTTGATGTAACTTTTAAGAAACCCAACTTTTTATATTACTCAGAAAATTTCCACAACCGTTTGTAAAAACAAAATTTGAATATGTTTATGGTAAAGTTACGGATAACCAAGAAATGCATAATAAGTCACATTATTATGATTAGCTTATTTGTATAAATTGCTATAAACATAATACAAAACTTTCAAAAAAATATTTAATAAATTTAAAATTAAATAATTGGTAAAAATTCCAATTAGCGTATGGTTTAACAGCAATATATTATGTTTACGTTATAAAATATTTAAAGGGCTAGACTTTTCAATGATAGTTAACAATTTCATTTATAAATATGTATACTATTTCGAGTTATGCTATTGATTTTACATTGTAAAGAATTATCCTACAAGCATTCCTTGAATTCAAATTCAGCCGCATATAAGTATGGGCGTGGCGCGAAACGCATTAAATAGATATCGGAACGAAATACAAATTGAATGTTCACTTTAAGGCAGTGCGAAGTGCGTAAACCACCCATTACCCCCTTCCACGTCCATAATAACACCAATCAAACGAGTCGCCGAAGCAAATGTCTATATTTCAGAGGCTGGAATACGGTCGTAATTATTCGAGCAAATGTCCCCACCGGACAGTTATGAGCGGTAGACCGCTCTTAAGATTTACGCAATTGCTCTTTTTCTTATTTTAATAGTATTTATGTTTTGTTCTCCGCGAGTGTTGGGTAGGCGAAGTCTGGGCTCGGCTATATGATGCATACAAAATTACACTAGAGGACAATCTTTCTCACAGGAAGAACGTATTAAACGTGGGGGCACAGTGAGAGATAGGAACATTAGCGGTAAACAAGAGAAAGGTGTGAAGTGAACGGAGATCTTAATATGAAGAGAGGAAATTACTAGGAGAGAAAATAAGAGAAGATGCCATTTGAATCTTTTTGTTAATTAAATGCAATACTTGTTAAAAGTATTCATAATTGGTTAATATATGCATATCAGAGTGTATTCTCGACTGCTTTTGAATTATTCCTAACTATCCCATTTCGAGTACTACTACATTCAAAAAGTTCCCGAACTTATATTTTCCGCGAAAACACCGAGCAGGAGAAATGTAAAATTCTGATGATAAATTGATAGGTAGGTAGGTAGGTGGTAAATAGCTGTAATCATAAGACGTTGCCCTATCTACCACCAGAATTTTACGTTTCTCCTGCTCGGTGTTTTAGCGGAAAAGTTCTGGAACTTTTTGAGCGAAGTAGCATTTCCAAAAGTAAGTCAAAACATAATCGAAGTAGTATCGTTAAAATTACTTCGACAGTTGGTGTAATTTGGTACATAGGCTCCAACTGGGAATCGAACCCGGGACCGCTTTCACCAAAGCCGAACGCACTCTTTGCAAGACTATCCATGAGCCCATAATCTATTGGAATTGTCCTCTTAGAGATTATTTATTATCAAACATGTTTCTCAGGTTGATTTTTCTGACGAATTTATTTTTAATCGCATTCTTGATGTATTGATTTATTCCATCATACTCAGAGTTTTTATCGAATGAGGCACACGTTATTACAACTTGTGTTTTGAAATAAAAGCCTTCATTCTTTATTGCACTTGAGTATCTCCCAAACGAAAATCGCTATATTTATGGAAAATCAGAAATTTATAATCGTTCGACTAACTGACGTTTAGAAGAAAATAGAGATGTGACCCCAGATATATTCTCAAAAAGAAAACAATTTGAATAAGAAAGAAAGGTGAGAAGTAAGGAAATTAATTAAAAGAGACGAAATATGTCATTTCGTGAAAGATAAAGTGGGAGATTTCAGAAAACCACGAAGCAGAAGGTAAAGAAGAAAGATATCACTCGAAAGAAAAAGGTTGCAAGACGAATTATTGGTTTCAAAAAGATAACTGTAAATGCTGACCTTTGGTATTCCTCTCATGCCTAAAATTCACTATCGAATAGAATGAAGATGGGAGGGACTTCTCTAAAGCGTAGAAATAGGTCTTCTATACTTATTCTAGATTAATATTGAATTTAAAATAAGGCAAGATTATAGTAGTATTGTTATAAGTGTTTTCACACTTGAGCTCCCACTGTGGATCGAACCCGGGTCCGCCTTCGCAGAAGACCCGAACGCGTACCCACTTGGCTATCCGAGAGCCAGCAGGGTTGTGTTAAATTCTATCTTTAGTTAAAGTTATTTTGTTCAAGATAGTTAGAGAATTCAGAATGACTTCTGATATAAAAAAATGGGAGAGAGAATCAAGTGCCATTTGGCATTAATAAAAATCGATTCGCTAAATTATATGTCGAAAAAGAGAGAGAATCTCGTAGAGACAGTCAGTAATGAAAAGAGTGAACGAATAATAACTAATAGAAAATAGTACACCTACGTATCCTAGGTAATACGTTGATTGCGTAGACACAAATACAGCTATTAATTGCAGTGAAATGTTTCTACATTTTACGATGATTGAATATAAAATCATCAAAATATCACCAGGAAAATTTTAGTGAGTAAATTTTATTGTTGAAATTCGCTATTTTTTCTGTGAATTTTATTTAAAAAATCAATATTTTATTTCATTTCTTTCATTTACTTTTCAGAAAAAAGTTCCAAAATTTTAAAAGATTATCACTGCAATTACGCAATGGATAAATATTTTCGAACGAGAAATCTCTTACCATTAGCAAGTGAATTTTAAATTAGTCTGAATAATACTGAAGCGGAGCCAAAATACAGTTTGACGGGTTAAAGAAACTTCGGTTTCCATCGATTAAACCAAGCATCCTCCCCGCGCAGAAAACTCCCACGGAGGGAAAGAGAGATCTAGAGCCGCATTTGTTAACGATTTATTATTAGTGCTCATTGGTAAAGGGATCGCCGCGCGGAGTGGGAGGACGTTAAAACCGTGAAGATTTACGAGCAATTTGCACCGATCCCAGCGGCCGATGTAACTCGACGGTGTGAAATTTTTCACTTAATGACGGGCCTTTGGAGAGAGGATGGGAATAATGGCCTCTGGGAGGGTCATATTCACTGAGAAAAGGTGTTTATCGGATGGGTCTGATAAAAAGATGGGAAGGGAGTGATGAGAGGAGGGACGAAGTGGGCGGGGATTCGAGGGGACGGACCGAAATGATCGAACTTTGTTTCGAATATGCGAAAGGAAAAAGGATTGCGAAGAAGTGGAATTTGAGGGAGCAATGATGAAAGACAGCGTTGATCTTAACGGTTACTCTTCGGCGTCCGTGAGGAATGCCACTATATGACCCTAAGGTTTTCAATGAGCACGAGTTTGTATCAGCATAAATCATAATTTATGCTTAAATCGTACATTTAAACACGTGTAAACATGCGGAACGTTATGTTTTATAAATTTTCAGGGGGAAGATGGATGAGGAGATTTCTTTGCTCCCAATTTCACTCAAATGAAGGCGTTCTGTAATTATAATCATATTTCTATGCTTTCCTTTTTGAATAACCATATAAATATAGTTAAAATGTATGTTAGTATTTCACCATAATAAGTTATTTACATTCAGTTAATACACAATAGCAAACCAATAAATACGATGTATCTAAATACTTTTTCAAAACCTTCTGCTACTACTACTAACCAACCAACAACTATTATAGTAAGAAATATATTCGAATGCACAGAGCATATAACATTGCTCTTGCAACCTCCTACGAATCTATTCTAGTGGAGATAATGGAAGATGATATCAACTTGGTGTATTTCCTTCTTCATAAACTCATAGGGAAAATATCTTTTATTTATTTTTAATAGAATATTTATACTCTTCGGTAGCTCCAAATTTTCACGAGAGTAGATAACAAGTGTATAATTTCCAAATAATTGAATCAAATGCTTTCCAGTAATTCATATAATCTTTCCAATCAAAGATACCAATCTGAAACAGAAAAATAATACATGAATATGAACAATTTCACTTCTTTTAACTGTGTAATTGTAAAATTTAGTGTTCTTCTTTGTGTTCCATATATTTTTCTGCGGTCAGTTCTTAGCTTATCTTTTTTCTCTGAAAAGATTCATTGGCTTTGTAATCCTTTGAATATTTTAAACGCCATGGATAAGTTTATAAATAAAAACCGATTGCTAAGTTCTATCCCTTATTAGCTTAAGCGAAGACTATCTTTCGACGTAAATAAGAAAATGTATTGGCGACCTAAAGACAGAAGGATTGAAGAAACGAAACAAAGTTTACGTAAAATAATGATTTAAGGGAATTAGTAATTATTTTAACTAGGGGTGAGCCGATATCCTTTTTTTTTCCGATAGCCGATACCCGATATTTTGTTCCGATAACCGATATTTTAATCTGATATATTGTGTGTGTGTGTATATATATATATATACTAGTAAATGGGTGCTTGCAAACTGCAAGCAAAGAAAATTATGAAGGGATATGTGTCTTTTTAATTATACTACTGTCTATCGTATACCTAATTTTCAAATATGAGATCGAGTTTCATCTAATAATATAATAATTATTTCGAAAGCCTTTCACGTTTAATTGAGACGGGAGTTTTGCAGTTGAGACCTTAAAGAATACGCATACGTAAAATTAAATTAAAGAAATATGCCAAACAAATTTAAGTAATAATAAAAGTCTTCGTAAGATAAAAAGGCGAGAAATCGATAGATGATTCGTTACCTGTAGTACTCGGTTCAGTGCAAGGCATACTTCAATTGAATCCTATGCACATTAAATGGCGTCTAAAGCGGCACTATGAGCTCCGTTTCTAATTAAATAAACAAATAGAAATTAGGCAACGTAGTTGAATAATTTTGAAGAATGTAGAAAAAGAAGTTGAATTTAAAGCCCATATGGAGATGTTGGGAAAATATTTTGCATGCGATGATAAATGCAGAAATTGTTTTTACTTACAAAAATTATCCAGCGAACAACATAATCCGAAGGTCGTTCAAGGTTTTAGGACGTCCCCCTTTGGATTTCAAAGGCCTTCTACGCTTATTTGATACGGGAGATTTGGAGTTCATTCCTAATGAATGTGCATTCGTAAAATTAATTTAAGAAAATGCGCCAATCAAAGCAAAGTTAGAATAAAAATCTGCATAAGATAAAAATGCGGAAAATAAATAGACGATTACCTGTGAAGTATTCGGTTCAGTGCCAGACATAATGAAATTGAATCCTATGTTCATTAAATGGCGTCTACCACGACAATGAGCTCCGTTTCTAATTATATAAACAAACAAATATGCTACAGGTAACGTATCTATGTAAATAATTTTGAAAAACGTAGAAAAAGAACTTAATTCTAAAGCCCGTTTGCAGAATATGAAAAAATAATTTGAGGTGAATACAATAGAAATGAGTAAACATATTAAGCATACATTTTTAATCGCAGAAATTGTTTTACTTACGAAGAATCATCCAGCTGATACGTAGAAAAACGTAATCCAAAGTTCGTTCAAGGAAATCAGCGTATTTTATGAGTAGATTTTTGTTGTTTATTTTGATGAAAGTTAAATGTTCTTGATGTATATTAATATTACAAACAAAAGAATATTGAAAAATATTTCAAAAACTTCATACTTTCATCACGGCGTATGTTATTTGAACTGCAAACAAATTTGTATTCCACGTAAATAATGGTCGTAGCCAAAGTTTTTATCTTGGGAAGGGTGCAAATAAAAACAGTATTAATTTGTATTTAATTTAAGATGTTGCCGACATGGCGAAATTGGATGCAGGAAAAATGAAAATTCCTTTTTGAGGTATAATTTAGTTAAATACTCTCCACTGTACGTACATTTTTCATGCTTATGTGAATGAAAACATTTGGTTCTTCATGGACATTTATCGTTTCCCCAGCAGTATCCCATATCATTACGTAAGGTACTACGTATTAATTAAAAAAACGAAAATTTAACTTAATTTTAAATTCTGTATGGATAAGATGACAGAATAAATATATGTTATTAAAATAGAAGACGATACATAATAGGCATACAATTAAAAGCACAATTTTCACACACGAAAGGCAATCCAACATATACGTATAATCCTAACATCGTTCAAGGATATAATTTTATTTCCTTTGTAGATATTTGTTGTTCATTTAAATGAAAGTTACACTTTCTTGATATTCAATTATAATATGGTCCTTCAAGAAAGGCGGGCAGCAACGGGTTTGGCTGCCCGTATGAGCTTTTTGGTTACAATGTATCACAATGTATGTAGTATGAAATTGAGGCATACGTTACTTAAAGCTTCCCCTCCTAAAAGGAACATCATCAAAGAAGCCACACTATGAGGTGGCACGCGAGACAGGACGCTGGAGCTTATCTGTCGATCTTAAGAGAAACTAAGGGCAAAATACCAAACACACCGAGTGCGGTGAGAAAGTGGTCACTGTGCTAGGACTCCAACACCAAGGTACGAATTCCGGTTAGCAAGATTTTTCTGGCTATAGAATGGTTGAGTGTCTTTGTTAATAGTATTAGTTATTGAAATGGTGGTAATTGGGATCTTCCTGCTTTCATCAGAGATGTTATGAATATTGTTATTAATTATAACGCCATAAAGTAGGAATCGGAAATGGCCATTGCAAAGGAAGTTTTTAGACATAATTTAATATACGATAAATGCATTGGGTTAAGTGAGAATAAAGTGAAATACTACTATACAAAACTATACCGATTTTGATGCTAATGATTCGTATTGTTTGCAGTTATATTATTTCTAAATAATATCGTTGAAACTATTAATTTACATTAATATTCTGATAGTAATATTTTAGGATGATGTAAATTTCAGTTGTACTTACTTTTACTCAGGCATAGGTAGACTTGATCCGGTATAATACGTTCTTCATCAGTAATTAATGAGTATTTTTCATCGAAATTGCTTTCTTATCTCCCTTATATAGATTCAGTGTAGACTTTTCAAGTTAATCCTCGAATAATCTCACTACTTACATGACTTTTCCGATTATCTTCGTTTATAAATGGTCTCGTATTCTCTACATAAACTTATGTTATCACAGCATGTATTCCCGAATAATTCATTGACCGTGCAGATATTCGCTGTCCATTTTGATGAAAGTTACATTTTTCAACCTTCAGTCATAACATGTATGGAAAGAAAATTTTTGTTAATTATACCACTGTCTATTGTATGCATAATTTTCAAATTAGTGAGATCGAGATTCGCCAAATAATATGATAGTAAAATAATTATTTCTAAAGCCTTTCGCGTTTATGAGATACGGGAGTCTGTAATGAATACGCATTCGTAAAATTATATTAAAGAAATACGCCAAACAAAGTAAAGTCAGAATAAAAATCTGCTTAAGATAAAAATGCGGAATAAATAGACGATTACCTGTGTAGTATGTGGTTGAGTGCAAGACATTCTGCAAAATAATCCTATATTCATTAAATGCTGTCTACTACGACAATGAGCTCCGTTTCTAATTAAATAAACAAATAGACAATAGGCAACGTAATTATGTAAATAGTTTTAAAGTACGTAGAAAAAGAACTTTATTCTAAAGTCCGTTTGGAGAAGATGGGAAAATGATATTCATACAATGATACATGCAAAGATTGTTTTTACTAACCAAGAATTATCCAGCGTAGAACAACGTAATCAGAAAGTCGTTGAAGGAAATCAGTGTATTTTATGAGTAGATTTCTGTTTTTTTTTATTTTGATGAATGTTGAATTACGTAATATATTACGAACTAATTGTGTACTACGTATTAATTAAAGAAACGTAGAAAAAGAACTTAATTTTAAATTCTCTTTGGAAAGGATGACAGAATAATTATATGTAATTAAAATAGAAAAGAATAAACATAATAGGCATAAAATTAAAAGAACAGAAACTCACACACACGAAAAGCAATCCACCATATGCGTAAACCAACGATATCCTAACATAGTTCAATAATACCATGTATTTCCTGATTAGATATTTGTTGTTCATTTAGATGAGAGTTCAGTATATGATAAATGTATTTGGTTAAGTGAGCTATGAATTATAATATATTAATAAATTATAGTGTTCGCGAAACTAATGATTCGTAATGCTTACAGTTATGTTATTTCTAAAGATTGTCGTTAAACCTTTTAATTTACATTAATATCCCTATTTATTAATTTATATTCGTATCTATGTACTTCATTCTAGAATAATCTCACTACTTACATGACTTTTACGATTATCTTCGTTGTTAATGGTCTCGTATTCTCTACATAAACTTATGTTATCACAGCATGCATTCACGATTGATTCATTGACCGTGCAGATATCCACTGTCTATTTTAACGAAATTTACATTTTTCAGCATTCAGTAATAACATGTATCGAAAGAAAGATTTAAAATAGTTAAAAATGCATCAAACCTTTATCATTGCATATGAAAATAGGATCGTAAACAAACTTGTTTTCGATTCAAACAATGGTTGTTGCCATAGATTTAATTTTCAAAATGAGGAGAAAAAAACGTATTAAATTGGCGTTCAAACTAAAATTTTGCAAATTTCCTGCCGGAATGTTAAAATCGGTCGCAAGAAAAGAAAACTTTGATCCTTTAGACGTAATATAGACCAAGTCCCACTGCTTTACGATTACATTTTCATATTTTTATGAACGAAAGAAATTTGCTCTGCATGGCCATTTTTCGTTTTTCCCGTTTAAATACATTGAAAAATATAATCCTTTCTGGTCTCAAACCTAGGACAAAATCTGTAGATTTTCGATTTTTTCCCAACTCGACTGTCAATTATAAATCTCTCCTGAAAATTTCAGCCTTCTAGCTAGATTGGAAATAGCCAAACAGTTTGTATCAATGAGTCAGGATTGCAGCTTTATATATAGTAATAATATTGTAATAACCGCAAAATAATTCATATTTTTGCCTTATTTCTGCTAATTCTCGTAATTTAGAATCAAAAATGATATTTCACGACCAAAATAAGAATCTTTAATTAATTTCTCGTCTTTTGGTACACGTTGCGATTTTGTAGGACAATTATTTCTAATTTAATTTTGCAAATGAAATGAATCCTGCAAACGGTATATAACGGTATAAATTTACGTACATTTCTTTGTAGAAAAAATTGCCCCGACCTAGCATCGAATCAAGGATGATATCCGAAGACGTCTTGATAGTTTTCGTTGGGTATTCACGTCTTTTAATGATACCTTAAATTTCAACTCGCTCCGATGCCGGAAAGTGTCTCAAAAAAATTCCCGAAAATCAAAGCAATGCAATCTTAAGTGAAAAATCGGGAGTTTGGGGCCTTCTGGGATCAAACCCATGGCCCCTATGATCGATATCTCTATTTATTTTTTATATATCTAATAGATACATAATAAGGAAGCAAACAGTGCTATTTAGCACTGTAAAAAATTATGTTCAAAAGTTTAAAACATTTATTTAAAAGATCAATGTACACAATGTAAAAATTAACAATTTAATAGGAATTATTACGTTTCAGTACTTATTTTTAGCCAAAAACACAAGCTGCTTAACCTTATTAGGTTCAATGCTCCCCTTGTCTTAGAAGACACTAAATTTGCTGCGCTGAAAAACCTTTCTGATGCTACAGATCCACATGGTGCAGCTAAAAATATTTTGGCTACTACTGAAAGGTGCACATATTTTTTGCAATTCTTCCAATAAATAAGGGGAGCACACTCAATAGGCAATAAGGATCCCTGAAAATAATCCTCTAATTCATCCTCTGGATTGTCTAGTGATACTTTAATCTGAGGAAGAATGATATTGTATAAACTCAATGAAGGGCAATCCACTGTACCTTCTATTTAATTTAAAATTTCCAAACTGGTACCTTTTTTTTGAACGAGTCTTTCATAACATTAATAATTTCATTTTTAGCTTTCTCGACTGACTCTGGGGAAGAAAAGACAAAGCCTTTAAACCTTGGGTCCATCAGGGTAGCGACGGCATGAAAATGGGTATTCCCTATGTTTTTGAATCTCTTTTTTCAGTTTGCTATTAAAGATTGACCAAATGACTTGGGATAAGTTGTATCTTTGTCAAACATAGCATTTAATTTTGCAATCAGACCTATTAGCGGAATGACATTGGCAATGGATGATCTAGGCCCTTCCTCACTCATTTCAAGAGTAACACATCTAAATAATTGCAAGCAAGGAACAACATTTTCTATAAGTTGCCATTCTTCATTTGATGGTATATTACTGATATTCATTGTAGGGGCAAGTCCTTTGATCATTTTCTTTTGTTCAACATACCTCTCCAGCATCAGAAAGGTACTATCCCACTTTTTGTTTTGATCCTGAATGAGTTTATGCACCGGCAAATTATTGTTTTCTTGGTAAGTTATACGCAATTTGTTTGCACTCAAGGAATGCCTGAAACGCGCCACAACTTTCCTCACTTTGGTACAAACATTGGAAATAGAAGTCTGATTGAGCAAAGCCTCCCGTACAACTAACTAAAGAGTGTGAGCAGCACAACCTTCACTAGGGATTCCACACAGTTTGAATGCCCCAGCCATGTTGAACGCATTATCTCTAAGAAATAAATGAATGTTTTCCCTCTTAATTTTCCATGAATCTAGTGTTTCAACTAAAAACTCTGATATATTCTCACTCGTATGATAAACAGGACTAAATGGAACAACTTCCAAAAACAAGTTTTTCTTAACAAATTCTTCCGTGATGAGATGCACCGTCAATGATAAATAATCATCACCAGAATTCCATGATCAGAAGTCCGTGGTACAGGCGACTGTTTCAGCTACCTCCAACTCGTGCTTGACAAAGTCGCATGCTTCGTTGTATAAAATTGGGATAATCCTTCGGGAGAAGGTCTGGCGGCAGGGTACAGCATAGCGAGGCTCCAAGTATTTAATCAAGTCAATGAAAGCTTAAAAAAATATTACATCTAAAAGCAATGGAGAACAAAGCAATGAACACAATGTGATCACAATTGAAAAAATATTTACAGTTACTTTGAACTAATTTGAACAAAAGAAAGTTCTCGGCCAACATCCGACCTATTAGTTTACTAATTTTCTTCCTGCGAGGATCATCTTCCGTGTATGGTTTCCTCCAAATTTCATTGAGTGAAGGTTGAAATTTCATCTTCTTTGGCGTTGATGAATTTGATTCGGCTGGCACAAATGATGAACAATCTGATGCACTCGAAGATGGTCAAGGATCATCCATTTCTTCATCATCACTCAGGGGTGTTGATATACTTACAGTCGTATTTTCAAAACTAATTTCAAAATTCACGTTTTTCTTTACCGTTTTCAGTCTCTTCTTTTCCAGTTCTCGGAACTGGATCAAATGGTTGCTTTTTAAATGAACTCTCAAGTTAGTCGTTGTGTACGATCGAGAATTTTTTCCACGCGAGAGACACGTACATTGCAAAGTGTACAAGAGGCCTTATTGGGGTCATCATGTTTTACTACAAAATACTTCCACACGTCCAACATTTTGACTACCACGTGCGATACATGTGACCTCGGGTGAATTTTTGCGCCTTTGTTACGTTTTCAAAATACATCGCCAACTAGTGGATTATTTCAGAAGGCTGCAAACAACGCACATTAGTAAGTGCGGTGAAGCGGGAAAAGCAAAATATTCAAATGGGAAATAAACAGCAATTTGTTGAAAAAGTTATACAAGTGAAAACATTATCGGATTTTGATGCTCCGATACCGATATGCCGATAACCGAATATCGGCCAGTATTTATATCGGAATTAATTATCGGCTCACCCCTAATTTTAACCAAGTTAAACAATATCAATTGCTTCAGTCATGACAATGTGGTAGGACACCATAGCATAAAGAAATGAAAAGATAGTGGACCAAAATTCCAATGGTACAGGAAAAGTAATTATTTCACTTTTTTACAAGTTTGAACTATCATAATATAAATGAATACGTATAGTATTTTAATTAATTTAAGATAACCTTTTGTGAATACACGTGAAAATCGGTACCCAAAGGAGTAACGTTAGGGGTAGTAAGCAATAGTTATAGGGGAGACCGGCGCTAACAGGACCATGGGGCTGAGCGGATCTTGCTAAGGTCAGTCGCTTCTCCAATCCGAAAAAATATGTCTTCTGTATTGGTGTGTTTAATTTTAAGAAAGTCTTGCACTCACGTCAGCGGCCATTCCGGGAAGAGTCCGTGTTTTATCGTCAATGTAATTTTTGTGAACAACATAAAAAGATTTTTCTGCTCAAGATATGTTATATTTCTATTTTTGCAATCTTATGAAGAAGTAGCTGTTGGACAATGATATACTAATAAGTGTCCAATCATTAAGTATTGAGTTATTTTTTACGATTTTTGTAATTGACTTTTGCTATTCGGAGCTAAACGGATCACAAAGAATGAGGCGAAACGGATCATGACCTTCAAATTATCTTTAAAATTAACAATATATTCTTAGTCTCGGCATACGTGGTCAGAAATAGCCATGGAAGAGGCTGTGCAGAAAGTAAAATCTAAATTTATAACTCTGCTCCAAGCTGCCGGACACTACGCAGTACCTTACACATTGCTTCAAAGAAAAATATCTTCTCTCACTGGTATAGTCCAAGTCATGGGGGATAAAACTGTAATGGATTCTGAAAAAAAGATTTGCAAATAGAATATTTCATCTACCAAAACTAGGATTTAGGTGGACACCAAAAAATGTAGGGAAATATGCCTTTGATTATTGTGGACTCATGAGAATCGCTCACAATTTTAGCCAGGAAGCAAAAATGGCTGGCCAAGATTGGTTCCACAGATTCCTCAGACGACATTGTCATCCATCTGTCAGAAAACCAGAGGGGCTATTAAGAGGAAGAATAAATGCTTCAAATGCGATGAATGTTATCATGAGAATTGCTGCGACAAGAAGAAGTTTAATAGTCACTTAATCTGTACAGTTTGAGAGCTAAATATGAATGCCAATTAAAATTTAATGACTTTTTATTAATAAATAATTAATATGCGTTCATTTTCATCACTCACTCATATTATATACTCATATTATATACTCATATATATTCCTGTTTTGACGTATACGCACCATTATCCGTTTAACCCCCTTAATGGGGGCTAAACGGATATTGGACGGTTGATGGTTAATTACATTTTTGTGAAATTTTCCTCAGCAATACATACTTATATAACCTTCCTCATTCGTGTTATGAAGAGTTGAAATGTAATTTAAACAAATTTAGAGAAATTTATTCCCAATACCTTTTTCGCAATAAGAATTGGGAGTGGAGTTATCCGTTTAGCCTCGGTCTACCCTAGTTATTTTTAGCTCTTATCTACAAAATTTATGCTGGCTGACATCATCAATAAGATGGAAATACTTTATTGGACCTTTATTGTTTACCATTATGAATAATAATAAGCCTCTGTATTTGCTTAATAATTTCACTTTTCCTCCTTCTCTCCTCTCCCTTCCTGACTTAATATAAAGTACGGAAAGTTTTTCATATTCTGTCATATAAATCTATCTCCTTCTATAAATTATTCACAATAACTGTCATCAATTTTTGGAATTCCCTTCCAACTATAGTCCGTGATGCAAGAACTATAAATACATTTAAAATTGTATTATTTGATCATTTGTTTAATCTAGAAAATTGAATATTGCATTATTTCATTAGTTTCGACTTCTACGATTCTTGTACTGTTATTTACAGTTGTTCTAAGGTGGCTTTCCACAGGACATAATGAAATTTATTTATTTATATACCATTAAACGTAGACTATAATCATTACCTTTCAGTTAATTTATTTAGTAACATCTTGTAATTGTCTTAACTAAAAAACAATTAGCTTCAAGCAAATTCACGTCACTTTCCCGATTGTATAGATGAGATGGTAACGAACCGCCGCAGTATATCTTAACTGAAGTTTGAAAATTGGAGGGAAAAAATGGACGTCGAAGTGAATGAAAGGGTTTCCAAGAAATCTAACTACGTTTCCGAAATGGCGTTGGTGCGTTTGACACGGTAGCAGAACGAAAGGAGATGATTTGGTCAGTTTCATGGGGAGAAAATTCGGAGAGGCTTCGTAAGTAAATCTTTAAAATTAAATCTCTTGGATGATGGCCCTATTGTGCTCGATCAGCGTGAGTATTAAACCCTCCACGAATATAAGCCAGAATATTCCTCACGATGGATGATCTTTGGAGTGGTAAAGACTGGAAATCTCCTCACTGAAAACTTGAAACGTCAAAAATTTTGTTTTGAGGGTTCTGATAGCGAGATTCAAATAGCTAAAACCCGATTTTTTTAATCTTATAGTTACCTGAATATTTTCAAACTGTACTCGGTTCCAATTTTAGCAAAATCAGGCTTTGTCTTCATAATTCTTGAGATCACTCTTAGGCTAGTGAGAATATGCCATTTTTTGATATTTCTGAAAGCTTTAAACAAATTACACTCAGCTCTAATTTTACTTCTAAAATAGATTTCATGGCACAAATGCGGAGTACCTAATGACTTTTACAGATAAAAAATCCAGTGCTAAGACTAAGAAAGGCAGAACTTCTATAATGATTCAATTAGAATAGGAAACAAAAAATACGTGAAAGGACTTCCATTCACTGAACGCGCTATTGGTAAAATTACAGCATTGGATAGTTTAAATAGGTATTCATTTGTTAAATTTAATAGTCACCAATATAATCTAAGGATAATTTATGATTATTAAGTATCGAAGCTATTGTTAAGGTCATCTTGAAACGGAATTTCACACAGAAAGGCCCATCTCGCATCGAGACGTATGCAGGAGACTTCAACGCCCGAATGAGAAATGGATCCAGAAAAACCTGAAATCTAAAATTTGTAGAGCTATGTAGTTTTGTATTCATCATCGGTATTAATTAATTCAATTACTTTTATTGTATACTCTATCCAACTCCATATGGTGCTCTAATTTCTCTCCTGCCTTGATATCCTGATAACTTGATCTATACTGTCTAGTTTACCTGTTTATTGGACTTATTCTTCTTTCAAATTGTGGTAGCTCACATACTAATAGGATGATAATCATGTATATACAAATTCTATCCGAAATATATCACACTACTGTAGTGGAATCTATGTTTAATATCCAATTCAGGAGTTATGTTCATCCTCCTCGGTTCAAATCTACGCATCCTAGAATAATATAATTTTAATCACATTAAAATTAATATCAGCGGCTATAAAGGACGCTTAAGTCATAGTAAAGATAATAAAGGATATATTGTTGCTAAGTTTTAACTCATCGCATATAAATGCTTCTTTTGACAATATAAACCTTTTATTATTCTTCGTCTGTACTGAGAGATGCGATTTGAATCTTTAAAAACTACTACATAGTCAAGAGGTTCCATGAATTATTTAGCTTTCCTATGATAAATAACTTATCTACCTCATTCCTTATTCTAGTAGTTTATAACCATTTGAGACTGAGATTATTAGCTTTTTGTGGATTAGGAAACAGAAAACCAAGTTATTATAGTATAGCGATAGCTTCCAAGGAATGCAAATCGCATTTCCAATAATAGCTCCGAACTTTTTCCATAAGTCGCGACCGCCCAGTGCCAACTCAGCGTCCTTTGAATTTCTCAAATCACGCAGCGGCAAAAAACGAAGTGTGACACAGACATGACTGTCGTAATAAGTATGGAATCGTTCTGGGAAGCCGCGTGGGTGGCTATCGAGGACTAAGTGTGAGAAGCGAGATGCTGTCCAAAGAAAGGGAAGATATAGGGTTAAAAAGGGGAGAGAGTATGTTATAGGGTACAGTCTCCACCCCATTCTTCGTCGCGTCACGCACCGTCTTTTGTTTTTGTTTCAGACGCTCCCCGGCAGCCATTTGTTTGCACTTTTTCCTCCGTCGCTTCTTTTTTTATCAAACGACGGCCACACACCGGACTCATCACACGCCACTCAAGAAGGTGAAACCGCTTTTAAAAGGTTCTCACCTCTTCGGGGAAGGGGAAGCTGCGGTTGCACTTCCGATGAGATGGGATCCTATTTCACAGGTGATCACCGCGCGGCTAATCGTAGTGCGTGGGTGACGTAGGCCACCCACACACGCACGCACTCGGAGGGCGAGTGATATGGGAGGGAAGAAATCCATCAGAACAGTAATGAGGCGTTGATGGGGGAGGAAGGGGGTATGGGATGGGGGAGGAAGGGAGTTTGGGATGGGGGATCCGGAGGGGGAAGTGATTCTGTAAGTTTTTAGGGGATAGGACGGGTCTAGGAATACGTCCCTCCGAATATCTGCAGAAATTAAAATCGTGAAGAAAGATTAGGCGACGAAGGAATGTCTAATTGCGGTTACCTGGTCGATCGAGGGCCACCTAACTTAAAATAGAGCACTTTGGCGCTTAACATTGAAAATGATAACTAAAATTAAAAATCGATTGGTCAAAATTCAGTTGGAAAAATGTGACTGCTATCAGAAAAAATGCTAAGTCAATGGGCATTATGATCTCAAGATTTCGTTAGAGAAATAAGTACTGAAACTGATGGATACTGTTAAATTTAAGAAAACGAACATCAAGTTCTACCGAATGGCCGATTATCCACCTTTCCTACAAAATATTTTTGTAAATATTACTAAATTATTAGTGTATAATAAAATAATATATATATGGAAGAATAAAATTAGTATCGATGTATGTCTTTTAAGATCAAAGTACAAATTATTACGGCTATCAGGTCATTTCAAGTAAGAGTAAGATAAGATAGCATAGATAATGAGGACTGAATCGCTTGAAAATAAGGGTGGTATTATGTTTTATATTATTTACACATACATTTTAGTAGAATATAGGCTAGCAATGCTTCATAAATATAATTAATTGCTATGTCAATATATCCTTTCTTTCTTCCGATAATAGTGTATTAATTGACACACATAAGAAAACAAGCTACAGTTATATAGTAGTTTGTTTTGATAATATGTTAGTTGAGATAAAGATCCACCGAGTGAAGGATGAAGTGATCGACTTAGTATATTTATTGAACTGTACTTTATATAACTTTGTTGTTGATTTATTGAAATAATTCAGCTATCGTCAAAAGGTAATGATTTTCGGATAGCTTTATTCTAATGTCTTCAACATCGTCTCATCATTTCAAGTTTCGAAGAATTAAGATATTTTCCTTTAACAGTATAGGAAAAGTAAAGATACTCTGTTTGGAAGCATTTTCTTTCGGAATTCCAGCATATATTCAGGCGGAAACCTTGAATCGTTTTTTGACAAAGAGCGAGATGAGGTGAGGATATCTTCGCCCTCAGTCAATGCAACCGAGTTACTCAGCAGCTTTCCGTCGGACTTGCAGACATAGTAAAGGCGATTCACACCGTCTCCTTCGGATATCGACAGTTCCAAGTCCGTCGGATTCGAAGCACAAGATGGAAAGTGAAGTTCCAGGCTGATACAATAATTGCGGCAGTGACGCGGACACTTCGCCATCGCTTTCGACGGGAAAACCTTCGGCGGGAGTTTGAAATTGCATTGCTCTATTTGTTCCTCGCTCCGGTGATAGATCATTGACTCGGGATAAAGGTTGCAAATTCCTTCCTAGAGGAATGGATTATCTTTTTTGTGGATGGAATAGTTTCACATCAGATTGATGCTATTGTATTCACGTCCTGGAGAATTTATAATCGATTTGCTTTTTCGATTAAAGCGACATTTTGTGAATAAAGCTGCAAGAGTAGCATCCAATCAATCCATCACGTAGACTTACGTTTACTCCAAGATTGATGGTAGATTGTATGATCTTCTAGAGTAAAGTTCATTCAGTTCACCATAATATCAAATTTTACGAATCCAAATATACTGTTTGCTTATATATGATTTTCGAAAAATAAATACAATTTTTTTACTTTCTCCATATACGAAGTATAGAGAAAGTATTGTTTTCATGAAAAAATTCGACTTCGAGATTTCAACGGAAATACATGTTTTGGGGTCCCTAGAACACGTTTTGACTATTTTCGGAATGATGTCTGTGTGTATGTGTGTGTGTGTGTGTGTGTGTGTGTGTGTGTGTGTGTGTCTGTATGTGTGTGTGTGTTTGTGGGCGCTCTAACGTGAAAACTATTGGCCGTATCAATACCAAACTTCGTATAAAGTACTGTAGTGTGTGCTGTCAGAGTTGATTAGTTTTTGGAGTAAATCGGTTGACCGGAAGTCGAGATTCTTTCATTAAAGCTCATTTCCGGTTTTCAAAATATCTCCATAAATATGATATATACCTGTGTTGTATTCCATATAAAAGTTTTAGATAATAAAATTTTCTATAACTTTTGTATTTAACATATTTTTATATCACCGGTTGATTAGGAGTTATTCGTGAAATACCGATAAACCGGAAGTAGCTGTTATGTACTTTGTGGGCGCTCTAACTTAAAAACTATTCATTGTATCAACATGAAATTTCATATATAGTACTTTGGTTTGTTTTTTTAGAGTTGATTAGTTTTAAGAGTAAATCGGTTAACCGGAAGTTGAGCTTCATTCTTCAAAGCTCATTTCCGGTTTTCAAAATATCTCCATAAATATGATATTAAGGTATATACTAATATTTATAAAAGTTTTAGAAAATATTATTTACTATATGTTTTGGTTGAAACATATTTTTGTATCACTGATTGTGTAGGAGTTATTCATGAAATACTGATAAACCGGAAGTTGCTGATTATGTACTTCGTGGGCGCTCTGGGCTCTATGGGCGAAAGGCCAATTTCATCGATCATGTCCCGTACAACATTATTTATCATGTTTTTGGCGTCAAAGATAATACATTTATATATTAATCACTCATATTCCAAGTTTAGATGGAATATAGAGTTCGAAATTACTGCGGTAGATAAATATTAACATCTTATATATATGGAGAAAGTCATGTGCTGGCCACATCAGATTTTTTTAAATAATGAATCTACTGATTGTTTCTTCAGATAATTTCTCTTCGTTTTTTCTGTAATTAATCGTACAACTTTGATTAGGATTACTTTAGAAATACTTCAATATAGAACAATTGCAACTCGAAATTATATTGCAGATCGTATACCCATTTTTAAGTTTAAGCCTCCTGCAAAGGTCTTCCAGATTTTCAATTTTGGCCAATTTAATAAACAAATCAATCTAATTGGGAAAACTGGTACGGACAAATAAATACTTAGAAAAGCAAATAACGAATTTGCCAAGTTTACTCTGGCTTATAAGTAAATCTAAAGATAATCATAGATCGAGATAGGACTTTTCTTGTTTATTGTTGAGTGTATGTATAACCAAGGGATGACATGTTAACAGTGTCTACAAAAGTGATCATTGATAAGGAAAGAGGTAATAGAGGAAGCTTCGACATCCGTTTCTCGCAAAGGCAAGGCAGAGAGCGGATATGAGTATATAACGAAAGGAAAAAAGAAGTAATAAAGTGTAACTGAGAAGGTAAAAAGAGCTGCATAAAGTAGGAACGCCGGCGCGCCGTAAAGAGCATCCTCTGTAGAATTAGCAATCATCGCAATTGAAGATTGAGTGGCAGTTTAATCGCGGATATATCGGAACTGTTGCTTAAGTAATTGGTGCAGATAGGAAGTGCATGTGGAAGTATTCATGCCCTGTTATAAGAGGATGGTAATGGCTATCTAAACATTCTGGCAGACCTAACACAAACACTTAACCTAGCCATTGCATGAACAATACGATTATGTTCTGAAATAAAATGGGTAAATATCTCAAGATTCAAGAGAAACAAATATGGAGTTCAAACCAATCACATAGTTTTAAGGAATGAGGATAGGAAACAAGTTTGCACGTGAAGTTGTGCGACTGAAACCCAATGATAAACAGAGGTGAAAAATAGCGATGACTGGGACTCGAACCCAGTCATGTCGCTATTTTTACCTCTGTTTATCAATCGCATAGTTTTGTTTTTTAGAGTGAATTTGGGTAATATTAAAGAGTAAAAAAATATTTCAAACAAGTTATAACATTCTTCTAGAAATTTAGAGATCTTCGAAAATCTTAAGCGGAATCACAACAAAAGGATCATAGAAATTCAACGAACAGAGTGAGTAACTAACGATGAAGTCCTCCAACGAGCAAGAATTTGTCTATGGAGAACTTTAATAAAAAGACGAAGGAAATTAATCAGGCGAACTTTGAGCCATGCGACTATTCTAATGATAGAGGATCGTAGAGAGAAGAAACTACAGAGGCAGACCTACTTAGATTGGATTATGAGAAGCTAATGAGGATTTGTATTAACGTTAGAAGCGGGTAATTAATGGGAAAACGGGCGATGTGGTAAGCTTATCCAAGCCAAGGTAAACCCACAATGACAGCTCAGATATTTTATTGAGTTAAAATATAAATGAAAATCACTGCATTATCATGAATGTTCTTTTAATTTACGAGATTCTTAAACTTTATTTTCCCTTTGTAGTAATATATGAGTAAGGATAAGCTAATTAAATCTAGTGAACGGTGTGAATGGAAACAATTCGTAAGTAGCGTCTATTGCAACCATAAACAAGACTGAAACAAAAGTAAAATAAATACATTTCCATGCATCAAAGTTATGTATATTCCAGTTCCAAAGGACAAACGAAAACAACGTCGTTCAACAAGATACGATAGCCGAAAGTGGAGTTAATGAAATTAAAAATTCCGTTTCCCTATTCTAAAATACAGTCATAGAAAAATAGAGAGATTTAAATTAGAATACGCATAACTCTTTAATGAGCAGCATAAGTTTTCCTCTAGAGTAAGGGGAGTGGAATGCCGGCGATGAATAAAATCCGAAGCGATGACAAGAGCGGCCAAAGTGATTAACCGCCGCAAAACCTACTTAGGCAGTTCCGTTGAAAGTGTATGACTGGGCTAAATTAGGCGCGGGAAACTCGGTTCGGAAAATCAGTCCATTGTCTTTCCCATTTTCGAGAAAAGGCGTGGGACGGAGGAATCGGGAAAAGAAGTTCGGCTTTCCTCCGCTTTTTGCCGGTGGCGCAATCACAAGTTTGCTCCAAAATAAATACTCGTCCACTTTCTCGGGAGTCGCATGCATCATTGGACGCCGTGGGAATAGATCGACGCCTTCAGACGCTGCCTACCACGACTAAGCAAACTTCCGACGAAAAAATTCGCCATCGGTTACCTTTTCACTCGCTGTAAACTAACTTAAACCTGAATATAAAATACTGATTTATATCAGTAGAGAGATTGGCAGTTGAATCTGCTGGGATTGGATGAAAGACAGGTTTAGAATAAAAAAGACGATGGCAGTTACAGGATTTTGGGAACTGAATTTGAAATTTCACAGAAATATATATATATATATTCGTGGATGGTTATGCAAAGATGTTTCAACGTCATCTTAAACAATAACCCTCCGGTTAAGGAAAATAGCTTCTGTCTACATTTATATTTTTAAAGTGATCCGTACCATAATTTAAAATATGTCTACAGTTTTTTAACATAATCCATCTCAACTGCCGAAATTAAGGAAATCAGAGAGCGTCTGATATAGTGGTGAGAAATATAAACCATTTTAGTATTATAACATCGCTAAGCAAAAGTATTAAATTGAAATCAAGGAAAGGAGACGGTTGAGAAGAAAACTTTTCTCCAACTCCATAACTGAAAAACTCTAGGAAAATATTAAGGGTTTGATCTTTCCGGCTGTTCTAGATGAATATGTTTTCATATCTTTTGAAAGGATTTGCTTAGGTTCTGGGAAGACAGGACATTTTCTACGCCGATCGAATTAATTAAATGATATGGAAAATAATTTGAGAAACCAATACATTTTTTTAGCAAAAAAGATTTTACATAGCGTTTATTTTTGCCTATTCATTGCGCGAAGGCGTTCAATAATTAACGCGGAGAGTAAAAACGCATTCCAGAGCTGCAATGATTTATCTTGGGCGAGAGGCGCCTTCAATGCACTCTCTTCACCCCTCTCCCACAACACTTCCTTTCTCAAATCCTCCGACTTTTTCTCCGAGCATCCCTTTCGGTCTATCACAGGAGCCAACATCCCTTTGTCCATCGGAAGGCTGAGGAGGATGTGGTGGAGACTGGTTGTGGGAACGCCGTCCATTTGCTGTGAGTCAAAGCGTGCAGAGGATGGGGAGGAAAGGAGGTGGAAATGTACAGGAGAAGAAAGAGCGGTGGACGAAAGTTGCACGGAATGGTATAAATGATAGAAAGAAGAAAAAAAAGGAATTGAAGTCTATGGAGTTTTAATTTTTTATATTCTTCGAGATTTAATCTAGTGTTCACTTCCCCATTACGTCCTAATACGTCATTTTGGTTTCAGAAACGTTGTGGTCAGTCTACGATCTAATACATTTGCCTACTAACTCTGTTAAAATAAAACATCTGAAATGAATACACAAAATTAAAATCGTACTTAAAACATCCTCAAAATTCCGCAGTTTAGAAAAACAATTAGATCTCACAAAACTGAACAAGAAATATTTATCAGAAAACGAAAGGAAACCAGATTCAAGAAAGCAAGCACATGCTCATCGTAACTTAAACGACTTCAAAAATTAAAACATATCGACATGGAAGAATAACAAAATCAATAAGTAGAGTGTAACGCTTTATTTACAGTGAAAAAAGAACAGAAAATTTGAAATGCATTAAATGAAACGAAACGGAGAAGACGAAATTGAAAGACAGCACGGTTATCGACAAATTGAAATGATGAAAAATTCGTTGTGTAAGGATTAAGACGAGGAAAAAGTCATGAGAAGAAACGTATTTAAGGAGAGGTAAAGGAGAGTAAAAATACGAAGGAAGCAAAAAGGCTGAAAGGAAGAAATGCCTAAAAAAGAAGTGAGAAATTGACAGGAAGCAAGTCGGGTTCAAGCAAACGAGGTAGAGAAATAAGAAAGTAAAAAGATTAAGGAGAGAGGTGGACGAAGCGGAGGATACTGCATGGAAAGGAAAAGAAAAAAGTTTTCATGGAAAAGTAATAGTTAGGAGAAATAAAGTAAAAGAATGTAAATTATAATTAGAAATAGAATAAATAGAAATCAATATAGTATATAGAAATAGTATAGTATAATATAAATAGAAATAAAAATAGTACGAACGAATGAAGAAAGAAGATATAAAACACAAAATTAAGGGCTAAGAGCTGAAATTAATGAGTGGTGATCTATACAAAGATAGAAATGTAAAGACTAAGGAGTGTAAATAATGGAATAAAAGTAAAACTGAGAGAAGATTTGAAATAGGAAACTTAAAATAGGGAAACATAAGATAATGAGAAACTTTAAGAATGGCTCAAGAAAATAATAGGAATATAGTCGTACGAGTCCAGTTAGCCGAGAAAGAGAAATTCAAGATCGAAAATATGAAAGAAGAACTGAGGAAATGAAGATAAGGGAGAAGAAAATGGGAAATGGGCGCCGGATAAAGACGAAAAGAAAGGGACGAAAAGAATAAAAGGAAGCACAAAGAAGAGAGAAGAAATTGAGAATATTCGTCACGTGATCGAAAGGGAGGGGTGGGATTAAGCAAAGGCGGGGAGGGGAGAAAAAGCGTGCCTAATCTAAACTTCCTGTCTCCGCCGTGGGGCTCTGCTGCATCATCTGGTGTAATGAAGACTAATACAAGATGGGAAACGGAGGGAGGAGGACCATGGAGGAATTTTGAGGGAAGTTCGGAATGGTGATTGAAAAATGGAGGGAGGCCATTTCCGAGGAATCGGTGGTGTGGGGCTCTTGGAAAGTGAACCTTTGGTTTGGCCACAAGCGTAACTGGCCGTTGTATGTTTTAAGAGACTTTCCTCTGGTAAACTGAGAGCATTGTAAACACGACTCTCTTGACAAATATTCCGGTTTCTCTACACCATCTCCGACTGTAAGGGACTTCCTGTAATACCCGTAGTAAGCAGTGGATATTCAATGAGAGTATTCAAGGTGGCGACTTAATGAAAATACGTCGAATGAAGGAAATAACTCGTAGTTTTACAACAAAAATTCGCTGACAATTGTTACGACTTTAAGTATAATGTATTTTCCTTATTCTAAATGATAGATTTTAACATCACTCATCACTCATTGCTGTAAATTTCATAATTAAAATAAGCAAATTAATACTGATTTCATTGAGGTGCCCGGATATTTTTACTGGCTTACATATTTCGAAGACATAAGAAGTAATGAAGGCATATTACGAGGGATTTTAAAGATCTTTAAGACTATATTTGAAGTCTATGGGACCTAAGATGGGTCCGAAATCAAAATTCAATTCTATGAGCTTCGAGAATATGGGAATGTAAATGTGAAATATTTTTAAACTTTAAATGCTGTCGATCAATCATTTCTGAGAAATGAAAATTTCTTCGCAATATTTCAAAAACTTACATAATTGAATATCGTTGAAGTTTGCCATAAATATATTTTATACAACACAGAATATTTTTGATCCTTAGTAGACATTTTGATAATAATAATAATTCTATTCAACCATTCAATACGATATAATAATAGAACTTAGCATAATTCTTAAAACATTTGTATTTATTTAGTATTTATTTAGTATTTCTAATAATTAACATATATTCATAAATTATTTTTAATATTTCTCCTATCAATATGAAAATTATAATTACAAATTTGCTAAATTATTAACGAATGATATCTCGAAAATTTTAATAATAGATTATAAATCTCCGAAAGGATTTTATACTACACAAAATTATTAAAACGCTTAGCCAGCTATGAAGCATTAGCTAGTTCGATTCACATTAAACGAATACAGCCGAGGGCGCAGATAAAGGGAGATAGAAGAGTGGAAATAAAAAGGAACGGAGAGAGTAAAAAGAGAAAGCCGAAGAAAAGAGGGGAGATTGGGTCGTAAGATGACTGGGAGAATGAGAGAGATATATGAAGAGAAAAAGAAAGAGGCCAAAGGTCTGAATGGCCACGATACACGTGAAAAAAGGGAAATAATGTTCCCGGTTTTTCCACGAAACAGTTTTCCTCCGATGAAAGGTATATATTAAGAGCGGAGGTAAAGGAAGAATCGTGTCCGAAAACGGAGATTTTTCATAAACGAAACGCGCTCTATCTCACAGATTGGCCATGCTTAGGGATGAAAACAGTGAAATTGAAATCTTTTAAGAATTGAATATAATGGGAAAGGAGCTTTTAATCTCAAGAACTGCGGCGTTGAAAAGTTCCTCGTCGTATATTCGAAAGTAGAGTTTTCGAATGGACCGTGTTTCATTGAAAGCGTTTCCTTCCATTGTAAGCAGCTTCCAATTACTTTATTTGTTCCCTTTATCCTCAAATTCAATTGACGTATATAATTTAAATAATTTTTGTTTGAACTTTGACATGAATCTGGGACAAGGAATGATCGTTTCTATTCTGTATCTGATTTTGATATTTTCCATTCATTCACAATGTCCAATTTTTATGTTCTTTATTAATCATAGGAAGTACTTTAGGTTTGTAAATCCGTTAGGTAGTTTTCTTCTGTGTATTTTTTTTTCAAGGTATCTCTTTCCTTAAAATTGATATAACGGAGGTTAAAAAGAGATTTATTAGTCTCGATCTAAATCTAGTCTATCTTAATCTAAATCAAGTCTCAGTCTTATTATCTAAATACTTAACAAGCTTTTACCAAGCGAAATTGTGCTTATAATTTTTTTGTATATTATTTAACATATAATTGACAAAACTAGTTTAAGCTAGCCAGAACTCTATAATCTCAATTCTAAATAAGTTATACTTTTGTATCAGTATCTTATGTTAATATGTTATAATTTGCTCTTTTTTGTACATTCTAATGACTTTCTTCTCTGTACTTTTGCAATCTATCTATTTCTTTCTCTTCTCACATGAAAAGGGTTAGGTGTAAGAAGAGTCTTGATAGTCCCAATCTCTCCCTGAATAAAGTCCTTTATTATTATCATTATCTCTCCTTAATAAAAGACGCTTTATAATCATTATAAAATATGTACGATTCTAAATCAATCTCGTAATATAAGAAGTCATTAAGTCTCCATTTTTTATACATCCAGAGGATTCACTTGAATGTTTTTCAAGTTAATATTCCATTTACTTAGAGCTAACACAAATAATTTCTGGAAAAACAATACTTTCCTTGATTCACCACTGATTATTTGAATGTTTGATTTCTTTCAATCTATCATGACAAGCAGTGTTACCCGAACTAATAAAGCGATTGATATCCTGGGAATATATCACACAACTACCTCAGAATTGGAATATCTAGACACCTATATTTTAATACGTATCTTTCGGATACAGCGATCCTATTTTTAGTAACGACAGTTCTTCCCGCGTTCTATCAAGTATCTTTATGTCGAAGAGAGAAAAATGGAGCACTGAAGAAGTGCCGTCGACAAATTGTGGTTAGAAAAACCGAAAGAGAGGTGCAGAGATCATCCCCGTGGAGATTTATAAACAAAACCTACGTTTTCAGCTTGGAAAGATCAAATCTATTGCCATGATAAACATTTCCATAATCACCACACTATTATTATTTTATTGGTACAATTTTGATCGAGCAACAAGGATGGTAGATGTCGGTATACTAGATCCTTACCAAACTTGGCATTGAAGAGTTTGTGCGCATTTTGCTATGGTGCACATCAATACTGATATTTAGGAATGATCCGATGACATAATACTTACGAGAATAACGGATAACTCCGATGAGATAATGATGATAAAAATTAAAAAATCCCATTATGTGATCGTGCAAATGATGCTCAGCGGAAAAATATACAAAACCTTCCTCTATCATTCAAAGATTCCGCGAGGATTTTTAAAACGTGTAAAATCTCTTCAACTCAGCCATTTTGCTGAAGATCAAATCTAAAGCTGAATCAAAAGAGCGATTGATATGAGCATCATTTACAGACTCATTAGTTATGATATATCTTGGTATCCCTCATGTACATGCCACGAATGAAGAGGACGCTCACAGAAACTTCAAAAAAGGTGATTCGCAGTCTTTCCATTGAAGTTCCTTGAGGAGCCATTGATCAAACGATGGGTCAACGCAAACGAGAAGGAAATCCCCGCATTTTGTGAGTCACGGAAAAGCGACAATATAAGGATTTGTTTGTTGTGTAGCCTGGAGGTGTGCGCTCATTAGAGATCGGTGGCCCGTAAAAAGGAGAGCTATCTGCTCGTGCCAGCAAACAAGGGCGGGCCCACCCCACTCGGTGACCTCCCGCTTTTTGTGCCCACAGAACGAGGTCACCTTCTCGCTACCTTTGTTTCTTCCAAACGGGGAAATCCTGGATTTATTCCGATGCATATCCAGGGATCAGAATCTTCTGTTTTCATGTTTTTCTCCGATGAATGAGATTGAGGTTTGCAGAGTTGATGAGCTAGGTTCATCTCAGGGGGAGGATCAAACTTATCTAGTTTAAGATAAACATTTGCTTGATTACAATACAGGTTTGAGGATATCTTATCATTTTTTAGGCCAAAGAGGAAACTTTGTTAGCGAAATCATGTGTTTATGTCCCATTTCTCCGATACCAAACGTCACAGTTTTGCATAATGTTAAAAGAGGGCTATATTCACACTTGTCGAGTTTACCGAAATACAAGTATTTATTAGAGATGGAGGTTATGTAGCACATATCAGAATGCAGCCTCTTCTAATAAAAATATATATCCTGAGCTCAAACACAAACAAATGAAAAATTTTAAAGCACGCAGCTAACGTTTGCAAATCTAGGGTTGTTCACTGACCGTAGAGGCCAACGCACGGTGATAGATCTGGACCATCAAGATCGGAAAATAAGGAAACAAATTTATTATATTTTAAAAGCTCCAAAATTTTAAATTTCCTCTGCATCCAATTTGAATGGCAGTTCCCCTCCATCATACTCAAGTAACTTTCACCGGAGAGTACACCGTATTAGGTACTTTCACAACACAGGTAGTTTAATTTAATTATATACGTTTATGCAGTACTTTTTTGAAGAGGATTAAGAAGTAAGTATGTTTATTTAATAATTTTGATTGGATTTCATAAATTTTAGGTTGCTGTTTTGCAGATGCGACTTCACAGCGAGATCAACTAAAATTTCTAATTACATAGGATGGAAGTCCTTCTCTTTCCTTTTAGTTTGTATTCCACATTCCATAAATATACCTTCCAACAGAACAACAGCTAGCATAAAACTGGAGAAACCTCTATAACCTGGTGAAATTCTCATGCAAATGCCTAAAAATGTGAATGTTTTAAGAGATAAGCTTAAGTTAAACTGTATGTAATTTATTATTGTGTAGCTCACGGCTATCTCCTCTGCATTAATTATCTCGAGTTTTATTTATTATATTCATTTAATCTATTCATATGTATGTGACTGTGTGGATACCTTACCATGTAATGTATTATTTTAGTTAAATGATAGATAATACATATATATATATATATATATATATATATATATATATATATATATATATATATATATATTTAGATATGATAGCTCTTATATATCTTACATGTATAGTGTAATTTAATTGTACAGCCAACGGGAGGTTTTTGTAGGGGTTTCCCTCCCGTTTTTGGGCAAATGCCAGGCTTACATTCATTTTTATGTTCCCCTTAACATTGCCACCTGACCAGAAGGTCAACTTGTAATGTAAACCTAAATAAAAAAATAAATAAAATAACTCATTCAAAGAAATACAATAAATTTTTCTCATCATTGCGGTGGAGTAAATCGTTGATGAAACATAAATAAGTATTTCTAAATTAAAACGTTTTCCTCAGTGCAATGCTATAATTTAATTTAGTACAAAACAACACTTTATTACAATGCTACCTATTGTAACATCACAAATTCTTGAATGCAAAAATTTTGTTATAAAAGAAACATCAAACTTTGTTTATTCGTAATTTACGTTGACAGTAAAAAATGTGAGTATTACTTTAGATAGGAATACAGCTAATTTAATATCATACATACAAAGTGATAGTAAATTCAAGGTTAACTCAAATGGAGGTTGTATTATATAGAATTTGTACTAGAATTGTATTGGAATTGTAGATTGTATAACTGATTCAAATTTAAAAGTGGCTTTTCTGCTCATTACAACTGATGATGTATTCCTCATATTACTAATTAAAAACTCTACATACTACTATGAATAAGTATGATTTTTTAAACTGAATTTCATTTTAATAAAAATATAATTCATTTTATAGGTAAAATTCTTACTTAAAATTCAAATTTTGAACAATCCAATCCAATCCAAAGAAATCTCAAAAAAGACTTTTCGGCTACATTTTACTTAAGGCAAAACTGTTCACGAAAGTCTTTATATTTACAAGGTCTACGAATACTGTGAAATTTTTCGATCATTTTTGCTTTTGAAAACGATTAATATATTCACAAAAACTCGATAATGGTGGTGTATAAACTTCCTTTCGATGCAGGATGGAATAATGTAATTAACATGTTAACTAAAATCAACCTTACGAAACATGAGTCATTATCTCGATTTAAATCTGATGTGATGTCATACTACGTTGTTTACACCTATCTGGCATTTGCTGTATCGGCTCCGGGGAGTTTCCACGGAGCAGAATTCCCACGATCATTTATCTCCATGTAAATATTTAGCTCCGGCTGCTAATTTCCATCAGGGATTCGAGGTTGGCTTTTCACACGCCGATCCCCCAAACGACACGCTGAACTGCATCGAATCGAATTAACGACACCTCCACGCATAGAAATGGTCATCTGATTAAGGCCCCTCTCTTTATCCGGCACCACCGGACGCGCGAACAATGTCAGCCATGCCGATGGCCTCCCGCGGAAAAAGCAACGTCACCCGCACGGAAGGACATACACTCGCTCGATTTTTAATATTGACCATCGTTTTTAGGCACTTTCATTAACCATCTAATATAATCCTTTGCTCCATTTGCATCGATTTCATCCCATTTGCATCTTAATCGGAGAAAGCATATATCACCAGTAGATGATGTGTTGAGTTGTAATAGCAACATATCCAATTTATTGCATCGATATGTTTTTTCTGCATTTTCTATATATATTTGCATATACTTTTTGTATTTTATGTAGTGTTATGCTTTGTGTGGAATCTTTTCGAATTTTTATTTAATTACCCTTCTCTATGGAAATTTCCCAAAACGAATAAAAATCAAATAATAATAATAATTAGGGAAACACCTAGAAGAGCGAGTATTACCTCTCTGATATACTTAAAGATAACCTTCTGAGCCTAATTTGTGTAAATATCAGGAATGAAGTTTTGGAAACTTTTCCATATAAAAGCTATTAATAATAAAAAATCACGTGAAAATATTTACTCTCATTCCATTACCCATGTTGTAACGTATACAACATGTAATTAATTACAGTCCTTGAATTTTCGGGTACTAATAATTCCTGGTCCCTGCGACCAAGTAGTTATTTTCTTACATTGGCTGCTAAACGAAACTCATATTCCGAACTCTCGCATATTTTTTTAACTTAGTGGACGTTATTAAATGAAATAAAGAAGCCTTGCATTATCAGAGACCTATCGCAATTCAATCCTTATTAGCCAAAATATTGAAAAGCCTAGTGGTTGACAAAATTTCATCAGATGTAAAGTCAGTGATAATTAAAGAACAACATGGCTCCTTTCAAGGAAGATCAACTTCAACCAACCTACTCTGTTACCGAAATTTTATTTTAAATGCCTTTGCTAATCAATACCAAGTGGATGCTATACACACTGATTTTTCCAAAGCTTTTGATAAAGTTAATCATGCACTCTTGCTTGCAAAACTGCAGGCATATGCATTTGGAGGAAGTATACTGGAGTGGTTCACCAGTTACCTCAATGATAAAACATTGGCCGTTTGTTTGAATGGATTTAAATCGTATACTTTTAAAGCTCATACAGGAGTTCCCCAAGGGTCTCATCTTGGATCATTATTATTTAACTTATTTATAAATGATATTGATAAACATTTATCTTCATTATCTTTCTCACTTTATGCAGATGACTTAAAGATATATTGTATAATAAAATCAAATCATGACTGTCTTACACTTCAATCTTCCCTGGACAGGCTGTCTAATTGGTGCACTAATAATCAGATGATATTAAACAAGTCAAAATGTCAAGTCATATCCTTTTATAGGATTCACTCTCCCATTAATTTTGAGTACCAAATAGAGAATGAATTAATACATAGAAGGGAATTAGTTAATGATCTTGGGGTGCTTTTTGACACTTGTCTAAGTTTTCAACCTCACATCAATAATATTACTGTGAAAGCCAATAAACAACTTGGATTTGTGTACCGAATTGCCAGAGATTTCAATAATATTTATACCTTTACACATTTATACTGTTCACTGGTTGTCCCTATACTGGAGTACTGCTCTCTTGTGTGGTCTCCACATTATAATACATTTAAGCTAGAAAGAGTACAGCGAAGACTATTGCGAATTATATCCCATACATTTAACTTACATGTAGATTATAGTTCTTTGTACTCTCAACTACAGGTTAAAAATTTGGAGATGAGGAGAACACATACATATTTCTACATAAACTCTAGCACAATATGGTTGACTCAAATGATATGACTAACATGCTTAGCTTCAGAGTTCCACAAAGAAACACAAGAAATAACCTCACATTCATCACAAAACACATTCAAAGAAACTACACCTTCTACTCTCCAATTTTACGAATTATGAGGAGTTTAAATGAGCTTAGTGATGAAATTGATTTATTTCACATTAACTTAGAAACCTTAAGAAGAAGATTGCTATGGAATTGATTTTATTTATTTATACTCTTCTACTTTTATAATTGTTATTCTTTTATATTTCTCTATTATTGATGCATTTGATTTTACTTGTACGTTTTGTCTGTTTTAACTACTTGAATGTGATTATGAATATGTTATTATTGCTAGATTGTATTATATATGTATAAACATAAATATATAATATGTGTATGTATGTACTTGTATATTGGCTTTAGGTTGTGATTAAGATTAAAGATGTATATTGGAATTGTTTCCCTTTAATTGATTCTATATATTGATTTTGTTGAATTTTTTCCTATATAATGATCCTATATATTGATTTATTTTTTGCAAATGTGATCTCAGTATACATTTATTGCATTATATTCTTTTCTTTGTTATTGATGTATTTGAATTTACCTGTATGTTTTGCTTTACTCTATATGTATTTTTATATTGATTATGTATTATGTAAATGGGTTAATAAATTCATTATTATTATTATTATTAAATCCCACCTAATGTACCAAAACCATACGCTGTAGTGAATTTAGGTACCTCATACCCTTAGCAAACCTATCTCTCCGTGTATTTCCTTTGGTACAACTTTGATAATTGATAGCATAGAAATACTTAATAACGTAACTTACAGTAATTTACGTATATTTATGCCATGCAAAGTTTAGGAGAGTATAATAGTTTCATCAATATAACATTACAAAGAGTAATCGCAACTCATAAATTTAAAAAATCACATTTAAAGGGAGAGGCAACGTGAAGATTTGGTATATTTATTGTAATGGAAGTAATGCTCTCCATTTTTAGCAAGAGGCGGGAATATGGTCAATCGAACGCCTACGTTCATAGATGTTGGCAGAGCATTAGGATCAAACCTTAACTATTAATTATGGATTATTTTATTCTTTGCTGTTAATTCTGAATGGAGATAAAATGGTCTCAAGCAACATATTTCAATTAATTAATGTACATTACGACTACAATGTCAGCATCATAAGCATATTTAAATTATAGCACGAGGCATATCTTTTCTAATAATCAAGCATATCATTATTTTAAAGAAAATGGAAGCGTATGGATTCATCACGTAGAGGATTGCGGTGAATTTAATACAACAAATGGATTTAAAACACAATGAATCGGGAATTTGCCCGTAGCGGAAACTGAGTGGCAAATGGAATTGTCTACAATAGCATTTCCTTTACGGATACGCAGAAAAATCGTCGATTGCTGAATAGAGCAATGAAAGGAAGTGATACGGCTGACCTCACCACGCGAATCCTTCAATAGAATTGCAGATTTTGTTTACCATACTCAAATACTTCATGCTCCATTTTCAGTTCCATTTTTAGAATGGTAATCTGTTGAAATATTGAATATCTACGGCAAACTCACCTGTCTACAACTGACTTTTCACGTTAATTCTCGTGATAATTTTGAAAGAAGAAAGGAAGGTGATAGTCCAAATTCAAATCGCTGATGCTTTTCTGTTCTCTTACTTTGCAAATCAATGAATGGTCGATGCATTTATTTCTATTTAGAGGTAAGACTCATCTTTAGGATGGTATACGTACTATTCACATTTAATTACTCTCAATTACATGCTATCGTATTATTATATCAGAATAAACATATGACTGTAGACAATTTCAGTCATTTTCCATAGATTTGGCCAACCCACACACACAGACAAATTGATTATTTCAATTTGAAAATAAAATTTCATATTTCGACTATCTTTTTCTTTGTTTTGCTACAACTTAGTGTATTGTGACAACAAGTAACTTGTTCATGATGTGCCGAATGCAATTACATATTTCTGAAAGTAAATGGACACTGGAGGAAGTGATTATGGAGACATTAAATATTGATTGTACTGAATGGTAATGAGAAAATTGATCATGAATTTAAACCAGTAACTCAGTAACTGAGGAGAAACAACTGTTCAATGTAATAGAAAAATAGAGAGCCTTGTTCCATGTGAATTGCCGGTTGATCGGAGGGATGTTAGGAGTTTGTTTGGCTCCAAAAGAAGGATAATCAGAGAGAAAATATTTGATGCAAAGGAAAGAATGAAAATGGGTATAATTGATATTTAAGTAAAACTACAGGTGATTAGTTCCATATAACAGTCACAAGACTGCTTTTGGGTTATTTTGAGGATGAAATAAACTATTTATATTATTATATTCGAATACTTGTGAAATTTCTCTTCTGAAAAATGGATTAAACAACCGTCACAAAATTGAACAACATATTTTGTACTCATTGTATTATTTCTAACTCGTGTTAAAATGAAAAAAGTTGAAATATGAATCTAAAATTACTAGTATTTTATCATAACTATCAATTGCTTAAGGCACGACTTTGTAATAGTACTCATACTGATCATTCCTCTGATGATAACGTAAGAGACCTTCAAATCATGAGGGCAGAATAAATAAGACAGGGTACCGGAAAAAAATTTTACGTGCTTCATTCTTTACAAAAATATCGCCAATTTCTAAATTTTGTCATCACAGCAACAGATGATACGTCGTTAACACGGTATCATTTTTCGAAGAATTTGAAAATATTCGATATATACTACATCTAACAAAGCGTATAATCGCAGGAGAAATAGATGGAGTTCTAGGAATCTTGGAGTTATCATTCGACGCCATTTATGCAGATGTATAGAGTTTTCGCTCGTAAACATGTCAATTTGAGTACGAGGACTTTTACGGAAGTGATCCTCATCGACATTCATCGAAGTGAAGAGGTGTTGAGGGCAGCAAAGCGTTAAATATGATTTCAAATCGAAAACTCGAAGGGAGTCAACAGAGTATGGATGCTTCTCTAGCGACTTGGAACGACCGAGTAACGAAGTAGAAATTGATTTCTGAGATAGAAGAGGAGAAAGGATGGGAGAGGTCATTCGCTTAGAAAATTGATCATTTATTCATTCGTGAGTTGCGATAAATTGTAAAATGTGACAAAAGAATTCCGATCAATTTCAGAGTCATAAGGGACTAATAGTCGGTCAATTAGTTCATTTAACATATGCAAATTCATGTCTCATTAATGATACAAACGTATTTTTGAATCATAATATTAATCGTTTTCTCCTATTTCAAATCAATATTAGAAAGCAGCGTAAAGATCAACAGTGCATAGTGAATAGCAGCGTAGATCAACGTAAACATAAAATAAATACTACATTCTATAAAATCCAGGATATATCTGCGCACAATAAATTCTCATAGAAACCATAAAGAACGAAATTTAAAAGAATTTACAATTTTAATCAATTTGAATTTTCATGAAATTTTCCAATAGCACATGGTCTTGAGAACTTCAGTCTAAAATATCAACTGAATATTTATGATTAAAACTTGAATTATTCGAAGATATTCTCTTCTTTTGAGTGCTTAAATGTTCCATCTCAATGAATACCTTACATTTCAGATAAATTCCAAGTACTGTTTCCTCAAAATATTTTCAGATTCAGCTCAACATTTTCAATCGAAGTTGTTTACTTTGGTAATCCCATCGCAGTAAGAGAAATTTTCGTCAATTTCCCCCTTATCTCTGATTAATTAATCCTAGAAATATAAAATTATACAGAACAATTTTGAATATTCAACTGATGGCAAATATTCAGGAAAATGTTAAATAGCCTTTCAGGGGCATGCAAATAACGCTGTTCATATTTCTATAGATGCAGGATGACCATTGATAATTTGATGAGATATTTGATATATTTCAAGGAAAGGTCAGGACCAGGGTTTGGAGAAAACTCGTCCTTCGGGCCACACGAGGATTTTCCGACATTTCCTCTCTTCTTTGTCTTCTATTTTGATTAATGTGTTTCACATTCTGATGCGATATCAAAATAAAAATATAATTGAGATGCTCTTCTTCTAATCCGATTTGCGTTCACATTCGTTTTGACTAAACCTCGGTTCTTTTAATATTGGAAAACAGCAACTCGAGTACAATTTCATACTATAGGTTTCATTTTAAATATGCCTATAAAAATAATTCCCTAAAGAACAGTGTTTCTCTAACTTAATGGTTTTAAATCCTATTTCCAATCTCATTAATATAGCTCAGTCCCAACAAGCTGCCAGGAGTTAGTTTTTCCAGCTGACGTGATTTACCAATTTACGTATACTTAGTTTGCAAATGCACGGCAGAAAAACTCACAGTTGATTTACTTACAATTAAGTAAAATATTAAAATATTGATAACAGATTCCTAAAATGAATAAATAAAATGACATCAACCTGCTCGAGTCACACCAAATTAAAGCATGTCCCACAAGTGGCATGCGGCCCACCGGTTGGTAAACACTGCTCTAGACCAGGAGTTATTTAATTTTCCGTTCGAAGACAACAGGTCGAAGGGCTTGTTATAGTTTATCTACTTCCAGTGATTACACTGTTACAATAATTCAGTGGCAGACAGAAATAAAAGACTAATTCAAATGTATCGAATACAGGAGAAATGTTCACAATTTCACTAAAAGAAAATACGCAAGCCGACGCTTACAGCTTAACGGAAGTGTATCCGTGATTATGTTATGCGAACAGGGGCTACTTAATCATGGCCACAGGGAAATTTGAGAGCGAGAGAGATGGAGTAGATAAATCCTCAGCATCTGTCTCATGGGAAAAGACAAAATGGCAGAGGGACGCGGTCACTTCGGTTAAAATAACGCGATGGTATCGTCGACCCGCTAGTCGCCGTGAGAGAAATAAAGCGGACCTCATCGCGTCCAATGTTTATAGAGATTAGGACTGGATACCGAATTATAATGCAAATTAATCCCGAAATATTTTTTATTTCTTTTTTGTTATTCTGGAGGTCCGAAAGGTGGGCGGTTTCATTTCGTGTTGGGAATAATGAGAATGGGAATAATGAGAATGTGCACTCCAAGATAGATACGCTACGATGAGCAGATTAAACAGGAAAAGGAAGCGGAAGGGTGGGGAGGAGGGGGAGGGGTGGAGTAGGGGGGAGAGCGGATGTGTGGGGGAAGAAACTGAAGGGAAAAAGAAGAGCATCAGGGGAGGTCAGAAAGACCAAGGGATTGCGCCTAAATCACGTACATTGCGACAATTATGTTTCCCTCATTTGAATTAGCTTCATTGTAGTTTGAATTTTTTTATTTCCAGAATTCCGTTTTCATCACATTTAGATCTTTCTGCTTATTTTTTATTTATGAATTTCCTTCTATAATAAAACGTCGCAATTCGGTCTGTACACCAGGTGGAAACGGTCAGAGGGAACATATGACAATTTGTGATGATAACTGTCCGCCCAAAGAAGGGAGAAAAACCCCTCCAGAAACCTCCCATGAACAGTACTGATCTTATAAATATTTACATTATAACAATCAACAATTACCTCGAGTTAATACGTCCAGATGCATCAATTATTACAAAGAGTTATTATATTCATTGGGACATAGATAAGTCTTTGCCGGTGTTAACTCCATCCAGCAGAACTCTTCTGTGAGCCTCATAGCCTCAGATATAGTCTTACTAATATGGTGAATTAATGCTTACAGTCTATTAGAGAGTGATAAAGATATGGAAAACAGAAATACAGATTCTGTCTAATATAATTTTAAACACTGCTAAACTATTCCTAGCGAAAATGTAATTCAATTGGAAATGTTCTGGTTACTGTCACTAGAATATCAACTGAACGATGAATTTTACAAAAGTATTTAAAAAATTAACCATCAAAATACAATATTCCTGATCTAAGATTAAATGAATGCCCTTGCTTAAGTATTAAGTAGCCAATTACTCAAGAATAATTTATTCAGAGGCTACCTTGGATGTAAGTAAAGTATATTCAAATAATACCAATGTATTTTTATCTTTTTATTCCGTTCAAAATTTAGAAAAATCACCTTAAGTCAAGCACAGTGAAGCAGACAATGCTCGCTGTTCTGAGCGTAGGTTTAAGCATGAAAAGTTGTAAGTTTGAATAGATATTTCATGGTGAAATGGATCGTAAGTTTCTGGAGCATAAAAATAATGATGCGACTATTTTGTCTTCTTTGTTTGTTCTATCGGTGGTCGATGGATGTAAAACGTAAGGTACGAGTACCGTCGAGTTTAACCCATTGAGATACACCATGTCGGCGGATCAGTAAGCTAAAAGTCGACGCTTCCAAAAAAAGGGATTCTTTTTTCCTCCTCCGGCCTAGAGTAACGGACGTTTCATTGTCTATGGAAAATGTAGGGAAATGACGCGACGGAACGAAGGACAAAGTGTAGGAGGACGGAAAGAGGGGTGTGGTCGAGGCAACACGAAGAGTGCGAAGGGGAAATTAAGGAAATGCGTCCGGATGCTTCCGGTAGGGATTTTTGAACTGGAAGTGGGCAATCACTTGCTGGAATCTCAACAGAGTGAATGGGATTCGAGGGTTGGCGGAGTGACCGGAAAAGAGCGGGAGGGCGCTTGTGGCGGCAAATTTTCGAAGCGGCGGACGCGAGCGGTTGAGGATTTTTATGCCCTTCTCTTGTTCGGATGCAGCGGACGTAACTGTTCTGAACCGCAAACGGCATTTCTTTTCTCTCTGTACATACATTTCCCGCAGGTTTTGAATTTGTAATACTTTTCTACGGGCGCTTGACTCCCATTCTTTTTTTCCGATTCCCTCTCGGCGTCTGCTCTCCATTATATTTCCATGTCATTCTTCTATTTGCAACGAATAGCTCTGTAATTCGTATTAATTATTCCTCCGATGAATTTCGCATTATAATTGCTAACTATATACCTTAATATAGAGTATATATGTGCTTCTAAGTTCTGACATTACTGAGTTACTGTTCCTAGTTATAGTAAACGCTATACATTACAGTCTGTATGTATAGATATGCATTCAAAAACATTCCACATTCAATTCGCTTTATGAACAGTCTTGCAGAAACCATATTGATTAATCACAATTTGCATAGTAATGGTCGAAGAGGGAGATAAATTTTCCAACAGTACATATTTCCCGATTTTTATACATCATGAGATATTTATTTTATTATTTAAATTATGTGGATTGGTATGATTAATGACTGCAATTACCCCAGGAAAAAACAATTAATGAACTTTTATGATTTTTAAGAAACATTTTATTATATGAAAGCTTCTCTCATACTGCTGCTAATAATAAATTATTTTATGAACTCAATATGTGAAGGCGTTATTTCGTGGAAGGCCTTCATAATAATGATGGAAAACATTTCAACACTTCCACAGATTTTGTGGACCACATCTTATGAGTATTTTCCATCATTATTAAAATTATTTATGATTTCCATGTTCCATATTCATAAAATCATCCTTTGGCTTAGACGTCTTTGAATGAAAACGAACTGATTCAAGACAGGAGAATTCACTCTTATAGAAGTCTCTTTTAGATGCGATAAGAGGCCAATGTATTTAATATGTAACAAATTGAAAATAGTTGTGGCCTTCTAGAAACTTTCATCAGCAGTTCTAGTTCTTATTGGAGTTTCTTATTTTCTCTCGGTTGAAATGAAACTCGGTCCAGTTCAGTTCGTTTTTACAGTGAACATTTTCAATAAACTATGAATCAATAAACAGCGTTATGTAAAGAGACTTATTAATTCGGAACACAAACTTCAATTTAAATAACATACGTAACCTTGATGATAATAGGAGTTATTCAAAGAGAAAAAATGCGATAACAATACGATGTAATTCCTTTTATGGTACAAGAGAATACTAATATATAACACACCACGCCAAATTTGCAACTTTGGAGTGATAATTACGAGTATCTAAACAGTTTTGAAATTGGTAGTTTTCATGGCATTTCTTAAAAAAATGAATTTACATTTTAACTTCCACCTATTGAAGCTCTTTTTTTGATTCCCAAGGATTGAAATATTCCATAAAATACTGTCCGCGCTGAAGGAACCGACGCTTTTCCCTCAAATACCCAAAATAGACTCTTCCAAATTTCCCTCGAAAGTACCGAGGAAAAGCTTCTTTCTCTCCGGAATCCGCAAATCTTGTTATCCCCGAGTTTACCTAAGGAGAGCGGTCATTTCCAATGCCTTTCGTTGGCAATCGAGATAATGCCGTTTTTTCCCTTACAATCGGAATATCGAGGCAGCAAAAAAAGAAAGTTGGCTGCTTTCAAATCGGTGTCATTGTCCTCACTCTTTTCAACTCCGCCTCTTCACCAATTTCACGGATTTTTCACTCTTTCTTCACCGCGCCACTAAAACTGTTGCATTTTTTTCCATCCGAGTGAAAAAGAACGTCATTGAATCCGCCTGTCTCTGCCCATACTTTGTAAAATAACTCTTTTTTATAACTGCGATGCAGACGTTATTGGATTTAACATCTGCAAAAATAATGCTTATTGAATACGTCATAAATGTTGAGCATCTGGACGTTAAGTACCTTTCTAATGGATATTTATCAATAATTCATCCATTCCCGTTCATTTCGACTGAAATAAGTCACCTGCGTTCATACAATTAATCTAAATACAATGCTTGTCATTTGAAAATGCGCAGACTTAATTTTACATCATTGATTTTCATTTTTGTCTGACTTACAATGAAACTAATTCGTGCGACATTTCCATTGTATTTGCTTGCATCCATTAATTATAGATTCGATAAATTTACATGCGTATGAGCATGTCGATGAAACATCTGTGGATGAAATGCATCAGCTCAGTCCGATCTTAAAACTTTCGGAAAATTATGATTTTAGGCGGCTATGGGAGTATCTAACTATTGATTTGAACCAAAAAATTTCCAATATTATCAGTTTATTGTGAGAAAATTTATAATTTTCTTATCATGAGAGTAATTGTTTTACCTACATTCCATGAACCACTCATGAAAGTAAATTTCTGGTCAAAACAGATCAAAATAGGGCGGTAATATTTTGCATTTTTCAATGCTTTGAGTTTATTCAGTTGTTTTATTTTTTGTTCAGGTAAAAGTCCATGGTAAAGAAATCGTTTATAAATCCAAGGTGGAAAATTTGAAAGTAACCAAGGTATAAAATTCTGACTGTGACTGAGTAGACAATGTAGATAGAACACATTCGCTGAAATTATAAATAAACTACTTTGAATTTCCTGAGCCCTCCTCAAACGAATTACAAAACGTGAATCTTATCTGACAAACTGTAATGGCGCATGGTTGTCGGTATTATACTACAATATATAATTACATAACAATCGCATTTTAAGTTCACAAGTAGCTAACTGGAGATATTTTTCATAGAAACTCATAATTCCCAAACCTCGGTGCTATGAAATAGCGAAATACTTAGTTGCACAAAAAGGTTTTACAATAAATTATTGTAAACGAAAGTTTTAATTCAATGATAAGCGGTAATATTTTTAGGAAAATGAGATCATATAAGCAATATCTCAACTGTTTTACATATATGGATAAATGCAGACATACTTACATGTATGTGTGACTTCTTCAAGTGAGTAAATAATAAAATTAGATCAAGTTTATACATATATTCTACGCATGATAAATAGAGTAATATTTCACAATTTGTATTATTTAGGGGTAATTTACAAGTGGCGACTTGTGACTATGTGACTGAAGGTAGACATTAATGCCCTACCACTTGGAAGAGTATTACTAAGAATTTGTTTTTTCTTGCTCCCTGCTTCGTGGAGAGCGTGAGAAAACTTTCTATCTGCTGCCAATTTAAGTTTAAACACCTGTGACATTGTTGGTACGATATCTTTTCATTGATCCTTGAAAAGTGCATGCGGAATTGTGAATAACGTTCCATTTTTTAGTTATTATCAAATCTATTTGTAATGGTTATTTTCAGACTACTCAATTGAGCTCTTTTAAAGAGTATAGAATCTCATAAATGGCAAATTAGACTAGAATGCGGCGCTTTACTAAAGGCAATTTTGAAGATCATTCTGTTAGGCCTTGTGGACAATCCCTCTGAGAGATCCGAAGACAAGGAATAGTAAACATATATATCTCGTAAAAAGCAGTCCTTCCCAATAGATCAGTTTGTTAATAAAACTAATAATAAAAATAAACCTTTTTAACGAACTAAAATGGATAAGGTATTGCTAATATGTTAAATAACTCTTGCAATCATACATATAACATAATATTATTTCGATTTTGAAGGAATAATAGCATCACCCATTTGCTGCAAGCTATAATATCAAGTATTTTTATATTTATCATACTGAAAAATAAACTATCAAGAAGGGAAATATATCAAGCAATACATGGTGGAACTATCTTATAATTTATGAGGGATTGCATTATTACGAACCGGTTTAATAATCTCATCATCTGGCAGATGATGACCCTATCATCTAGAAACCGGTTGCATTTCTGTTTTCCTATTTGCGGACTTCGTCAAACTCTATTTCATAATTCCAAATAAATCAATAAAGAATCTAGTTTTCAATAAAAGTATTTTTAGAGACTTAGGTAAGAAGTAAATACTTAAAGTAACACCTCGCATGTCAATGAAACTTTTAAAACACATAAGATCTAGTAAGATGAAGTTTCACCAAGTGAAATGACTTAATTGCAAAATTCTTAATGCTTAACGTAAATTCGGTAAAATTAATTAATTAACGTAAATGCTGGAAATTATTAGAATTCCAATTATTGGAAAATGTTTGCTAACACAGTGAAAATTATTTTACATGAAGTTTTAAACGTTACAGTTTCATATCAAGATATTAAGATATTAGAAGAAAATAAATATTCAACCTATGCAGGTATAGTATAGATTGATCATTCAGAAAGACTTTAATTTGTTCTCTTTCCGCATATATTCTTCCTAATGCTTTTTCTTTGGAAATGTAACTGACGCATGATGAAACTCATAACTGTTTGCATTTGCATATCACGTAACCAATCCTCGAAAGAAATCAGCGAGGAAAATCGCATCACCCTCTCACGAAAAACTATTTCGCATAGTTTGTTTAAAAGCCTTAAGTGCGAGATGTGAGTCGCCGCGGATGATTGATATCTGAAGGGCGTGGCGTTGGCCATCATCGCCATCGGCCAAACTCGCGCGAATTCCTTTCGACGCGGACCGAAATTAAGACATACAGCCATAAAAACGGACCTCGAGGAAAAACGGAGGAAAGAGAGAAAAGTCGGTCCAGCGCATTTGCAGTCGATTCACGAACGTCGAAGTGTAATCGATGTCGGAATTGAGATTTGGGCGTTTGAGGTCGTGCGCCGCGAGAGGCGCCCCGATCGCCGCCCACTCTCGCCACCCAGATTAAAAGATGCTATCCGCGCCCTTTCGGACTTCGCCATTAATATTCCCAACTCCGCTTTGTTTTTCTCTCGGCCCGGCGGCGATCCGCGCCCCACAAAGGCGCAGATAAAGATATAAAGCGCTTCCCTCTCGTGATCGTGAGTCGCACATGACGAGCGCACGCATCGGCGCCATCTTGGATGCGCTTTTCATCATCCGTCGTTATTTATAGTTCACTCGTGTATCACTGTATCACTCGGATTACCATTGGTCATCATGTGTTGCGTTTTGTCTTCCTCCGGTATATTCGTCACAATTTTATAGCAGAGCTAGTAAACTCCCCCAGGCATACAATATTACATTGACAATATAATACTATTAATAAACTCCCCCATTATGCATGAAGGGGTCTTAATTTAATTTTTTTTATAAATATGCAATATTGCATATATAGATGACTCAATATATAACTTATCAATACCCTAATTCTTTTGATAAATACTAATCAGTAAAGAATTTTAAGCTAAGCATATTAGCGAAATTCCGAAAAATTACGAATTCGATTCCATTGAACCTTGTGCTGTTCGTGAGAATCACACAAATGCACTTTTTTTGTTTCTGCTTAAAAATCAAGTTAGCGTTAAAATTCTGGCTCCCAAAAATCTTCCCCTTCCTCGTCATCACCACAAACGAACGTATAAATGTTCTTTTGTAAATATGTTTGACAAACTCCAAAATGGCTGTAATTTTGTTCCTGCTACTAAAATATCATTGTTTAAATTTGCTGAAATCTAAGTAAATTGCCTCCTCTTCATAAATTCTGACATTAGTTCCTACCATCAATTCGGTATGGAGTTAAGATCCTACTGTATTCTTGCGGTAAAATGAAAGTATCGGATTCAAGCATCTCCTTGGCCTTTAGGGGGACTGGTTCTAAAGGTACAAAAACGAACTTTAAGTGTGTTACTTATGGTTTCATATTATGGAGTCCTGGGTTCGACCCCGAGACTTCATAGAGATGAGAATAATTTTAGAGGTGCTTTCAGCTTATTAGAAATACAATGCAGTTTGTCTCATAGCTCTACGACATATTGTTTCTGAATTAAAGAGGGGACGAACGGACGGACGGATTTTCCTTTTTATAAATATAATTTACCTTGGATACAGCCATAAAATTGTGTTCATAATACCGGTCCATATCAGCCTTTACTTAGTGGTCCTTCATCTTTAAAACAAAGTAACAAGTATTCATTTTTAAGAAGTTTCGAACGATAGTCAGAAACCGGTATATTTACAATTTACGGAGATCCAGGACATACGCGAGACAAATTCAAATGCTCGAGTGATTTTCTTTGACAAATGTCAATAAATAGTAGAATGATATCCCTCGCTGTAACGTTCTATCTCATAAAAATTATACGCGATTATATTATATAAGTCCACCAATCTTAGAAGAGCAGATCTATAGGCTGATTAGATTTAAGATAAGCTTGTTCTTGAAATGAGTCACATACATCTCAATTCTATCAAACGTTCGAAACAACAAAATGCTAAGGAAGTATACATCAATCGATTAATCAATGATGGATATGATTCTATTAATTAGCTTCCAAGAGAGACCAGGGCGTCATGCTGTTTTGAAAATTATTTTGAAACCCCGGGAGAAGTGGTTAAATCACTGAATGTGGTACCAACCCTGGAAAATTAAGATATCTGTACAGATTATAATTAATTATAGCCTTTATTCCTTTCAATCCTACTGAATTGAATCTTTGAAGATTTGCGATGTTCACGTTTGATGCACCAAATATTAATCGTTAAAATATTACATTTTATAGCACAACCGCCTAATAAAGATAAAACCAAGCCAAGTAATAGTATTTGGAAATTATTAAGTGTTTCGATTCCCACGCAGGGATGGTTAAATACCGCGTCACTATTTTTAATTGAACCCGGAGTAGCTTACTCTGAAGTTGAAAGTTACCTATTTGGTTATCTATAGGATCAAATATGTTTCTATGTTTGTTAATGTGAACAATTCTCTTTACGGTGCATTTAAAATAGAAATACCCTTCCTTGTGCTTCCATATAAATCCTTATTACAAATAATCTACAGCTTTCCTAAAAGATACTCATATGGTATGTTTGCATTATCCTATTTTAATGGATGTAAAAGTAAATGATACCGCTTGTCTGGCGTCATCTGATATTTGAAACGGAGAAACATTAATTAAACCCCATATTATATCCCTTATCAAGTCATATTACGACAATATTACATCCAGTGTACAAACATACATTCACACCAGAGTGACACATATGAAAACCCGTTTATGTAAAGGAAAGCTCATTTTCTACCTTTTTCTTCGATTATGTTCTATAATTCACATAATTATAAACGATTGACCGCTTGTAGTAGATCTTGTACATCCTCGAAAATATAAATTGTCAAAAAACTCACGAATTCAAAGATGTTATGCATTACATTGTACAGATATGAAATATACCCGTTATTCCGATGTAATAAAATAGTAACAAAGCTAAAGATATTTTGGAGTGTCAAAGCATTGAAAACCGAAGTTAAGTGAAATCTTTTCACTTTCTTTTTAATTCTGAAAAGATGGAAATGCAGTTCTTGCTATCTCGGTACATAGCTAGATTCTTTATGTTTCGGACGGTTTTCCTATGTCGAATGCTGGCGTAGTGGAGGGTGGCCTACGACTAATAATTCTTAAGCAGTGTTGAAAACATTAATGAAATCGATCCGTAATGTGTCTACGCCCTAATGCAGATAAACAGGAGGGGTCTGGTAATTCAAGTTCATTGCATTCGTAGAAAATCGGATGATTGTAAGGAATAGTTAATATAGAAGGGAAGAACGGAAATTGATAATCAGCTAGATTGGGAAGTTGCATGAAGTTTCGTCATGCTAGGTGGAAGAGCATTAGGATGAAAGTAGCATTTCGCTAGAGCCAAACGATCGTATTCTCATAAATGTAGTGCGATGAACGGCTTAAGAGCAGAGAGGCGCAAGACTAAACGGTTGATGCTTGATCATCGAACCATTGAAATGGTTTTTATGGCGAAAGGCACTATAATAAAATTTATGGGATATGAGACAAATGAACCGCGACTGCTTGGCTGCGAAAATTCCTTTGACAGAGAAAATACCTGCAATCCATCACAATAAATAGTATGTGACAATCAATGATAAAATGTCATGTTTAAAACAGTTATTTAATCGAAAAACCGCCACAGCAATCAATTACGAAACTGGTTTTGCAGTAGGTTGAGATTAAGGGATTCACTATTGAAAATATTAACATATATATGTATATAACATAAATATAACCTTATTAGTACTGTTTCTTAATATTCTGATGGTGTTATGTAACATAACTCTTTGTGTATCTCGAGAAAGAATTTCCTCCATAGAAAAAACGTGTTATAACACACGGAAACAAAATGGTTTCTCCGTGCTCTGCATTTGAAATCACTGTAGCCATCCGATATACGCATTATTTTATGTTTATTTATTTTTTTATTTACAATTTTCGCCACAGTTATACAGCAGTCTAGTGGCAGCTATTCTCAATATATTAAAAATACAATTAGTAATTAATACACATTCCATCAATAATACAATCAATAAAAAATGCCAATAAAAAAATAATAACATTACTGTACATAATCATACCAATGCCTTATAATTTTTTTGTACATGTATAAATATAAAAAAATAATAAAACCTATCATTGCAGGTCATCCGAGATTTTTCAGGGTTCCTGGTAGGCCTTCCGTGGCGGTCCCGGGGCACACCCGCCGTACATCACCCTACCAGGCAGTCCCCTACTCCTCCCACATTTCGTCTGCTAACACCCATTCCACAATTATCTGAACATATACTAGTAAGTTCACACTACAACAATACAGAACATTTCTTCTTAAATGATTTTGGATTTTTAGGAAGGGACTCAAAGAGCGTAACTTGTTCCACTCTGCTATGCCTCTATTCAAGAAAGAGTATTTAGCTATATTGGTTCTTTGCGGCCTAAGTTTCATTTTGTGATTATGACTTCTTCCTAAACAGTTTCGTGTTTCTAATAAACTTTTAAAACTTTCCCATCCTTTATTACCTCCAACTATTTGGTAAATACAGTCTTAACGACTCCTTCTATATTTCTAGCATGTCTGATGTCTGATAGCTTGCGTCATTCTTTCTATGGCGTGGTAGATTAAGGATCATGGTTCTCAAATACTCATATATCATGTGAAATCTTCCACTCATTGCTCTCCAATCCTTCAGCCTTCGATCATATCTCTGACTGTGCATTTTCATCCTCTATTCCGTTCGCTTTCTCTCGAATCAGATGAGTTATTTCGTTCATCCCATTCTTTCAAATGTTTTCTAATCTCTAAATGTATGTAAGTTACATAAATAAATGATTACATCTCATAGGCGAACTTATAGTTTTTTGGTTTTTATGAAGAAGGATCTTAATTGATTTGTTGCAGTCATTCATTTTCTTTTAAAAGAGAATTACGAATTCAGCAAATTCTTTTTCATAACCTTACCTCATCGATTCGTCTCTTCAATATTTGTTACTTCTTAATTATTCCGCTGAAAGTTTTTTATACAAATACGTATTTTATGATTATTTTTTTAGCTCTGGGGGTTGCCCATAAGAGCTGAAAAATAAATAAATATTTGCTATATATACAACATATAATTTTGAAACAAGATTAATAAAATAACAAAAGAACATAATATGTTCAAAATTTGGAAAATACTTAAAGAAAATTTAACAAAAATGAATCATTAAATAACATAAGATGAATAAATAGTATAGTTAGTACATAGTAGATATAAATAGTATAAAAATGTTTTGTTACTATATAAACATACATGCATGTTCTATTATTTGATAGGTTCGTGTTCCTTAATATTTCCAATTTTTATTCATATCTTTAGTTTCTTGGTAATATTTCATTGCCATTCCCTTTAAATCTAGTCAGCGGTCGTTACTACAGTGTTGGAACTTGTTCGTTTAAAATGCCTTGCACCACAATCGATTTTCTCGTTTAAAATGCTCGTTGTAACGTCCTGATTTACTTCCACTATGTGATGTTATTTTAGCAAAAAAGTACCGTTTCTTTACATTCCTACCAGTAGGTAACTATTACATTTAATTCTTTCATCGACTATTAAAACGAGGTAAACCATAAGTAAACTCTGGAAATAACATGAATAACGCGAAAGCACCTCTCGTAATAACGTGTTAAGTCAATAGAGGGAATCCCATAAATGTCCATACCTTAAAATTTAACTTTTGGGCTCAATTATCGAGATCCAATATTCAGACTTTAAGAAACTCCTAGTGCAATGAGATCCTCCTGATTAGCGAATTGTTGCATGAAATGCATTGGTACGTTTGCCATCCTCAAATCGCAGCCTGAATACCCGAATGCATTAGCAGACATTCCTCTTTCAATGGCATTTATTGTACGTAAAACAATGCGACAAACGTCTACCGTAATCTGGTCGTTCGATTCCTCATCCAATGGCAAAGAAGCAGACGTGACTTCTAATACTCGTCAGCAGGGAATTGGCTCTTCTGGAGAATTCCCATAAATCGGACGCCGTCCTTCAAATCCCCAGCGCAGGTGCCATCGCTTGTGGTTCCTCCGCAGGTGCTTAGATGCTCTGCTCCATTGATTCCCTCTTCATATTTCGTCCATTAACGCGACTTATGCACGCACTCGAGGAGCACTCCGTTTGAAAGGGGTCGGTCTTTCTTTCCTGGAGATGTGTACCGAGAAATTAAGAGAAGAGCAAACGAGATGCATCGCAGGAGTGAGAGTGGTTAAATATGTAATGCAAATAAAATTAGGATGCAGTCAATAAAATGTGATGGTAAATATTTTCTACATGTGTTATAACGGAATGATCTTCTTATTGCGCGTTATTTAGTGTGTATATCAGCAATAAAATTCGCTTTCAACTCCACACTCCTTAAGATGTTTGCGCATTGAATTCCAAGAGCCTGCAGTTAATAAGCTTTTTTATATTCACTGCACTTGAAGGAAATTTGAGGCCCTTTGTACGTGAGATTTGAATATTTGTAGTTAACATTTAACGAAATTTTTAAACGCAAGGATTTAAGGAGTCTCAAAAATGAAGTTTTGATTAATTCCTCTCTTACTACTCGAGATAAAGTAGCTAGAAGAGTAGAGTCATTATTGTAAGCAGTGTTGTACCCTTAAGACCGTTAGTACGGCGGAAAATATTCCTATGATCTTTAAAGACAGTGTAGAATACGTGAAATTGTATTGCTCGTTTAAGAAAATATAATGTAATAATAATATAAATGAAATGGTATAATTTACAAACTACCTTTTGAGCAATGTCCGAATCAACGGGGGGATTGGGGGAAATTCCTCGGCTTCCCCGGCTGATGATAACAATATTTCTCCCTGCCAGGGAAAATTGTTTCCCCCCTCTCTTGCTTTTAGCAACTACTGGTTACTTGTACAGTGTACTGGTTACTCGTACAAGTGTGTGCAAAGGGCACACACTAATACATTTAGCGAATGACTGCAATTAAATTGCAGTCTTTCGCGAAATCTTTCAGTATCGTGACAGAGAAAATTTTATTTATTTTGATGTAGGTGTGCAAAACATATTGGGAAAATTTCCCTCCTCAGCAAGATGCTTGATTCACACGCTGCATTTGAGTATCATGCCCAGAATCAAGATTTATATATTTATTTAGCCAATAATACACTGGGAAGAATTTCGGCCTTATTTATAGGAGTCCAGCTTTTTAGCTTAGTGATTGAAATGCAACTTATTTTATCGCATAACGAATGAAGTAAAAATAATCAATCTGCAGTTCATTTAGAAGGTAAATAAGAACTAATCACTTTTCACTCTTATGTAGAACGCCTTCAAATCTATAGAAAAGCTCAGACAAAGAATGTGGAAAATCAAGTGGGTGGATAGGATCTTAATTGAGGAAGTCTTAAAGTAGACTGAAGAGACGGGGGTATTACAAGTACGATAAGGAAGAAGATAATGCAGAATTTGAAGAGTGAATGAATGATCAAAATGTGATATCCGTTGGAGAGAAATGAGGAAGATTTTAGATAATAAGGGAGATTATGGACAAGATAAGAAGAGTTATGGGGAACTCGGGAGTTTTCCTATAAGGAGAACAATTTAAAGAGCTCATTACGATACAACCTCCATTGAATATGGTTTATTAATGGCGACGGATACCGCGGCACGTAATTCATCAACGAAATTATATTAAGCATCGAAATGTTATTGATTCTGAAAGCATTGTCTGTTAGTTGGAAAGAACAATATTCATCTTCGAGCAGTGACGTATTCCCGCGCAATTTATCAAGATATTTACATCGAAAACGCTCTGAAATGCGCATTCACTTTTTTGCGCTTGAAGTCGAGTATTTTCTCCTCATTAACATTCCTGGAGATGCGGTTCTACTCCGCATATAACGTAAATCTCGTTAGCTGCTTCTGCCGACACATGCATCTACGACCAGATTGTTCTTCCCCGCGGTCTTATGATCCCTCCGAGATAACATCTGAGGACGGCGCCACGCTCTCTACCAAATCATATTCCTTTTTTGCGATAGCCGACTGATTAGCGCATAGCGAGTGTAAATGCGCTTTTACGGATTCCTCGAGAATGTTGAACGAGTGATCTCTCTTCGAATCTCGAGATGGTGCGAATATCCGCGCAAAAACGGAGTTTCTCGAAGATGGAGAAGGGGTTTCGCGAAGGCGTGACTCACTTGTTCCGCGAACATCAGCACTAATTGAGAATAACTTAACGAGCTCCATAAGGAAGTAATTAACGCATCTCCATCTTTCCGTATTCCCTCCTGGAAATAAAGCGTGTGATTTGGTCGGTATCATATTGGCTCGGTACGTTCCTTAAAAGTGCCGAAGTGCATAGATGTATAGATCGAATCATAATTACAAGATATCCATTACATCAATTATTATTGATACGAACTTAGTATCTTCCACGCTATATTTTTAATATCCGACAGGTTTTGCTCTTGCAACCATCCTCAAGCAGCGTGGAATGGAATAAGAATAGCGTGGAAAATACTAAGTTCGTATCAATAATTGATGTTCCACTTAGTACGATCTAATCACATCGATTAGATATCCATTGATCCAAATTAATCACATATCTAACAATGTATCAATGGCCTGTAAAGATTAAGAGCAGGGAACTTTTGAACACTCCATAAATTAGTAGTGCTTTAACGATTCACAGGTAGTTAGATTATCGAATTTATTTATTAGAAATAACACTCCAAAAAAACCGTCAGCACAGCGCAAACCAATGCCTCTTATATCAAAATCGAGATATTCTATATTCTTTCGAAAAAATATTTTAGCTTGCGCATTTTGAGAGCTTAACTTATAATGAAGAAGTATTTTAATATGATGTCCCAAAATCGATACTTCGTGCGAGTCGCAGCTTTTCGTGATCAGTGAGGTTCAACTGCGAAGAAACGTGCAACTTTTGAAAACGCAATTTCATTCTGAGATGCATGTTGCAACTAAGTTTGGTTTTTAGAGTGATGGGGCTCTTAAAATAACCGAATTCAGTTTTGAGATTATTAACCGGCGTAAAATTTTAAAAGCCATAATATCATCGCGCCTTTGTCTTTAAAAATGCAATTACAATTCTTGTCTTATCTTAAAATGATATCCGCTGAGACGCACAATCAAATCTTTCTTAAATGATTTAAATAAGAAATACTAAACAGTAGAACCATCAACTCTGATTCTACATCACCCGCTAAACAACTAAAAATGAAAAAAAAACTAAAAACGACGTTCGTAAGATTAATAGATGTAGATTGATGAATAAACTCGATGGAACCGCGATTCACTTTCTAGTAATCCATGACAGGAGTTGAATAAACAAAAACACTTTTCAAAAGGAAACTAGTGTAGTTTATTTCAAAAAAAACTTTGCAAAATGCTACAGAAATACACACTTCAAACCCATGACATGTTTCAACGCCTAAGCGTCATTAATGCCGCGGGTTTGAAGTGTGTTTTCTGTAGTATTTTGGAAAGTTTTCTTTGGAATAAACTACACTAGTTTCCTTTTGAAAAGTGTTTCTGTTTATTCAACTCCTCTCCTTGATTGATGAAAATATATTAAATCAAAAAGAAAGATTTGGAATCATTCATTTCTTTATCGTTTTCGAAATCATTCATCTCGCTAATTGTATGAAATGAATCAGTCAAAAACATGACGAAAATTATGGTGACTAATGTGCCGTTCTTCATGGTGGCATTGGATGGATTCGCATTCTAATAGCAAACGAATTTGAAATATATAATGACTGAACCCATTCCTCAGAAGCCCCGATTTCGGAGGTAAATTCATTTCTCTTTATTTATTTCCGTCTACATGAAGGAACGTCACGTTAATTTGAGCGATAATCACACCAATTCAACTCAGTGAAAAATTCGCTTCTGGAAATTTCTGAAAAAGTCAGAATTTGATAGTGATCAGGAAATTTCAAACGAGAATATTGGATATCCGCCATCATTATAGTCTCCAAAATATATTTCTAGCTTACTCAAGCATCCTAAATAAAATAACTGCACACGATTCAAGGTGATTTATAGTACACACAAAAAGAGACTAGAAAGTCTTCTTTTTAGAAATATAATTCTGACATCTGTCTTCTATCTGCAGTATGAGATTGATTGCATCACAGAAGAAAATATTTTCAAGACTTTCTTCACAATTTAACGTAAAAAAGGCTCTCCTTTGCCGAAAAGGAGATTTTTGATTTCATTATAATCGTGAAAAAGTGTACCAGTTAGAAAAAAGAATGGCTATGATGAGTTTAGAAAAAAATAAAGGAATATTCACCAGGTATAATTATATGTATAATTGAATCGGATTATTATGACCTACATGATATCACAGAATTTGCTTTTGTTTATTTTAATCCAGAATTTGCTGAATTTGTAAAATTTCGAATGTGAAACGGTAATTACTGTTTTCATTTACATCGAGTTACCTGGAGTTATTCGCACTGTGTAACCTAGTAAATCATTTAGAAAAATATTCAGAAGGAAATTCTTGCGATAACTTGAGATTCAAATTTCGACAACCATTTTTATTTAAGACTACCCCGGCCACTCGGGCCTCAGTAGTGGCCACTAATGGGGTCTAAACGAAAAAAGTACACGATTTCCGAGCATGAAGACGACGGAATGCCAGTTGACATTGGTAATTACAATCTAGTCTAGCAGCAACTGCATTATATGTGAAGCAATACCCTTGGTACTACATGCCACCAGCAGTGCACAAGCTTCTAATTCAGGGTGCAGATTTATCCAAGGAAGCAATTCTTCCCATCGGGCAGCTTTCAGAAGAAGCCTTGGAATCAAGGGATAAAGATATCAGGAAATTCCGGCAACATAATACGCGGAAGATATCAAGAGAGGCGACTAATGGAGATTTATTTCGGAGGTTGCTGCTCACTTCTGATCGCTTAATATCTTCAATTTTATTTTAAAATGGCAAATCACAGGGGGATTTAGATCCAGAAGTTAAAAAACTCATTGACTAAGGGAATACCGAATGTGACGATGAGAGTGATGACGAGTCATCAGAGATACTTTGTATCAATATTCAAAATATTTGTTATTAAGTTTTTATAATGATATTATTAACAAACATTTCTTTAATATTAAAATTTAAATAACCAGTTATCATGGTCTCTATGTTGAATCCTGATCCCTTTAGTACGACAAAATTAAAACAAAATGCAATTGACTGGAATTTTAAATGGCCAATTTTAAACTAATTTTACATATTAAATTAATTAAATATATTTTTTGCAAAAATGTAATCTACGTAATCTATAGCTAAAATTACAGACGTTTTATCGTGATGAAAGTTCATTTTCATCGAGAAACTAAGTTTCAATTCCTCGAACTTTGTTGCAGAAGTCATAATTTGTTCAAATGTATTATGCAATAAAATTCTGCTTGGACAATATTTTACGGATTTTATAGCTCTTAACATTATTAATAACAATATTTTTATAATTATCATAGGAAATTTTGAATTTAATCTTGACCAGTCAACCATCGAAATTAAGCTTCGTTATTGCATATTTAATATTTATGCAATTAATAGCGCTAAACCCGTTTGACATATTGAAGAAATAATGACAAAATCACGTTTATTAGCCCAAAATACCTTAGAGATGCACTTGATATTGCGTATGGACTGACATTTATTAGAGATATTAATATTGGCCAGCTTTTTTTCTATTTTGGCTCACTGTGCGTCGTTGAATTAATGATGGACTTATTACACCTAACCTCACTCGCCTACCAACGTTTCCACTACCCAAATCATCAGTAATAGCGTTTTCATTCATATAATAATAATAATTGATTTGAATTTTACTGTACCATTTTCTTACACTGCATTCCCACCTAACGAATGAATTAATCCCATTCAGACATATTTTGTCCTAAAAGCAGGAATATCTAAACTAAACTGTTTTCACATAACATCCAAATGATACTTACGCAATTCTATACGAGTTAGGACTTACTAATGAGACACTTCCGTGCAAGTTGATTATCCGTTGCCATCATCCTACCTGGGGGTATACTGAAAGGGTTAGAGAGCTAAGTTTAGAAAATCAAGACGTACTTTATTTGTTCTTGAGGTAAGAGTAAAGCATGGTAAATTGATATATTTTTCAACATTAGCTCCAATAAGGATCCATCGGCCAAAGGAAGAGAAAGTAAAAAGTAAACTGACTTTCTTGGCTCTAAACCTTTCTCCTAGTGGTGAATATTCGATGAGCTTCCGGAGCTGTTTACAACAGGTCGTCCTATTGTGTGAAAGTTTCACCTTACGCAACATCAGTTCCTAAAGCAAATGTTCATTATGATACGTCTGTTTACACCCTCATCCGCTCGTTAAAGTCTCCGCCACTTGGAGAACTCGCACTTGAGGAAAATAGTCAATCGCCTTTGTGGGGGCGAGAAGGTGACTGGACAAAGTTTCCCATATGATGCAGTAGCTCACAATCAATCAGCAACTCCAATTCAATCATCTCACAATTCCCTCCATTCAGACAGACCTCGCGTTCTGCCTCTTTAACATCTTCAAATTCGTTTCTTTACAAGCTCACTTCCCGTCTCTCCGAATCAATGCTCCTTCCCTCGCACTTTCATTTCCTTTTCCATTTCACCGTTTCCTTCCCTTCCCACCTATTCATTCCCTCTTTCTCTTCCGAGTCCTCTTCATGTGCCGGTCCCTTTCTCCCGATACGTCATGGGTCACCTCTCTTCTTACGTTCACATATGCGGGTGCCGTGTATGAGGCGGAGGTGCCTAACCCGTGGCCACAGGCGGTCTGCCATTGTATGAATGTACCTTTGACACCGAAGACCTGTTGATGGGTGAGAATGCGTGACCACCGCCTGCAGCGATTATAGACGAGGCAGGTGAAATTTCAACGGTTTCGACCCCTGCACAAAGGAGCTGCAGGGAATATAATTTCGATAAATAACTCTTCCCCTGTTGGATGTATTTCGATTTTGGGTTAAAAGGAGAAATCAGAATGCCAATGGGAGCAGTGGGGATGAAAAACCTCAACTTCTTCATAAAATTACTTTGAATTGGATCTGTAAGAAGCCCCTCGAAGAAAGAAATTAATCTTATAAAAGGTGAAGCTATATTTTGCACCATCCACTACCAAAGAATTGACAATCACCCTCATGAGTCTTTCACAATTTAGGATATCCATCCTCCCTACCAAACGCTCTTTTTCATATTGATTTTAACAATGAATAATAATTAATCCTGAATTTTTGTATAATAAAAATTTAATAAATCTAACCTGCTCTGGTATAGTTAGCATTGTAGAGTAGTAGTATATTAAAGCATAGTTGATGGAGTTAAGACCAGAAATTCATCTAAATTCATTCAATATCTACTTGTTATCAACTGCGAAAATTTTAAATGTGTACATTTGAGACTCGTAAATGGCACCAAGGCACCAAGAAGATTTTCTATCATTAATATTTTTCTTGCAGGGTATAACAAGGAACATAAACTGTAAATCATGAGTTTCCCTTTAAACGTACAACTATTTTCATTACATAACTCAAAATCATTTTCCATGTGACCTCAGAGAAATTAAGTTTTGAGCAAATAAATAGTAAGTTATAAGTTACTGAATAAAGAAATAATGACTGATCTTAATTGACTGCTGACGGAATTCAGGGAAAAGCAATTTTCTGCATTATAAGAACCATTAAAAAAGGTAGCTCAGAAATTATGTTAAAACAAGCACTAAAAACCAAAACAAAAACGGCTTAAATGAAGGGAAAGTAATATCATAGAAACGGAGACCATTGATAATGCAAACTTAAAATTATTTATAAATGATGAGAATTCACAAAAATAACCCATTCTAACATAACAATCTCAAGTTAATTTTAAGAAAAAAGTACTCTAAAATTATTTCCAAGATATTCCGCACCCTAATTCAGAATTGATATTTCCTCCGACTTCTCTTCAAATGACGACGGTTAATCAAACAAACGGATCATCAAACTGGTTTTAACTCTTTCATCAAATGAGCACCGGACATTTCCTGTCAGCTGAGACCAATGGACCAATCTTTGAACATCCAGCTCATGCCGGAGCATGAAAGATGTTTGAAAGGAGCTGATACATCATGTATACATTTGTAACTCTCTCTACCTTAACTTTTGACACTTCCTTTTTAAGATTGCGTCTTAAGCTGCTTCCTTCACCTTCAGAAAACTCTCCCCTTGCTCTCATTCAATACAGATTCCTCTTTTTATCAATTCTTAGGTTAACTTGGGCAATAAAATCTTCAAATTTGAACTGCTAGAAAGATGATAAAACATTTCGCCTTTTATCTAACATCTAAACAGAAACTACTAAAACACTGAGAATTCAATTGCTGGTCCGAAGATGGTAAAATATTGTGACCGTACGCAGTAGCTAGGCAATGAAAGTATATAACCAACCCATCAGCAAATTACAACCAGGAACATTGTCATAAAAAAGCGAGAATTGGTTTTTGAGACTCTTCAGACAATCTTCTCTTCACTTAATTGCTTCACAAACTTATAAACTACCAAAGAACACTTATCATCATCGGAAATTCAATTTTGGTCTTTATTCACTATCCAATACTGCTTATATTAGGCTACTGTCTATAGAAGATTTGCTAATTTCTACCCAATTTACACACTCCTCTCGTTCAATTGCTTTAAATATTCTCTTACTTGCAGCTGAATACCATAGCTAAATATGCATGGACAGATGGAAAACTTTTATGGAGAAGTACCGATTACGTACAATTGTAAACTGTATGAATGTTTACTTATTTACGCAATTTTCAAAAAAATATACTTTTATGTTGATTAGTTCATTAAAGAAACCAGAGTATTAGGTTAACTTACCAATGATTATTCTCAGAATATCATTATATGCCACCTTCGCCTGTAAATTGATTCAGAGTTGGAAGCAACACAACCAAATTCTTCTATAAATAATATAAACTGTTATTCTTTATATAATAACCGATGTTATTCAGATGATTTAATAAACTCCTAACTTAAAATGAAGATGAAGTTAGTGGTACATTTTTTTTCTACAATTCATGTCATATTTATTGTTGACATTGGTTACTTTTTCATTAAATGCAAATGCAGTCATCACAAAGTCTATCTCTTTCACAGTTCCATACATTTCCCGGATTTGGGACAACTAGGTCTATCTGCATATTCATTCGTCATATCCCCTGCATTGTTTACGTCACCCCCACGTTCTCTGCTAGTTTTGCCGCACAATCTCCCGTCAGTTTGACTATTTCACTTTATTTCTCAAGTTTGGCTTCCGTTTATTCAAAGCGCTGCATTTTGGCGACCATTTTCGCTCTCCGTTTTCGAATTCGCCAATCCGACGTGTTCTATTCCGCCAACTAGTTCGTTCCCACTTCCTCTTCTCTCTCGTCTTTTTTCTTCATCCGCCTCTTTGGCAACGCAAAAAAACGAACGGGTAAAAAGTTAACGAACCGAAGGGAAAAAAGTCGTGAAAGTAAAAACATACATTTCACGGGAAGTCCTCTTCTTTCTCCTTCTTTCTTCCGTCACACTCTACATCGCTCTCCTCCTCTCTTCCGGTATTTTTAGCTCTCCTCACACTCATCCGTTTTTTAATCGCTCCACGCAGATTCCGTTTCCCGTTTTTTCTTCCACGTCGAGTCGATTTTTGAGCTCTTAAAAGCTTCCTGTCTCTTGTTTCGAAATTGAATTTACCGCCAATATTATAGCTCATCAGCGTTAGTTTGTATATTCGCCTAATCTTTTACTGCCTTATATTTCTCTTTATATTCTTGTTCATTCATACCACTATCAAAGTGGTCTTTTATACGATTGTTTGAACAATGGAGCAGAGTGACTGAATGACGTATTTGAAGGATGTGCAAGGTTCTAAAATAAGTTGAAAAATGTGTAAAGGGTGGTCAAATATGGTGAATGAGATCTTTAATAATAATAACATAATAAAAAGACTTTATTCAGGGCAAGATTAAGACAGTAAAGTCTCTTATTACATCAAACCCTTCGTCATATAAATATTGTGGATTTATAAACCTAATCTGAGAGTGAAGAAAAAATTTTCCAGTGCAGGAAAACACCCTCAAGAAGGCGTGTGTGAAAAATATGCGAAAACTACCGATAGGAAAACTAGATTTAGTGATGAAATCAGATTAAATGAGATTTAAAAGACCAGAAGACAAACGAATAATATCGTACAAAAACAAAAGAAAGAATAACAAATAACTACACATTAACATGCAAATAGGTAAAAAATAGATTGATAAATATACTAGTAAATAAGGAAGAGAAGAAACGTACGTAGTTAAAGGGGAAGCAAGAAAATATGTAGATTTTTAAGATATTCGAAATCAAATGAACTTTGTGATAGGAAGCGTGCGCGCTGGGACGGCATGATTGTTTACCGGTTAGAATAGTGAAAAGTGGAGGACTGATTAGCTTTGAATATTTTTGACTAAAAAGATATGTAAAATAGAAAGTGTATCAAGTTATTGGGAGCATGTGAAGAATATGTACCCTACTCGAAAAGGAAGATCACCGGAGACATGTACATATTCATTTTAACTTGCATGTAGCACTTGTGCACTAGTTCATGAATCTTTGTGTTATAATAAATTGAGTTCGTAAGCCTGCCGAGAGTTTTTTAGCATACAATATATATTCTGCATCTGATTACACTAATGAATAAATTTCGGAGAAGGCGACCAGCATCTTCTTGATTATGAAGTTCCCTGCTTCTATACATACAAAAGTTACAATAAAATTCACAGATGTTGGCGATATTTTGTAGAAATGAAAATAAATCATATTTGAAAGAAAAGAGAAGTTGTACTATTTTTCATTGTATTTTAATAGAATCGCCACCAGGTTGCATTGATCAATTCCCATCATCGTGTGACAAACCTAGTCGTGTCTCTTTTAAAATCCTGTGGGGAAAAGTACGTCTTTTTTCACTCATACACGAAACAATAATTAAATATCAAATTTGATCTCTAAATGTGTTTACTTTTACATTTTTATAAGAAGAGGCATTGTTAGATGACTTATTTATCCAAAGAAGTAATACAATTCCATTTTAAGAATAACAGATTCAAAAATATTGTTACTCTCTCAAGATTTTGAATATAGCCACAAAATACTCGTATTTGCAATGTGAATTTCGTTTAAGTTTTACATAACTACAACGATAAAAACTTAAAACTGTCCATCTTAATACATAACTACGCTTAATAAATCTTATATTTTGAAGATTTTCATACTCGATCTTTATAAAAAGGGAGAATAGCATTAAATGCGTAAAGGTATGTAGTAAAATTAAGGAAAAAATCTTTTCTCGTCACTTAAAATGTATGAATCTCTCGGCTGGATTAATTATTATACTAATTTAATGGAGGATAACTGCACAAACATTCACATTTGAGCTAAGAAAGTAACGGAACGGAAATTAAGGTCATCATGATATGTGGTACAGGAACAATCACGCTCATTTAGCAGAACATAGTAAATTAGAATCATGCTTCTTAAGCCTGTTCTTTACAAAAAATTAGTTTCTTGCGTTTAGCTTCCAACTGTAATCTGGAAACTTACCCCAATCGATGAAACATGTACCAACATATATATTCCATGACCACAGGCTAAGTTTCTATAAGAATTGTCTAATTGAATTTCTTTCTATATATACATGTATTTATCTCTTAAAATTTGTCATTTGAGATTAACTATTTCCTCATTAATAAATATTATTTCCAAATTCATACCATTGTTACTAGAATTTGTAGGCCTTTTTTATATGAAATATTCTGATAATTTTTGGAAGTTTTTCTTAAAAATATTTCGAATTAAATATTTTTAAGAAAAACTGTTTTCATTCGAAACTTCTTCAAAGGACGACAGCCGATGATACGGAATCAGTGCTTTTACACTAAAACACCAAGTCATTGTTCTTCCTTTTCCTAAGATTCTTGAAACACCTCGAGAAGTAAGACGAATAATTTAATTTCCACTCTAATTAATTTTACTTTTTCATTCTCATAAAAGCTAACTATCCCTAATTAAGCGAATCAGACCGAGAACAATTAAGGATTGAAGTGGAAGATGTTAGTGCGTAGGTAATGAGCCCAGAACGAAATTTCTTTCCCTGTTGAACTTTCGCCAAACAATTGAAAGCCCGAAGAGAGCTTAACGCGCGTTTATTTAACAATTTAATGATCCTAAAAACATCTCTGAAAATGTAGGAAAATAAAAAAAATGGACAGAATCCACTGCTTGGGCAGAAACTTCGTGGTATGAATCCATAAGGTACCAAGGAAGATCTAAATTTTACGTACTACAATAATTATTAACCCTCCAAGGCCGGAATTATATTTTTGTAATTATTTGGAATTTCTTACGTATTTCACTTTGTGATTGTCTGAAAACAATACCCATAAAATATTATGCCAAACATATTTATAAAAACAGCCAAACAAATACTGATTTGCTGCATTGTCATCGAGCTCTCTTATACAGTGATACAAAATGAAATAATAGTAGGTGTCGGATGATGCCATATGGCATCCGTAGTCTGTCGAGGGAGAACAATCATAGTTCAATTTCTACAGTCATCAATTCAGCAGCTAAAACCATGGTCAATATTGAGTATTGTGGAGTGTAAAAGTTTGACTTTTTCATGGTTTTCATAGGCAAGTTAACAATTAAGATATCACTTCTATAAGCTTCATCGCTCTTTATTTTAGCAGTTTACGATTTAAATCCATAAATTTCTCTATTTTTCATCGATTTATAAATAAATCTAATTATGAAAAGAGGTATCATTTTTTTCATATCTTCTTATGTATTCACTTGCGTTCTTAATATTAGTGTTATAATATAAGCGCTTCTAGACAGACTGTCTTGTCATTGACTTATAATATTAAAAGTATATTTTCTATTCAAAATAAACACGATCCAATTTGCAAAAAAGTAGGTATTTATATACAGATTTAGAATGATGAAATTAATTTTAATTGATCTTTTTTTCTGTTTTGAACTAGACGATTCAAACTTTTCCTTGAGATATTTATCGAGTTAAACGCTATTATAATGCTCCCATACTTTCACAAATGAACATCACCTGTAAATGTTCGTTGAAAGATCATTCTCAATCAATAAGAATCGCGATCCCTTCCAAATCGATCGCATAATCATTACACGGACGAACGCGAGAATATAAGCGCGCTGAAGAATGCTCGAAAAATGCTCCAACAGTTCCAATTAAGAGGAGTTCCAATTGTAAAATTTACGAGTCGAAAGACAGCGGCGGCGGAAAGGTTTTGGGGTAATTTGTTGATGGTCAATAAAGGAAAGTTCAATGAGTGATTTCTGCCATCGACGAAATGTATGGGTAGCACTCGGGCTTTAAAAGCGGCACGGATGGATGATTAATGGCTTCCCATCAATTTAGTTTACTTTCGTCTCCAACTGCGTTCGCATTCATCCCTACTATTCTCTCTCCCACTCCTCTTTCTCTCCCACTCCTCTTTCTCTCCCCTTCTCTTTATCTCCCCTTCTTCTCCGCCCAACATTTTTTTCGTCGATCGCGTTGCGAAACCCGCGCAATTCACTTCGCACCGCTTTCCCTTTGTCATTTGTCTTTTTGCCCTTGTTTCCCTATGCGCGGAGACACTGCGATCGGACCGAATGCGGGCAATACTGAAATTCCACGGCGGAGTCGCGATGGGAAAATTTCATCTCCGGAAAAGAGTGACGTGGGATTGGGCAATCTATTCGCTCCGAAATCAAACAACAATCGATTAACACGGACAGTTTCAGATTTGCTGTTTAGATGCAAATTCGAGAGGATGACGATTTATCCCGCTAGATTACAGCCGGAATACGGTTTCCATTCGTCACGTAATATATATACTGAACTAAAATGTAAAAGTTAAGGAACAAAAAATACACTGTAATTCAATATTTACAACAGAAAATGTTTATTGCTCTAAAGCAGAGTTTCCTAAACTATGTTCCGCTGAACCTGAATAGGTTTTCCGCGACAATTTGGAGTGTCAATGGAGAATTGGAGAATAAAAGACATTAAATGCTTTATTGATTCATATTTTAAGTTTTTATTGTAATATTATAGTTTTATATTTAAAAATAATTACCAAATAAATGATTTGTTGTAAATGATATTTTTTAATTTACAAGTAGAATTACCTAACCTAAATATAAGCTTAGTGTTCCGTTGAACTTCCCAGGTTTGCAAAGTGTTTCATTACAGAAAAAGTTTAGGAAACCCTGCTCTAAGGCAATGGTTTCAATCCCTTGGATTAGAAGTTGTAGCCATGGTCCTATTTTAGTAAACAATACTCTGTGATAAAGATAGAAGTTCCGCGTATTTTATAGATCTAATGATGGAAACCTATCACAAAGATGAGGCAAAATTGTTAGGTTCTGAATATTAAACTAAAATTAGTAGCCTTGGCTCAAATTTCAATTTCTTTTTAAATTAATTGACAACGCTGTTATCGATGAAGAGATAAAGTGCTCCAGTAAGAAAAAAGTTACTAGTTTAGTACTTATTAACTCTCTTTGGTTCCAAACGAATCAAGTTGTTAATTGTTGCACGATGTTACTAATGTCACTGTTGATTATAATCACAGTAGAAGTAATTAAGTTAAAAGTTCACAAAATTTCGTCGTTGTTAATGCCGTTAATATTGGGAAATATAACAGGAGTCTTTTTCTGGCAAGTTCAGCTGCGTTTAACTGTTGAGCATTCATTGGGTGATAGAGGCAGAAACGTAATATTTAAAATAGCCATTTGTATCACCAAAAACCATTCGATATTTTTCTTTTATGTCTAATTTTGCGTGTTACCCAAAACGTTGTATCAAATTATTATATTGTCAACGATGCATAATCGATTAAAATACTAAATATGTTCCAGATGTGCCCCATTTCTTTCTCTTCAGGGATGGATCCAGAAAATCACCATTCTGGTGATTTTAGGATGTTTAATAATAAATCTCATCATAAAAAATCTTTTGTTGTTTTATTATCACTTTTATCATCAGCTTTTTAACTCTCTACATTTAGCTATTAAATTGCTATCTTACATACATGTCTACTTTGATCATTGGGGTAAAGAGTGAAGAAAGTTATCGAGACACATTATTGTTTTTATTGTTTGCGGAAGTGATCATAAAAATAGATATAGTCTCCTCCTAGGGTCGAGTTTAGCCAGTATAACTGTCTGTACGAGTACAAGAGACATGATCGCTTTTTCTCAGGATCCAAATGAATCGAATACATGAGTTTGCGACTCTTTGCATTTTTGTCGGAATATTTCATAGGTGATCTACCTTTCGATAGGTTGTCGTGCATAAAAAAATCACTGTTAGGTGCCATTTACTTTACTTTCTGGTAGTTTATCCCACTTTTTAATTCATTCAACATCTTACCCTCCGTTTTTTCCCTTGAATTCTACCTTCAGTTATATTCTTTGACAGTCCCTCCTCCCTCAATATTTGACCCACCCATTTCCTCTGTCGAAACTTAATTACTTCAATAAAAACGCTCTCTTCCCCAACTACCTCCAGCACCTTCGTGTTTGTTTTCCTGTCAACCCAACTTGCTTTTTTCATTCTATGAGGAATCTACATTTCAAAGTCCTCCAAATGTTTGACTTCCTCCTTTCTTAGTGTCCACATTTCACACCTGTACAGCAAAACACTCCACATCCAGAATGTTACCAATCTTTTCCTGATTCCTTTATCAAGATCACTGGTCATCAGTTCCCTTTACATTAGAAATGGTTCCTTGGCCAAAACAGTAAATTTCCAATAAATATTTAGCAAGTGCTGAAAATGTTCATTTTTAGCGTTCAGTTTGACCTCTTCGTCAGAAACTATGAAGACTTTTTTGGAGAAATCGTCAATGGGAGGTGATCGCCCATCAGATCTGCAAATACTGTCTTATCATATATCAGAACGCAAAAATCATTTCAAATAGTTATAATATCACAATAATTTTAATGCGCATCTGCGAAGATCGTTTGCGTGCAAAGACTTATTTCGAGCACAGCTTACGGAAGAAATGTTTCATCCCGTGATTGTAAATAATGTAAATGTAAATTACATGAGCAAAAAACAAAGCGAAGGAAAGCGGAAAGATAAGATAATCACATCGGCAGAAAGCACGAGACTGAAACGAACCCTAATCCGAGAAGAAATAATTTAAGATAACGGTCCACTCGATGAAGTAAGGGCTGCACTTGTCTCGAATACAATGAATGACCCGATTTCCTATCTTAAAATATTCCGACGCATTGCTCGAGAACATAATTGCCTCGCAGTTCAACGTCACCTTTCGACCATTTATTGAACAATTTCCCGCTAATGGAGGGAACCAGATCATTCAAATGCGAGAATTCTCGAGAGGCCAATGTTATTCGCCTCAATAATTTCTCTGTTTATGTTTATGAGTCGTCCTGCATTCGTACTTTGCGAATCTCAATTACGGACTTGGTGAAAATGCCTCTTTTTGCATCGGTATATAATAGCTTCGCCTCCTGGTAGGCGCAAAAACTTCGTGAAAGCAAATCTTAATTAGTCAGCGAGGCGGCAGTCCCCCGAGGGCTCCTGGTTAGAGATCAACGAGCCGATCATGAAGACGTTGGATTAGAAAATAGATCGCCGATTCGTGATTTTGGTCGATTGCAGCCGCGTCGAGAGGAGGAAAGTGTCAGATGGTCGAAAGTGCTCACTTACGGAGGGTTAAATTCGTTACCAGTAATCACGCGCTCCAGCGGTTAATCCGATCCAATCAATTGAATGACGCGCGAAGGAAGGACGATGGATTTGGAGCAACCTGCACTGCTTGTGAATAACATTCTGCGCAAAGTGTTCCGTATTTCTTACCGTAGAAAACTCAGGGAAGAAGTTGCATCCAGAAACAAAAAGAGATGGCTTCTGCTTCGCTTCTACTACTATCACGACGTTAATTATTTAGGAATGTTGCTCTGACGCATTCATTTGAGATCTTCCATAGCGGATAAAATACTCCAAATTTACAATCAGAACCACTTAGTAAATTGTTTGCCTTGGATTGAAATTATTTTTCAATTTAAATTTTTGATGCAAGTTGGCCTTCTGGCCAGGTGGCAACGTTAAAGGGGGACATATAACATTAGTTTTAAGCCGCCCAAGAAATAAGGGAAACTTCTTCGAAAAACCCCCGTGATTATTACTCTTACCCTCAAGAAATATTCCAAATTCACAACCAGAGAAAACTCAAGATTTCTCATCTCATTTTAAAACGTATTTTAAGAAAAAAATATGATTGATAGAGATCAATCTATTAACTAACAACTCTTTTCAATATTTTCTGTCACCACATTGAGTACTTCTGTGAGTCAAAATAGCCACTAGCTTACAAGGGAGTAAAAATAAACTTGTATGCTTCCGCTTACGAATATTAATTTTATTTCTTAAACAACTCTACTTTCAAGCTATAATCAATTGACCATATTACTGTATGCAATGGACTTGTACTTTTCGTGGATGTATGATACAAATAACACTACTTCAAGAGGAAAATACATAATGACCTATTTGAAGTATATAATAATAATAAATCTTTTTTATTCATAAATTACATTAGATACAACATATTTTAGGAATATAGGTACTCCTAAGGTGACAGCCACCTGTTTCGAGGTTACCGGCTCTTCATTTACTTAGCAAATAATAAACAAGCCATTAGATTTGTTTCATAAAATAAAATAAAATGTTGACCATGCATATTATAATAAATTGCAAAATAAATTATAATAATATCATCATAAGATCAACAAAATAGCTTTCATACAATTTTTTAAACATAAATTCAATATAACATATTTAAATTATTACCCCTTAATTAATTTTATAAGCTTAATTTCTGTTTTAACAGTGGTTATATTATCCGGTAAATTGTAAAATAATTTCGAACTAATATACAAAAAAGAATATCTGAAGAACTCACAGTTGGGTTTTGAGATTATAGTTTGTTTTGATCTTAATATATACGGTGATGGTTTATTTTTACCACCGCCACGATCATAATACATCCTTAACAATTTATATACAAATAGATGTCTCAGTGGCAAAATGTTTGCCTTAAAAAACAGAGGAAAAGAATGCGCAGTACTATGCGCTCTTGACATAACTCGAATCATTTTCTTCTGTGCCACTATTAATGGCTTTAAATTGGTAATGAATGCACCCCCCAACAAACAATGCCATATTGCAGCCTCAAATTCACTAGAACATGATACACCTTAATTAATACAGTATACGAACATACATATTTTAATAAATAAAATGTCCTAATTAATATCCGTTTTCAATTAAGAACTCTTTACGACGCGTTTTGATTTAGGTTTTAAAATTGCGTCTTTGACAAGAAAACTATCAAAATAAATTAGTTAGCATCAATTTTGAATGTGCGGAAGTGTTTGTTAATTCCCCTGGCCTGGAGCCAACTAGAATATTCTTGAACATATTGATTCTGAAAATGAGTAACTTTGAGATGTTTTGGGATATACAAATTAATTACAATAGTTATAAAGTTATAGAGAATAAAAAAAGTGTAAACTTCCACACTATTGGACTTTATTCACGACCGGTTTCGGCGCAAAGGCCATCATCTGTCACACCATCCACCTTTGCGCCTGAAACCGGTCGTGAATAAAGTCCAATAGTGTGGATGTTTACTGTGATTTTATTCTCTATAACTTCAGAATGTCCTTCCACAAAGTTCGGCCGAATATGATAGAGTTTGCAATAGTTATACTCAATACACTGTCTATTAACAATAAATTTTAAAATTTTATGAGCGTTAAACTAAGCGAATACATTTTCCGTTGCAAAGCTCTTACATGTCGATATTGAGGATTTACAAAAATGTTGAAATATAGCAAACGCAAAAAGAACAAAAGATATCATCTATGAAAATAATCCATGGGGCGAATTTTTAATTGGAACAAGGGTGTTTTATTCACGCCATTGGCAGAGAAATTTAAGGCTCTAATGCACTCCAGTGAACACAGGACTCGGATTTGGAAACCACGCCAAGGACATATTGTCTGGCGGTAATTCCGCATCGCAAAGGACATCGGGATTTAAATACAAAGGTTAAAAAATACACGAATTGGAATAAGCTTAAATGATAGATTTTAAAACCATTCTTGTTATATCAATTTCCAAAAGCACAAACGGAACTTGTAGAGGTTTAAAATATCTCCGTCTTTGTCCGCACCTCGTTGCCACCATTTTTCGGAAACAACAGAATCCCGGATTATCAGCTTTCTAAGTAACACCTGATGCGCATTTCGATAGCCATGCTGTCATCTTCAAATAAGGTCTGAAGTCTTCATTAATTAAACTTGAACTAATTCGTCAACAGCTGCGTTCAAAATTTTCTTTCCACACATAAACGGAGCTAAAAAAAGGGTAGCTATCCTACGATATCAAAATTTCCTTTGTTACTTTTCTGATTTTTTGGTTATTCAATCACGTTAGTGAAACTTCCTTATATTAAATATCTTCAATGTCATCATATCCTAGTTGTGACAAATTATATCATAACGCATTCTGAAACTCTCCCAAAACTGAGGCTAACATTCGGTACGGGAATGATCATAATATTTCTGCTAACCTCTGTAAAAAAATCTTCGTTTTCAAGCTATCAAAATATATGCCAACAAATTTTTCAAAAAATTACCTGCTAGTCTAATAAATTAATATTTTGATGCTATCCTAAGTGTGCGATATTCATAAGTACCGTATTTCTTTACGTGCGCGCCTAAATTTGTGCTTTAAAGTCTTAAATTGTATAAACTCTTAAGGTGACAAGTCAATTTCCTAAGATTTCTTTTAAATTTTCATAAAATAATGTAATTAGGTTTCAAAAGCTATATTTGTTCTGCTTTTGTCTCCAATTTTAGGAATATTTCAAATTTCTCAGTATAAATGTAATACTTTTTTTCCAGTCTTCGAAGCTATGTCTGAAATACTTAGGAAATTTCCAGCGGAATTTTGTCGGTTGCGAACATCATTTTCGGGTTCATTTAAGATTTTCAAAGGACTATATTTTGAAGTAGAAATACTGAAATTACTAAATGATTAATATTGTTAAAATAGGCTGAAATCAGTAAAGTTTTTCTTCTCTTTCATACATCATATCTTGGCAGCTACTGATTTTCTTAGAGCGCCAATTCTTCATCAAGAGATTTCTCTTTGGCAAATTGAAAGCAATCCACGTCTTCATCGCGAACCGCAAAAACTCCACTACAATTCGTCTTCCTCGGAGATCGATAGATGCTACAAATTTGTCCCATTTTCCCGCCATAATTTACTTCTGAAACGCACTTCCCCCGCGATAAGTCGACGTCTATAAATTGAGCCTTTCAGTTGACAAGTCGAGCGCACACGTTCATATTTTACACTCTCGACTTTCTATTTCACACAGAATGATGAATCGTCAGCGGTTGCCTTTATCTGCCTTGATCCGCTTATGCATTCAGCAGTTCGACTGTATCAGTCAGGGATAAAAGTGCAATGGGAACAGTGAGTCCCCGGATAAGCTGTGAGGTGAAATACGTCTGAAGAAGCGAGGAAGTTGGACAAAAACTCTTTCGTAGCATCCTCCTGTCGTGATATATTTTTTAAATCCCATCCGTCCAATACAATGTGTTGAAAAAGGAAACGAGGCTCAAATCACTTATGCCTAATGTTTTGTTCGCCCTCTCTTGTTCTAAGAACGGAGTAAAAAAGTCCAGGTTTTATTTAGGCTTTAGTCACACAGCACGGCGTCACTTCCGGAGCGCAGAATCCCAACCACCACCCCCTCAATTTCACCTCCATCAGAGAGCCGACTCTCTCATCTTCCTCGTAAAAACACCTGTCGATCGAAACGCAGGAGAAAAAATATTGGCTATTGCAAAGGTCAGTAGAGAAAAATCGGTTTCCTTCCTTTGACGCATTTTGTCAATGTTAAATGGAGTGTGATCATCCAAATTGAGGGGAAAATACACTTCTAAACGGAAAACGGATGTCTAAAATTGAGAACAGAATGAACTTTTACGCGAAGATTCGATTTTTTATACGCGATTCGATCGACTAGTACCACCCATTCGCTCATAGATCCCGTTCTAATCCAAGAGAATCATTCTTCCAGCTTTGGTCATCCTTTCGAACTTGCTCTGAGTTGATTACATTGTTTGTGCTATTGGTAGGGCAAGATAAAAAGAGCTGCGGCATTGTAGTTCCCGCCGTATGTGAAATACGTGCTGTGATTCGCTTTATTATTGCATAAAATGTTTGTCCCGGCGACATTCATTGCCAGATTTCATCCGTTTGCGTAAAATGCTTAGTTAATTGGTAACTGCTGAGCTGTTTCTTTATTGTGACTAATACTTCGACACTGTTGCCAATACGTAGACTCTACATCAACGAAATATGAAAAAGAAGAAATGAGACACGGCTGTTAGTAAATAATCAAATAGTAAAAACTCTCTCGGTGAATAACGGCTTTGTGAGTTTTTACTATTTGATTATCTACATCAACGTTTTGGTTGTGAAGTTCTCAATAATCCTCTCCCGGATTTGGCACCAAGCGATTTACACCTTTCACCTCATCTGTAGTTATATTTTAATGGAAAAGATTTTAAAAGTAACGTGGAACTACGGGAAGGCGTAAGGAAATTGTTCAATGGAAAAGAAATTTTTAAAAATTGTGTCGTTTGACCAAGTAAGGTTAAGTTACATCAATTGTGTAATCATTTCAATGTAATGGCGGCAAATTTCTACGATGGAGGAATTGAAAAACTTTTACGATATTATAAATGTCTGAATTGCGGTGGCAACTTTTGAACGGCAACTTTGAAAAGTATGCGAAGATTCTGCATCTATTATGCAAAATAATTGAACAGGTGACACTTTCCGAATAAGCCACGTATTAAATACTACATGTTATAGTTAGTATAGTATATAGTAGTCTTAAGCTACATAAGTTAGAGCGCACATGTGAACGTTAGACTGGAATTGATATGATGGAAGACTGTAGAGCTAAACTGTGCTCAAATTTAAATCTTGGGATTTTAATGACTCTCTTCTTTCCACCGACGCCATTTAAATGCGTCGTGGTCTTTGGTTCGAATCGAGAATAGTAAAAGAGTTCCCATTCTTGAGAACTTCAGTGCTGCTGCTCACAAGATTTATTTATTTAATTTTTTTTAATTAAATTAGATTGTATAATTTAACATAGACGAGACCAACGCTACTATAAATTTGATAAAGTCATTACCGTTTTCGGATCAAGATCTTGAAAACTCGCGTAAAATATACTGAAACAATTTCAAAATTCATTCTGCTTAAACTCCGGCAACTAAGAATGAAATTCTGTTGTTGCATGTAATTTAAATTTTACTGTGTTGGAAAATAAGTATACATGCGCGGAGGTTGACTTAAACTTAAATCCTTGTTAGATGGTAAAATTTAGCTGATAAATATAATAATATTTATAAATTGGAGAATTAGTTAGAATGTGTGTCTGCAAAATTCTGCATCAAATGGAAGCAATAAATACTAAATTCAAGTGGAAAATTTAAGCACAAATGAAACTATAATCTTCTTCTCTATAATAATAAATATTGGTCTAAACTTTATAAGACTAGGAGCACAATAAAATACTTTGAATTCATGATAGATAGAACTGGAAATAGTGATGGATCAACGGTGTTCTCTAAATTCCCATTGACGAGTACTGAGTGACTAAATTATGAGCCAAAGTTTTCTAACTAAACAAAATTTACTCAAAATGTCTGTGTACTTCTTGCCATTGCTACAAAAATATAACTTTTTCTTTTGATAACAGACAAACCTTGATTTCACTTTTACATTTACATGTTTGTCATCTAGTTAGTATCATCGGCGATGATGATGACTTAACAAGCAAATCGTCTCCCCCAGCAGCAGTTTAAAATTTGCCTTTTTCTATTCTTTACCTATAGTTACGTAGAAAGTTTATGGTATAATTCTAATGATTCATTTGTCGCACAAAGATGATTAAACTGTGAGTTGATGTCTCGTTAACTCAACAACTTTCGCGCTCCAAATCCAGGCTCATTTGCAACGAAAATATTTCTGTTATCAGCGCCAGAATCTTCCCATGATTCTTATATCAATATTTCAATTGCAGATGGGAAAAGCTATCGAAATAAAAGGTCGAAATGATTAAACGATTCGGGGCAAACATATCAGCGAATGCTTTCAGAGACGACAATACCCGCGATATTTATGAAGCACTTCATGGAAATGAGTGCACACTTCAAGTGTCGTCGACGACTCCTCGAGTAAGATACGAGAGTCCTTCGTCCTCACCGCTCGCCCTCCAGTTCGCGTCCTCGACTTTAGTAATGCCACATCCTGTTTTGTGATTTCCGCTCGCAGTGCCTCTTCAGGTTTCAGGAAACAACTCCATTCTTTGTCGGGGCTTAATAAAACGAGCGATACGGGGAGGAAGTGGGCAAAGCGAAGGAAAAAAAGCATTAGCGTCGAAAGACAAAAGAAGATCTGACAGGCAAGATGGATTCGAGGCTAATTTTCGTCATGTGGGTGGCACCTTATTAAACTGTAGCTCGTGCTAAAATTTATCTTTTGTCTGGCGCCATTTTGAAACGCATTAGACCCGAGATTTAAAAACCCGGTGTTTTTTTAAACATGATGGAGAGATTCGGGAATGATGGCAATCGCTACTTCAGGAACAGTTACGTGAGCCTAAAACATTTCATTTTCGTGATTTTACGCGCCTAAAACATGCGAGCTTTGGTGATTCCAGCTTCGGATCTAGTTTCTCTCGTGATGCGTATTATTCCGACCTGAAACATGATTTGTGTTCTCATTTAAATTCCGAAGCTTTATCACTTTTTCGAATGCCCCTTCTAAGTTCAGCAAAAAGGATGGTTTAGAAAGCGCCCGGTCTATCTTCTATAACATTGTTTTTGCTTGTTTGTGATGACCCAGAACGCTATTCGATGCTCGCCTTTCGGTTAGGAATCTCTACATTAAACTTCAATCAGACGGTAGCATTTTTCGCAGCTGCAAATATTCAACATTTGTAGTCGAGCGCTGTCTGTACTGTTACACTGTATAACTCTAATCACTTTGACTGATTCTAAAATTTGACACAATTATAATTTTTTACCTTAATAACAACAATAATATTATTGGTCTATAAAAATATGGTCAGGCAATATACTATAGCTAATACTTACAAACGTAGCTATACATTTAAACATCTTTCATTGATGAAATCATCCACACTGTAGTATTATTTACTAAGCAAAGAGTCCCTCAAAGTTTTGAGAAAGTGTACCATGAGCATCCTTCAAAGCACCAAGCAGCGTATTGTGCGATACAGTTTCAGAGCCATTTTCTCTAAGTATCAAAAGACTGATCCTAAATAAACTATTGCTAATAAGATGCTGATTCTGGGATTTAAAAGTAAATAAATATTTTTTAATCATACAAACTGTGACATCAATAAAGTTCCATTCTCTAAATTAATCTTTGAGAGACTTTCATAAGATTTAGATTTAATGAAATGTAAGGAATAGTGGATTCTATGTATTCAGTACTACCTGTTGACGAGACGACGCTCTTGACGTTGTTGTAATGATTGATATGTGTTCTCCAATTTGATTTATTTATGTCCGAGGTATTGAATAAAATGGAGAACTTGTTGGATATATAGTTCTGATTACTAATTGTTGTTATGATCAAGGAGTGGTGACTGAAGAGATTGAACGGAAGCTATGTATTGGTATCTAGTAATGGATAAAATTGTGTATTGCATATATTGTGCATTATGTATTGTGCATTGTGTATTATTTATGTATTTGTAAGTTGTAAGGCCGTCGTCACCGGACTGTGTTCCAATTGCGACGTATATGTAATAATAATAATATTAAGACAGTAGATGACAAAAATAAGGGAAAATGTACGAAAATTAACGTAGTAGTCAATAAACGTATCTTGATATATAGCTGAATGATTGGAACTTAAAGATTGTTGCAATTTTAGTAGGAGCATAGTTGAAATAAATGGAAAAGTTGTTACAATGTATGCTGTGAGGCACAGGAAAAATAACCGTTGGAGATTCTCTGCCATAATTTATTTGGATAAAATATATTTCCTTCGTCATTTCGCAGCTCCATTATAGTTCGTACTTTATGAGAGCCGCAGTACCAAAGATTGAAATCAAAATATAGATTTTTTGCTCCCTAAAAATTTCTTGCTTGGAAATACCAAGGAAAGGATTCATAAAATGTTTACGATACCTTTAAATTCGGAAGCCCTAAGTTCCATTTGGGCCTTGTTTTTTACCTGTCTGTCAAACAAAGGTCACCCGCTTTGTCTTTAAACATCAGATAAAGCAATGTTCTGATATTTCACATCCGCAAGGCCATTCCAAGGATTAGGTAACCTTGACAACAATAATGGATGTTCCTATTTTGGTATATCTAAAGAAATATTGTCGCATTTTATTCACTGGCCTATGATTCCGTGAACTCTAAGAAACTTATGTAAAGGTTTTATTAGGCCTAGGTGTGTACTGTGTGTGTGTGTGTGTGGAGGTGTGGGTACATATAAAATAAATTGAATTTACGAATGGGTAATAGTAATACTTGAATTTCTCCTCAATAATAACATTGCAATTTCCAACTTCATTAAATAACACAACGAATTTTTATGAGAAGTATATATTTCAAGCAGTTTTAATAAAGTTCTTTAACATTCAATAAATGAAATTCATAGATGCTATTATTTGGCAATATTAAAAATTCAGGCAAAACAATTACTTAAATGTACACAATTCCAGTCATTGAGAAATACATGATTCGACTCATAGTGCAATTATTATTAGTGAAACAAAATTCAGAAGGATTCCTTCCTTCATTATTCATTCGTTTAGCTTTGTAAAATTTTCTGTGCCTAATTTTGTAATGATGAGGATGAAATATTTCTTGAATCTACTGTACAAATGGATCACTGCTTCCATCTGATCTTTCGTCAATGATATTAGAAACATAAGTACTGTGTCCATGAATAGAGATAGAGGATATCTATAGGAGGAGTGGATGTAAATAAAACCTAAGGTAATACCTTAAGAAAAAAGTTCCACTGCAGGAAACCACCCACGAAGAAGGAGATGTGAGAAACCTGCGCAAACCTACTGATAGTAAAAGCTAAAAGTAGTAAATGAAATTTGTGTATATCATGGATATCACGAAAGTAGTAATATAACAAAATTACAAAAAATAAAATTAAAAGCAGGAATATCATGAATGGAACATCATATTCTTAATTAATTAGATTCCATTAGAATAATTATTAATATTTAAAAGTGTTGCGATGAGCATTACGTGCTGTCTGAGAAGTCTGCATAGAAGCTCACGCGGCCCACTACACGTTAAAACGTGGACATCTCCATTTTTGAGGTTACGATTCTTCCCCATTGACTCTGGATGGACGAGCGAGGGTGGTCCGTGCAATAACTAGGTGTGAGAGAGGAAGTGACGACTGAACAGAAGAAATGAAAGGAAGCCGTGGGTAGTAGTCGTAATAGCCGAGAGCGGACGGGATGAGGCATAGGAAACCGTAATGATGGACAAGTAATAAGCGGTATCGGCCCGTGTGGACTTACGAAGGAGGGACATGAGCGGGAAGAGGAAACTGGGCACAAGAAAGTGGAGGAAAAGGCAAAAAAAGGGAGGAGGAGGACAGATTAGGAGGGGCGTGGGTGGACCCAGAAGCCGTTTTCACAAGCCGTACAATCGAGCCTCGACATAGAGTTCTTCCATTGGCTCGTCAACCGTGAAATTTTTTGGCCCTGCCTGACTCCCCGGTAGACTTAAGAGCTCTCGACATTTCCTTTTATTTCCCTCTCGAGGGGTGTCCTCTTTTTTCTAAGGCGCCTCCCACGCCTACGTGCGAAAGGGATGTGAACGGATAAAAAAACTCCATCATTTTCCATTCCATTCCGTCGGTCAGACGCCTCTTCCCAAATCTCCACCAAACCAAACTATATCCTCCCCCTCACTAATCTCCATCCTAATTCCAGGACTTCAACCCCTAATTAGCTACGCAGCTGATAGGAATCCAGAAATAGTCGCCAAATGGGTTTTCAATACAAAGACAATCGTTAATGGCGTACGATCGATACGAGCCATAGAAATCGTTGAATTTCATCCGTAGATACGTTACGAGCTGAATACCTCTTTCTCATTTACCTAACGTAGGAATAACAACTTATTTTCCATGATTATCGGCCCTCACAATCGACTTAAATGGACATTTCGGCTTCATCATAATTATTCGATTTATGATCGCGTTTTTAGTCATTCTGCTTTAGCTTGAGAAACGCATTCCATCGTTCATGCATCTAAAGTTGTGATTTTTTTATTACTTAATCTTTCTAATGGTTTGGAAGCATCTCAATAGCCTTTTCTGAGCAGAACAGAAGTGAACAGAGTGTGTGTTAGCAATCAATAACCCGATTGACCGGCAGAATTAAAAATGTGTATGCAAGGGTTTGGGGGACAGGAGGAAGTAATAAGAAAAGGCGAATTTCTCGAATATTCCCAAAGGACGGTCTCCCTAATGCTGATTAAACTATTAATGCTATCAGTATAATAATGGCGACACTAAACATTTCTCTTATAAAGAAACTTATGGCGCCATCTTTGAAACATTGGAAGGCATTTAAAAAAAGTGCAATGAATTCTTCAAGCAAAGCGGAGGTAAAATTAAATTATGATTATATGGATTAGGGTAATATTATCTACAACTTTTATAATATTTGACTGTTAGTGAATCACAAGAAGAAATTAATGAATTCTAAAAATATGGAAAGGAAAGTGATGAAAGAGATATAGAATATTTTTATACGCAGGAATATATACATGAGGAATATTTTTATACGCAGGTTATTGGATTGAAGAATAATATTAATAGGCCGTGTAAAAATTTTAAAGAGAAGTCGTAAAATAAAACATTTTGGAGATATAATATGAATGATAATCGTTATTATTGTTCAATGAAAATAACTGGGAACCAAGATATGAAGAGATCGAGTGTATGAACATTTAGTGACCCGTATGAGATTTTTTCATACCGATAGCTGAATTATAAATGCTCTCTTTTGAATTAATAAAATCTGTGGATTTCCTCTCCTAAAAACATTCCAAACTCTTTTTTTATGCAAGCATGTAATTTGTGCGTTTAAGCAGCTTCACAGCGCCCAAATTAGAAATAAAAATATAAGGTAAGAAAATAACGAGGTAAAAGCCGTAAATTAATGAACGGAAATCAAAGTTAAACGTGATTAATTGGCCGTAGGACCTCTTCGGCCTAACAATGACGCCCTAAGAAAAACAATCGGAATCCCATCATTTTTAATAATCATCACGTCAAGAGTTCTACCAACATTGGACGATCCGGTTGTGTGATAAAGGGAGGCCCCGGAATCACTTTGGATAACTCATCCCAAAATGCATTATTGGAAAATAACTTCTCTGCATGACGTCACCCATCCGCCGTGGAACAGCCCACCTGCCGCGAATAAGGACTTTGCTTTGATGCGAGCCGCAGTTAATTGGCTCCGGCGAGACGGATGAAGAAGGAGAAGGTGTGATTGAGGAGAGCGAGGACGATTGCCTCTTCCAACAATGAAATCTCTTACGGCCACTACCGCCACCGCTAAAACGCTCCATTTCCCTTCTGAGATTGCCGCCGGCAATTCCTCCTCTGTATAATGGAAGAAGGGTCGCAGTGATTACACTCGGAAGGTCTTGCTATTAGACAGTTGCGGTTGCTGCGAGTTTCGATCGGTGCCGATGTGTGGGCGACGTACTTTATGGTTGAGGGAGGTCCTGCTTGAGGTAAGGCATCCTCAAGCAGTTAACGAACGGAATAATATATCGAAATCCTTCTCGGAAGGTCTGAGCAAATATCACCTGTCGGATGGCAAGGTGTTAGTTGAGAAAACAAGGTGATGTGTCTTCTTCGGGCGTTGAAGTCTCCGGCGTCCAAAACATATAATTTGCGCCCAAAATGGGACCATAATGGCAGTGGAATGGATCTCAAACAAAAGGACCGAATGCCTCATCAGGGGAATTCCAAATAACGCACTTTGTGGAACAGTAACTTCTTCAGATGAAAACCAAACCTTTCATTTGAAATGTATTGAAAAATATTTTAGTAACGCATTAACGATACAAATTGAAATTTTCTGCAATTAAGAGTAGTTAAGGAAATTGTTTCAACTGATGAATCAAGTAAAGTTTAAGAATACTAGAGGTTATTATCAAACTTGATAAATTTACGTGCAACTTCTTCAGAATTATAATAACGCTGAGCAGTTACATTCATTATTTCATCAACAAATTCTGCTTCAAGAACTTTTCTATTCCATTCAAGGCAGTTGACGAATACATATTTGACTATGTAGTATCACACAATACTTATAAGATAATTTCTTTCAAAATTTAATTGTAGATAGAAGTAAAATGAATGATACCAACACATTTAGATAAAAAAACAAATTGTGTTACAAAATCGTTTTTCAATTACATTTTACAATGTCAGTGACATAATAATATAATATCGTTAAATCATAAGTTTGATTTGGTAATGAAATAACTCGATATCTATCAAAGACATGATACTTTATTGCTAAATTCACACTAATTGTTTTCATTGATTAGGCTCAGTGAAATGATGGCAATGAAGAACTAAGATAGAAGTAGTCATTAAATACAAATATTTAAAATAAGAATACCAAGTGTAAAAAATATCTTCACACTTTATCGAATTAAACGGTAAGAATATTTAAACTTACGGAATAATGCAGAAGAGAGTGGCTTGTATTTTACCAAATGTTTTACTAAACAATTTAGGTATCAATTAACATAAAACAGCAGATAAGACTTCTGGAGCGTGTAGAGGGAAGAAACAGCACGCCCTTTGTACTTCAACGATTTGGATTATCTAAAGACGAAGAGTTTCTGCTTAACGACAGAAAAACCCTTCTTTCCCCGAAAGTTGTTAATCGCATTTGTCTCATCCAAGCGATGGGTTGGGGAAAAGATGGGCCAACGGATAAGGAGCCGATGTCCTCTCTAAGTAGATGTTGTGGGAAGGGAAGGGTTTGTGCGGACGCTAAGTCTCCAAATAAAGAACGTGATTTTTCTTCTCCAGCGGGCAGGAAGTGGTCTCGGAAAAAAAACGGTTGGGGAGTATGGCGAAGATATTTGAGGGTAGACTACGGATCGGGTAAAGGGAGTGAAGTGGGAGGGGGATTGTTTTTTCCCAGGAACCTGAGAAATCTGTGACGTGATTTAAGCGTCTGTGACAAAAAGTATCCCATAAAAGATTTTAATTACGAAGAGCATAACGAACGAATCTTCTTTGGATTTGGATATTTCCCGTGACATTTAAAATAAAATAGAAATTCTTCAGTTTTGTAGATTATGTACACACTAACAGCAAAATCAAAACACGTTTCAGTAATGTATGAGAATATGATAGACGAGTTATTAATTTTCTCATTAGCACAAATATATATCTTCTCATTATTTAGTAGCTGTTAATTTTGATCCCTGCTGAGAAATATTAAAAGATATCCCAAGGAAGAATAAACTTGAAAAAAGTTTTTTGTAATATAAGATAAATTTTTACTATTTTCATTTCAATAAAAGATAAATGCGTAAACAGTATTTAAAAGGAACCATTCATTCTTCCCGTGAAAATTGAGAGGGTAAAAGCAATTTCTAGATGTATAAAACTTAGCCAGAGTCAGGAAATTTACACATCTACCATTTCAAGAATTCTCGATGTCATCGTTCAATGAACCAAATATCAGCTATGACGTAAATGATTAATATATGTTATAATTGATCTATTATTGATGGCTTTTGAAACCATGCACGCATATGATACATAAATATATTCTTCAGGAAACGAAATCCAAAGCCGTGTTTACATAACACAACCATAAAATCAAGAAAACAAAAAGTGATATCGAGTCAGATATTATTAGTCAACGCTAATTTCATATAATCGACAGGATATTAAATTTTTGGAAGCGCTTTACACTCTGAATTCTCAGGGAATCGTTTCTACATAGAGCTTAAATTATAGGAATTAATCAAGCCATTAACATAGCTAGGCATATTTCTAGACGTATTTTTCCTAACCTCTAAGCCTAAGTATTCCCTCGATTTGTCTCGAAACATTAAATCGGAAGAATTTTGTGAAAAGAAGTCTTCCTCCAAGGTCAACCAACTCGATCTCAATTTAAAACAAAATGGAAAGCGGCCAAAGTCCTAGCCGAGGCATTCATTAAGGAGAAAATTAACAGACATCGAAATTGTGAAAATGCCAGGAATAAATGTTCTCCTTTGACTGATTTACCTGAAATTATTTCATTTTATGAAAAAATCAAAGTTATCGCTATTCTAACGTAGATTCATAGACCTTTTCTGGGCTCTCTCAGAAAAATAGCACGACATGTGTGAAACAAGGTAAAAGGAGGGTGTTTTGATAGAATTGTGATTCATAGAACGCTATTAAAAAAAGTATTGAAACTCCAAATAGTTGACGTATTCTCCTCGGTTAAATGTGCAATTTGCAATTTAATATTGATTAGGGGTCTCGTAATTAAGCAATCATAACTTTTATTTACTGAAAATATTAAAATTCAATAGATTTTTATGGGGTACATTTTCAACGGTATTGAGAAGAAAGAGAAACTTCCTAAAATGTTTCTGAGAGGACAGGGGAATAAGGAACAAAGGGTTTTAGCGTCAGTAGTATAGTGAAATTGAAAACTTATGGCCCTTGGGCAGGTGCTATTTTCCAGTCTAGACAGGTCTACTTTCTACGTATACTGGTGGGTCACCTAGTGAATACAATGAATCAAAATTTATGTTTGAAAGTGAGAGAACAGAGACTCTATTAAACTGATAATATATGCTTATATACTACTTAGGCAGTCAGAGGCCATAAGCTTTCAATTTCACTATACTATAAGGGTTTCAATAAATTCTCGCTCACCCCAAATATAATACAATTACTCATTAAAAGTAATAGCCTTTTAAGAACTAAATTAAACTCATTGTGATCACTGATTTTGTTAACTGAATCAAATATATATGAATGTTCAAGTATTTACACTCAATTCACCGGTGGTGTATTGTGAGATGTGCCATTTCATCCAAATTCACCGATCTGATACAAGTTAATCAGCTGCAGATTATAGAGAGACTTTCAATTAATATTCTGAAGCATTATCTGGTGGAATTTCATATTTACCAACTCAATGTTAAATAAAAACTTGTACAATTCCAAAACGCTTTTTGCTTCTGATGATGGTACTTTGCTACTGAAACTGGTAAAGCATAAGGAATTTCGTTTCTGGAATCGTATACGTTTTTTTGTAATTTTGAGTTAGGAGACAATTTAATTTTTAACCGCAAATTTAGATCTGAGTAATGAGAATATTATTTCTTCGAAATGTGTCTTCTTCACACATAACCGAAGACATCTAATTGAGTTTGCTAAGTAAAACAACTGGTTCGAGTCGTCGACGAAACCTATTAGTTAACTCGCAGAAAGTATGACGAGGAAAAGGTGGAATCAAAGAGAAAGGTACAGATAGAATGGGAGATATGCGGTTGACACGTGGAGTGAAACAGGGAATTCCTGCACTTGCGAGAGAAATCGCGGCTGAATCTCGTGGCCTTGAATGCTCTCGATGCGAGCAAATAGTTCGCCCTTCGTCCACTAATATTCGGAGTTCCTTTTGCGGTTTTCGACGCCCTTCACTCGGCACATTCGACCTTGCCCATTCCTCCGACGGGATGACTAACACAAACACCGATCCATGTTCCATCCGAAGAAAAATAAATTACCCATCTATCAAATATTCGAGGGGAAATTTTCTCAGGTTATCGAATCCGCTATCTCTACGAGGACTGTGCACTGCATAAATCGTTTGATCGGTGTGTTATCTCTTCGTGTGTACAGGTGGATCGGGGAATTTTTCTTCCATCCCATCGCTTAAAATTAAAACCGGATTTATGAAAGAGTAAGAGAATAGTCTCTGACCGTGATGCAGTCGTGTTTTCGGTTTTAATGCCGATGTTCGGATAGTCAACGAAGCCGTTTATTGACTATCTAAAATCTATCATCGATAATGGATATCCCTTCTCGAGATAAAAGTGGATTCAATCCATGTTTAGATAGGACTATCGTTCCCATTTGCACTATTAGTTGAGTTGATGATGAACAATAATCATATTACAATATACTTTCGCCACGATTTTTTTATGTAAGGGAGCATAAATTGGCTACAATAAATCTCTTACCTCATGCTATACTTAAAAATTGGATATCGTCTAATAAAGTGCAGAAAAAATCAATAAGATATATTTGTAAAAGTGTGCCCTTTAGTAATATATATTACTGTATATCTATATAATAAATAAATTATAGGTTATTATAATTAAATATTTTAAATCTACAATTTCCGTCATCAATATCATAATATTTTTCATTTGAGCTACAAAGGAGATATGTATGTAAATAACGTTGTAACATATCGTTTCTTTGGTCTATAGGTTAAAATTTCATTGTAGTACTTTCTAAATCTACCTTAGGAGCTCTATAAGAGCTTCGTGTTATGCGATTTGAAATCATTTTAGATGAATGACATACCAAATTAATACAGACCAAGATCTAACTAGATGATATTATCAAACATTTTTTAGATTAAAACTTGGGCAAAAATTTTAGGTAATGAGGCTATTTTGTTTCACTCAGAAGCTGCCTTTTTTGTGTAATTGGAAGTATATATTTGTAATTGGGGCAATGAATACAGTTTGTCAACTCGACCACATATTAGAGCTCCCTATCCAGAAGGATGAAATCGAACGATATGTATTTGCATTTTGGCCACGATTTCTTTGTAAATCTTTAATAGATCCCAGGGTTCACGATCTCTTTCAGGAATTAAAAAACCTGGATGAAGATCTTTTTTATCTTCGGCGATGAATATATTGAGAAGCTTCCGCAGATGGTCTAATATTTTATCCTGTGATACACTCCATCCAAGGTCTGTCATATGATTTTATCACCGTAAATTATTAACTCTTAATTACCTTACAGAGTCGATCTGCGTCTTACCTCTGTAAGTCTGCGATTAGTACAGCCTCATAAGGATTGCAAGAAGTGCACTGTTCTCTTAACTTCCGACTCTAAACCTTTTAAAATTCCATTCGTAAGGGAATGAATTTAATCCACGTTTTTATATACGTGCTCTTTCTTGAATAACAAGTCGCAACTGAGAGTCCAAGGTAATTATAATGCAGCTGAACGGTACTCTCAAAATTCGTTCGGTGCACCATTAATGTTGATGAATCCAGCAATACCCTGAGGTCTTAGGGTTAATTCAAAATGAAGTTGCCAGTCCTCAGCTTACTTCAAAAAATTATTTAGGTAATCTTGATAGATTTGATTGAACTCATCACTCCAGTCATAAGAGTGTTACCAAACAACCTCATCTTACTTCCATAATATTTCAAAATATATTGAATGCAATTTTATTTCATTATCTCCACTAAAAACTCGCTCTCATTACAACTATGATTCATAAAAACTTTTTACGATCCGGAAGTACTTAACAAAGATGCGATCATGAATGAATTCAGAGCGAAGAGGAATCCGAAAAGCCTTGCAAGACTGCAGGAGTAATAAAGAGTTGTAAAAACGGTCGAAGACAAAAAAGTTGCACAGCCGATTCATGTTCTGAGGAATGCAATGATATCATAATGTTCGAAAGGGGCCAACCGCTGTTTGGGGTAGCGAAGCCAACCTTTCAAACTCAACAGAAAAAGAGCGATGTCATAAAACGAGCTCTATAAAAAGAGAACCCTTGAGGAGGAAGCTAGGACGAATGGGAATATTTAAGGTAATGGGCAAAAATAAGAGGAAGTAGAATGGGGTTTGATTGTGAAGGCAGCCACAAGAGATCACTTGGGCATGTCGTCTCTTCCGGTGTTACCCTTCGACGACGTGTTTGCCTTTTCATTCTGACAATTTTCCCTCCCGAATTTCCTTTCGTTTTATTCCCCATTCGTAGTTCGTTTTGGACTCTTCTTAGAAAGCGTTGAGGTCGAACAGAAATGCAAAAGCGAAAGTTTTCGGTGGCAATTTGCTCCTTTCCACTGGAACGATCCCGTTAGTCATGTCACTTATTCCTTTTGCCAATTTCAAAATAGTGAATCATGCTCACGATCAGATAAACCATGTCCTGCATAGAAATGAGCTTTCTTAAGAAACTCGTCAGTGAAGTATCGTTACATTCTTAAAACCGTAAACAAAAGGAATATATGAGAGCATTAGTAAAAGATATTATTTTGGAATTGGTCTCATCTCCTATATATAGAAGGAAAAACAAATTTGGGAATCTTCTCAAGCAATTAATCATACCTCACACCTAACGCATGTGCATTTTATAATTTTGCAATAATCTATTTACTTGTCAATAGAATTTTATACTTCATTCTTTGTATTATATTTTTCTAACTGAAGTTTATATTTTATGTATGACTATCATTTTAAAGTTTTATCATATTCTCTTCACTATTTCACAATTTATACGCACCTTATCTTTTATATTATTTTTGTATAGCTGTATATTTTTTGTTTTTGTAGTATTATCCTAGCTTCACATGTTCATTAAATTACACGTTTCAATTCTATTTTTATTACAATATAATTTGTAAGGTTAATTATTTGACAACGAAGTTATCTTCTTTACATTTAGTTTTGTCTCTTTTTTTTACACTAATATTATCAGAATGATTCTATATGTATTAATTACAACTTTTTCAGTAGCATTTGCATAAAATAAGCTTTAAAATTCTGTTACATGTATTGTAAAAAAGCTTTTTCAGTATTTTTAATATACAATCTCGATGTTTTTTTAACTGTAATTAGGAAGAAACCCGTAATATCTATTATTATTTTCCGTTTGGGGAGGTACTACATCAAGTAGATTAACATTAGGAAAATACAGGTCAGGATTATAAAATATGTTTACCATTGTATTGAAGGCCATGGTATTGAAATATATTGAAACTCTTTATGAAAAAGTGTATCAATATATTATAAGGAATTGGAAGTACTTTCCCTGACCAACTTACATAAATATATGTTTTTAATTACAAACTATTACTCTAACAGATACAAAACAAAACAAATTTCATGTTATAATAATAATAATAATAATGTCGTCCTTCTTTTTTCGGCGAATTTTAGCCTAGAAAGGCTATTCCTCCAATTAACCCCTTTTATTAATTTTATTCATTTTTTTGCATTTTTTTTATTTTATTAATATCACACGCACAACATACACAGACAACCATTCCCTAACCGGAAAAATCCGATTAGCCGGGACTCGAACCCGGGACCGTGAGATTGGAGCGTTAACGCGCTAACACGTTAACCACTCCGCCACCACGGCCGGTTATAGTATGTGCAGAAGTCCAAAGATTACTAGATTACAAAGATACTCCTAAATATTACAATAATTATGGTAAAAGGAACGTGGGAGTCACAGTACCAACCATTTTTAATAAACTTTCATACAATCCACACTCTTTAGATAAATTATGTACAGTCTAGAGAGAAATAAATAGGTGGATATTGATGACATTTTAATATTACTTTAAATAAATATTTTATATTATTAAGTTGACAATAAAGTGACTTTATGTATGTATGTATTTTTGGCAAATCCTGAAAAGCCAAACTGGTACAGGAGGACCAATTTTGAGTAAACAAAAAAATTGTATTCTGTTTATTTTGTCAGAGATTGTTACTTGTTTTGGAATTTTATTGGTCATATTGTAATTGAAATTAATTTTAATGGCTAGTAGATTGTAAATAAATTTTAAAACTGTTTAAATTTTTGTAAGCCGATCTCAGGCAGGTATTTACTGATATTGTTGTTTAACTCTGAAATTTAAATTGTAAATGGAATAAATTGAATTGAATAAAACTGAATTAAATTATTATAATTATTATTATTAATATCTAGGAGACCTTGGATCCAGACTTCACTTTGAATTCATGTTACTTTGAGTACAAATTTGGAATAGATGCAATCGGAAACGGAAGAGACCCTTGTAAGCACTTGACACTTTCAATTCATTACGCTCATTTTAACTCTTTCAGTATCCCTGAAACTCAACTAATGCAGTTGTCTAATCTCAATCGGGAAAATTAATGCAGCTCCGGTAACTGTTATAATAAATTAATACATTAATATATTTTGAGTAAAGGTGCATTTTAATTTCAAAACATGCTAGTTTTGTTTCAAATTAAAGTAAGAAACGAGAATGTGCGTCAGTAGACGTAAATCGAGCGAAAATTTCTATGTTGGGCCAAATATGGGTAAACGCATTTGCGGCTTCCCGAGACGATATTGGTATTCTTAATCGCCTTCTTCACCACCAAGCATCTGCAGATGGACTCTTCTTCCCTCCATTGAATGCCAGTAGCATACGTACTCATCACAGGAGATGGTCATAATATCCGGCCGTTTACCACTAAAAACACCGCACGTGTTCTGATGCTGTGGAAGACTAAATGGAGAGGAAAAATATTTGTCTCGCGCCAACATGCAACAATGTTTTAAAAGGAAAACATTATTACCTAAAGACCCTGCACGAGAAAAGACGTAATGAAGATTTTTAAGCTCAGAAAAATAGTATAATCTAAGATATGTCGAATAAAATTCTTGTATTAGACTATGTAACGTAAATGGAACGAATCATATACAAAAATTCTTATCAAATTTATGAAAATTCTCAACGACATGGACATTGGGATGGGTGGAGAAAATTGAACTGGTAATCGACTGCTCTGGACGTGGATGCGTAGTAAGTTTCCATGAAGGATGGCAGCGAATTCCGATTCCACCATATCGTATAATATTCTATGCTTGAAAATGATTCTATAATGAAGAAGCTAATTCATCAGAGACGGAAAAAGTAGTAGTCTCCCCTAAATGAAGCGATGGTGTGAGAGAGAAAAATTTGGAATTCAGAAAAGCGATAGAGATCCACTATTAGATGACCCTAGGAATTCTACGTAGGATTATTATAGCTTGGAGTATATGACAGAGAAGCGGAGCCTACGGAAAATTCCTCATAACGTATAATCAGAGGTCTGTCGAAAGACATATACCAAATGATGATGACGAAGTAATACGAATGCGTTGTAAGCGCAAAGGAATTCGGCCTCGATACTTAAACGGAAGTGATTTTTTTATTGTTTCTAGACGGCATTATGAATAGTTTCACGATAATCTGAGACCACTTTGCAATATAAAAGGTGCTTATATCTTAATAATATCGAATCTTTTCCTCACTATAGAATCTCGACTTGGTATACCTAGGGAAAACGTGAATAAAACTCTTTGTGGTTGTCCACTCGGATTTTCCGAAGTTAGTGGAATATGTGTTATATTCCTCTCAACTTATGCCAAATACAGAGAAAGTAAAACACATTTAAGCTCAATCAGAAATCCATTAATTTCATGTTGTCATTATACCCAAAATAAGATCAAATTTTTTCTTCAAATCCGTTAATTCCTTAATAGCTTACAATAAACTTCCAATGAATTCATAATGCGGTTGCCATTGCAGATAAACCACAGTTGAGTTATCTCGTTTTCCTACTCTTTGTCATATATTTTGGCGGGATTAACGAATTTGGAGATAAAGAATTGGGATTCTTAGCTTCCTCTTGTGGAAAAGCACTGAGGGAGTGGACGTCGTGAACCCATGACATGTGTATGCCCGAGCGCGCGGTGAAAGATCTTCCGCCCACGGAGAATCCTCGGTGTCCCCTCCAACTGCTCTACAACATACGGAAAGTCTAGACCCTGGTGCATGTCTGCAGAAGGCGATGACCTCTTCCACGGTCACTCCCGAGTCCAGTGCGACAGCCTTTTGTCATGGACCGCATGCATCCGGATGCATTTCTCCCACGAGGACGAATGCTGAGTCCGACATGAGGTCACGCGCCGAAAGGCGTCTTCCCGCAAGCGAGGGCACCGTCGGGGGCAATTGAGGCCCGTCCGTGAGCGGCGAAGCACCGCCCAAAAGACGGACGCCTTGGTTTTCCCGCGTTGGCCGACATGAATGAAAATCAAGGCGCGCTGCATGAAATGAATTGCTCGAGCTTCAAGGGATATGCGGAAGATTTTAACAAGAAATCTTCTCTAAGATTAGAGATTCCTAAAGTTCGCTTCCGCAAGATGAAGCGCCCAAGTGGCGGAACTGAAGAGGGTCGATAGCCCTTTTCAGAGACTTCTTCGGCCATTTACTAAAACGTTTGGGCCATATTAAAATTTATGAGGACGGATCATCCTGCCATGTCAACCGTAATATAACGTTCGTTCCCGTTTGTGTAGTATTTATCAAGACAGAATTTTCCATTGTCGTTATTCAAGTATCCAGTACATGATCGCCTTATTGAATATGGTTGGCATTCATGGAGAGAAAATAAACTTCTTTAATTTAATATCAACTGAAATATACATAGTACTTAACTATTATTTCTATGTATTGGAGATGTCGAGCTAGGTCTTCAAATAATTTTATTTGTCAAACATATCGAACACCTTCAGTCTAAAAGTTTTCTTGAATGAGAATATTAAATTCTCGACTCCATAGAATACCTTCAAATAAAGAAACCTACACGTAGTAGTAGATAGCCATTGCGATCCACCAGCAGGAGTCATGGGATAGGGCCTACTGCTTTAGAATTCATTGAGTTCAGCCACATTTAAATCTTCCAACATTTCCCCTCCTAAATCCTGATGAAGTATCGCTCACTGATTTTTAGTAACATTTTATAACGAATCATACAACATCGCTTGCAGACTTTTTCTTTGCTCCTAATGATTTTTCTCTTCTTTTTCTGTTAAAAAAATAGTTTCTAATCAATTTAATCTCTTAACAAATCCGAGATTCTTCCTCCCGAGGGTAACTCCAAAATATTTTTTTGAAACATCTATTATTAAGTTTCTTCCGCTGATACCGTATCAATATTCATCTGTTAGTTATTTTATTTCAATGAGCTAAACTTAAAATGAACAAACCATTTATGCCACAATTGTCATTTCATATATCTATCCTTATTCTTGGAATAGAGTATTCATCCTCTCTATTTTTTAGTATCTTGCGCATTCGTTGGTGTATACTAAAACTGAATGAAATAGGATTATAATAAGTTATGGGTCCATCCAAATGATTTCATGTTACAATCTCTTCATCTGCAAACTATAAACTCAAAATATTACTTCACGACCTTTAATTCTCCCTGTTTTCACTCAAAAATTACATTTCCTGTCTTGAATGCGCCTAAAACTGGTTACTAAACTGAATTCCAGGGTTTAGCATATCTAGGATAGAGACCTTTTTTAAGTTTACCGAGTTGTAATGTTGAAAGAAATATGGCCAGTTGCACTTTTCCAAACAACATTTCAACGCCAGAATTTGCGAGATCATCCTCGTTTTCAGAACAGAATCCAGAAATGACGAGTAAATTGTCAGAAGGAGTGACAATCGTGATTAAGATTCGCCAATACTTCCTGTCTCGGAAGCCGGGATCCAATAGGCACCCCTTTACTCCGAATTTCGTCTAAAATTCCGAAAGCACGAAGGAAACAAAACACTCTCTTTCCGCGCGGAGAAAACAACGAATCGGATTAATTTAAAGCGCTCAAAGTGCGCCGCTCCGTGCTCTGAATTCAACCTCTGCCCTTTTCCTTCCTTCGCACGTCTTTCGGATGCATTTGGTCCAAACGTCGCTGCAACGAGTAAAACGGCGTGCTTCGAATGCACCTGAGGGACGCTGGCATTCATAATAAGAGGGAGATGACCGCTTTTAACTCTTTGGAGATGAATGCATGTGCATCACGAAAGAGAGTTTTTGCACATCTCACGGAGGTGAAAGGACAACGATTCTCGACCACGAAAATAGTATTTCTGAGAACGCTTGCCTTATGGCGGCGGAAGTAAAACGTCCGTTGGTCATTCGGTCAGTCTTTGTCCAAAGGGAGGAACTTTGATTCGAGCTTATCTAGTTGTAGAGGAATTTCTGGCCATTGCTTCTTAGAATAAATAAAATTATTCTGATTTCATAGATCTAAACTATTCATGTGTTTAGAAAACAGTTATAGTAAGCTTTAATATAAATATATCCATTGTAAAATACATAATTAAATATTTTATAGCAAATTAGTATAATTTACAACTACACCACTTGTTTAGACATGTTCTCGATCAAATCTTAAAACGAGTCTTTTACGAAAAATTTGGTCATATCTCATGGAAAATTAAGTAGCTTAGATATTTAATATTGTTTCATTTTATGGGCAATTAAGAGTACTTGAATCAGTCAACAGTAGTGTAGTTATGTTTTCATTTCCATTTATCCGCAAGAAACGTTTCAACGACGCTCTTTATACCTCAGATAAATCGTGGAGAGATAAAATATTACAGACACATTCATAATAGGTGGAGATCAATGACTAAGTTCCATGAAACAGTTGACTACATCCACAATGCATCCACAACTACATGAAACCTATCCCAATGAGATAAAAATAGTTTGTATCGCTCATTTTGAGATAAAATTGCAGTTCTATGACTTGTCTGAATATTTAAGTGCCGCATTGTTAATAAATAATCGTATTTAACTAATAAATAATTTAAGAAATTAAAGTAGCAAATAGGTCTTCTTTGGCAGAAAGAGGAAACAGAAATGTTAATAAATATAAGGAATAACGAGAGAAGGAAAACTCCCTCCATACTCTGGACTGATTAAAGATACTTCGTACTTCTATATAGTTGCGATTACTTGATACTCAATTGTAGTTACGGAATGTATATACTAGGAAGACCATGGGCCCGTTCTCCATGTGCTTGAATGTAAATTCTCCATTCATTTGCTAGAAAAAGTAATGGTAATCCGTGCACTGTAACTCGTAAGCTCCCGCAAACGGCAAGCGATCATTACACTGAATTCATTGATTATAAACTTGCTTTAGCGAAGGAGAGCCACGCAAGGGGAATTATTAGATACCCGTTCACGAGGAGTGTTCATCTTTCATTTGCCACCGAAGCAGTTTGGCGGAGAAGACGCCCCTTCCGGGGCACGCGTGTCTCCCCTCAGGAAACGATCCTCAAAGAACCGCCGACGCCCTCCACCTCCAACAATGGTCACCCCGCAACAATGGCGACTCCCTCCTCCCAGTAGCCCCCGAGGGCAGAGCGCGGGTGTGGTCCGCTATCGGATGGACACAACAATGAGGGGCTGGAAGACTTGGAACGTCACTGGGCACTGCGCTAAATCGAAAAGTGCTTCATCTATCTCCAATATTTCACTTTTTCTCGCAAGAGGCGCCGCGGAAAATAACGGAGTGTCGAATTAGCGCTGTTTCGCTGTCCACTTCTATCGCATTTAAATATTGCTTGGGAGGGAGGACCATTCATAGGATTATAATACGATTTAAATGGATGTTTTGCTTCGTTTCATTTCTGTTTCCTTGCCTTTTCCACTTTCCTGCTCTTACTTTAAGCTTTTATCTCACAATCTAAACAGAAATTTTTCATTATCCTGTGACTATATATGATTAATTATACTTGCTAAGAGTAAAATTAACTAGTAGAACTTACAAGTGAGATAATTCCCACATTTGAGCTATATGGCTAGCTATTCTAAGTAGTATTTATCCTAATTATCTTCAGAAAAACATGCAATCATCCCTTTGTAAATACATGTGTCAGCAGAGAATTCAGTGATTTCATTATTAGAATTAATAATGCATTTAACATTATGAATAGACAATAAACCAGGTGGAATGTTTAGGTAAAATTCAAATGTTATGGTCTATTACTACAATGATACTACATTATCAAAATGATATTACAATTACAACGAACTATTCACCAACAAACATTAGACTCGCTAACCCATTCTTGCAGAGAATCACTTTTTCAACTATAGATGTCATGTATTAATTTTAAACTGAGTCATCTACAGGTATTTCGAGGCATAACTTCTAGAAAAGCAAAGGAAATAAATTTTAAGCTTCACAGGAGATGGAGGATTTCAATAACTTGAGAAATATAAAATACGCATTATGTTCTAAAATACAGACAATTAAGAAATAACATCCATGCATATCACAACCACTAATCGCTTACCTAAAATGATTACGATCAAAAATCATCATCATAAGAATGCAAGTTTACAGTAGGAACTAATTGTACAACATAGTAGAGCACATGTAGTATGACTATGTGTGTTATTATGATGGAATTCCGCCAAGTGAAGGCCGAAACCATCCATCGTGATCATCAGCTGAAACTCGTGACTTCCCAATAGTTCCGTGAAACATGGGTAACATATGTTGAAGAGGGACTCATTTTTCACTTTCTCTACATCGAATCAACAGAATTACATCTTCCTTCATATCCAGAGTTCAAGTGAATTCAGTCACTCAATTATCATTGTCGCATTCTAGACGAGTGTAACGTTGAAAAATGTTAATATAGGTTACGCAAAATTTCAGCGATTCAAACTATTCAATTTTTCATGAAGCATTCAGAGACTGAAATTCATAGTGGCTAACTCAATGAGTGAGAATCCACAATTCATCGCTGATTTTCCAAAAAACTGAATTTTCGGCTTCCTACTCTTTCCATAGCCTAGAAGGCACTTCTTAATTGAACTATCTGATTTTAGCAAACCTCAAATATAGCTTTATACTTTTTATCATAGGGAGCCAGGGGTCTTTAAATATTATTCCACGACAAGGGATCTGATTTTTCCTGAAATAAGGTAAAAACAGGAGCGAAGATTCCAGGAAATCTTTACTTGAGGAGGTTGTCGAATGCTAAGATGAAGATAAGACAGAGTCGTGAGGCGGATGTTGAGAAGGAAAGGGAATTAGAGATAAAAGGAAGAGGAAGTGTTGGGGAGATAAAGCGATGATTTTTCACAAAAAAAATCGAGGGAAGAAAAGAGACGGTATGACACATCAGAATGGCTAGCACATGGAGTGCGGGAATAAATAACGTAGGTAAACGAAGAATTAATGCATAAAATGAATGTGACGTCCAATAAGACATCCAGACAAATTCGAAGACAAAACTGGTGTTGTAGGAAACGTATACTGATAGAATTGTTCATCCCAAAACAATAGTATTATAAGAGTTTACATGGCATAAAGTTTGAATGGATCAAAATCCGTGGTATTTAGCTGTCTTTTAGAGAATTGCAATGCTGCAATTGGTGAGATAATTATGAAATTCAGTTTTTTCGTCAACAGTAATTCCATAATTAAATATTTCGCGACAGATGCTGTTAGTATCCGAAATATGGAGCTAAAGTAATTACCGAAAGCTAACAAAGCGTTTCACCAATCAAGCTTAAGGTCTGCCATAACAATTTGAGACGTGCTCCTCAGTAAATCGAAGGTTCCCGTGGAAATTCAATCCACTTATCGCTTTGGAGAGAAAAAAAGCTGGAAATGAACAAGAATGCCGAGAAAGGTCACACAGAAATTTAATTTAACACTGATTAACTATGAAGAAAGCTTCGACAACATGCCAGCGGAGAATCCTTAGTAAGCAGCTTTAATACGCATGTAAAAAATACATTTGCAATTTTCAATTGCCAAACATTCATAGCATAAATTGACTGACCAAAGGAAAGGATGGTATAGAGATAAAAATGTAAGGCTTTTAATGTGGAAATGATATCTCTGATGGGCAAGGATAAATAAGAGAAAGAGCTTCGACGGAATATCCCATATTACCTGTTTTCTGTTGATATAACCTAAGCAAAGTACATTGTTAAGAATTTTTCAAACAGAACGACGTGAATGGTGAAAATCACTATGGTTGACACAGTCAATGTCCATCATAGAATAATATATATCTCCAATCGTACACAAAAGTATTTGGGAGTCATTTTGGCTTCCTAACTTTAGTTTTCTGAGCTTATTAGAATTTTTTCTTTCCGTGCAATAATATTAATTGGTTCAAGTTTTTACTTCCTAGATTTATTTGAACCCTTAACCTAGAGAACGTTTAACTTTTGCTTTCTCCTACCCATCATTGAATACCACCTCCCCATTTGGACAACTGCTGCTAATAGTAATATTTATCTATAGGAAAAAAGTAGCTATAAACTGGTTGCTCTCCGTTATCGCAATTCACAGTTCTATAACCTTAAACTTGATACTCTCTGTAGTTCCCTAAGAATGCCTTATCATTTCATTTTTTACACCCTCATGTAAACGAAAGTATCCTGTATTATTCCTATAAATACTCGAAAATACTGATAACAGAGCCTACTTATTCTGATGCGAGAGGTATTTTTCAATGAAATTCTATTGAGTTAAAACTAAATGTAAGGACATAATATACCTTTCAAAAATGAAAATTCTTATACAATGGTATAAATTTAATAAACCTTAAATTCTTACAACCTTAAGGTAATAATTTTATAATTGCTTAATTTTCGTAAGATATGTAAGATAACGTTTATATATGCGTAATATAATAATAAAATTTCGCATTATTTGCAATTTGTAGGAGATTATTGAGTACTTATTAAAATACTGCACCAATGACTGATCTACATCGATTAATATCACAGAGTAAGTATTAATAAAACTGTAATATAACATCTGAGATAAATTTTTCGAACAAAAAGCAGTACATGAGACAATACATTTAATGTTTTAATTATATTAATTACATGCATTTCTAAGCGCCTGCATATGAAATGAATAACGGTTTGCACCTGAGGGATAAAATATATCCTCAAAGATAAGAAAACTCGTTCGCTTCTCTGTGAAAAATTAAAAGTAATAGTTCTACAAGAATTATTTGATTTTACAGCCTGTATTCATCATCAATCTTACTGAGTCACGTTACATCTTACTTTAAAGTTTGGAAAGCGTAAAGAACTTAGAGACTTTCGTGTAATGCAACAGTCCCTTAATCGAGCAGAAAGCGAGTAAAATTTACCACCCCATCAAAACTAAGCGCTGATAATGTTTGCTTTAGTGCGGAAAACGACTCATGAAAACGTTTAATGCGAGAGATAAGTAGCTCGATTTTTTACCTCGCCCACTCGTTACGGCAGAGATAATCTTGGCAAACACCTGTTGTCCCTTAAAAATCACTCATGCGTTTTGACGAGTCGAAAAGAAATCATTTACGCGAATGTTTTTTTCATCCGCGCCTATTAAAAGCAACTGCGTCGGTGGACGGGGCACGGGAACGGAAAACAATTGAGCGATCACTGCGTGAAAGCACGATATCGATCGAGAGTTATCGAATCGTCCTTTCGAATATCGATAGTCGCATTGTGGGATCCTCTATCGTAATTATCGGGCGTGATTGACTCGTATGGAGGAAGTCGGGGGAGGTCGGCACCTGGCATCATCGGGAAAGAGAAAATTGGGCAGCCAAGAGTGACCGGAATCTATTTTGGTCTCTTCAAGACCGTCATCGCCACAGCCAATCGCCGACTGGAACGAGAGAGCACACGGCGATATTCTTTTTTTTCCTTCGATTATTTCTGCTGAGAAACAACAAGACAGAAGGCGGTAATAGCGCGGGTTACTTAACCTTCGCCCTATGGCCGTGCCAAAATGGTTATTCAAGCAGTTCATCCACTTACGCCTTGGCACTACTGGGGATGAGTGATTATCTGTTTCACTAATAATCTGCAAGTCTAAGTAATTGCGAAGTAAACTACAGGTGCTTCTACGCAGGTATAGATACTACATAGTATCTCTGGTTCCTCTTTTGTCTTAATAATCTCCAAAGTTTGTGATTTCAAGAAATGGATATTAATTTGGATATATTTTTCCCGATAAATATATCAAGATGGGTACGAAATAATATGAGAAAATTAAAGAAAAATTACTCTTCTAAATGTAACGTCTTCAATTGAAAGGATCTCAATCCCATATACGCATTTTTAACTTAAGGCTCTTAATAATAATAATTAATCTTCAAATATGTGGTTGACATTGCAGAATATTGAAATTTGTACATAAAATCAGACATTGCAAGTGCTATCAATAAAAACAGATCATAAACCAATGAAGTACGTTAGATAGGGTTCAGCTTAGTACAGTCTTTTCCAAAGTAGTTATTATCGAGATGTTTCCATCTCATTCAACGTGTCCGTCAGTTCTGAAGGAATTCTTGGAGCTGGTTTTACTAAATTTCCTTCGGGATAGCTTCCAGCTCCTCTACAACAGTTAATGATAAACTAAAACACTTTCGGGATCGTATTTGGAACCAGTCTCTGACCTACAACTTTGGAATTGCGGTATGCAAAGTCATGCTCCGCTACCAGATACTGAAGCCAACGACACGCGTCAACCATCATCTGTTCAAGCGTCAGCAAACTTGGCGCCACCTGGCACGGACGAATCTCACGAGGAAGCGATGATGTAGAATGGTGGATGATGAACTGCAATGGGAAATCTGCAACATGTCTGCCAGTCTGCAGGCGTTGATGTTTCTGAGCAATGATAGCAGTTCTGTGGTTTCGTCAACTCCGAGGGCTGGAAGCGTTCTGTTCTGATTCATTATCGAAACATGGCCCTCCTTAAATTACTTCAACAACCTAACTGCGCTTGATTGGGGCAGAGAAGCAAACGGAGGCAATGCTGCTCAGAATTCTACCGATAGATATAAGACTTCAGTTGTTTATCATGAAGCAACTTCATCATTTGTAGGTGGCATGCATGTTTAGCTGTATAAGGAATCACGCACACGCGAATCCGATTTGTCCACCGATCAAGAGAAAAGTTCTCTTGCCATACACATTGCGTAAATATACAAAATACAAAATAATCCATCCCAATTTTTTATTGATTTTCTAAAAATTGTTATATTATTTTCTAAGAGTACCCTGAAATGACTTTATTATTCATGATTGTTTAAATGTCTGAGCTATGATGAGATGATTAAGCTCAACGCGCAAGCATTACTTACTATATTCACGTACATTATCGATAATCCCATCTATAACCCATTTTGTCAATAATGATTTTTTCTTCAGGTGCACGCTCTTTAAGTCAATAAAATAAATAATCGATTAACCAATATATTGCAGAATGAAAACACTTCGTACTTTTCCACAGAAAATTTATTTTGCGACCGGTTTCATATATGAAACGCAAAATAAATTTTCTGTGGAAGAGTAGGAAGTGTTTTCTTTCTACAAATGGCTTTCCACGAAGTCACACCTTCTCATATCGATTAAGCAATACATTGTTTAACTTTATTAAGGTCTTTATTAAAGGCGAGATTGAGACTGAAAAGTATCCTCTTCCATCTAACATTTCGTCAATGATATTATGTCCATAAAAACTTGTGTTTATGTGAATAAAAATGGAGAGGAAAACTTTAGAAGGAGTGGAAGTAAAAAAAAACCTAAGGTGATATGTTAGGAAAAAATATCCACAGCAGGAAAACACCCACAGAGAAGGGGAGTGTGAAAAATCTGCGCGAACCTACTGATAGTACAAGCTAAAAGATGTTAAAGAAAGCTGTGTATAACATGGAGATTACAAAAGCAAAAGTACTATAACTAAATTACAAATTAATAATAAAATAAAATCAGAAACAGGAAAAACTACAATATTAAACCATGAGGAAACAATTAATGAGGCAAAATATTTATCTCTGTATTCGCCGATTTTTTCATGCAAATGTCTTCAGTTCACATGATAAGATTTTCATAAATTAGTCTAGTACTAACACCTCTCTCGAAGTGAATTACACAGATATTTCCTCTATTATAATTACGCACATACTGATTCGCTTATTTAAGAGAAAGTGCGATTTAAATTTGAATGATCATCCAGTTTTTACTTTGAGTATTAAGTGAGTGAACGAACCATTAAGAAATACATTTTATGAAAGAATAATGGCTAGAAATTAATATACTTGTGGGCCTATTTATATCTCATGATATTTTTGGAAATACACTTAAGTTAATATTTAATTATCTTGGAAAACTTTAAATGATTTTTATTCAAAGTTTCTTCTTAGAGCTACAAGTCTTTGCATTTGCAGCTGAAAGATTTCTGAAAGAAACTGAAGAAGAGCACTGAAAAACTCTGCACTCAAAGAAATGGACATGATTGTTAAGATTTTAATTTGCGGATCGATTTTCAAATTTTGAAGCAGAAATGAGATCCTCGGTAATATAATGTATTATCGCTCTAATGAAAAATTAACTATTTGATTAGACATTTATGTTTGCAAATCTGCAAATTCATTAATCATGACCATGTTAATATTAAATATGAACAAGGTTGATAATTATTAAATACTATTGAAACTGTTAGAGATTTGATAGCTATTACAGATACCGATATTTTCCCATTACAATATAGCAACAATTATCATAGATACAACTACTGAGTGACCAACTTTTGGTAAGATAATCTTTAACTTAATGACCCACGATAAGGGATTCATATTATGTCATTAACACCAAAATATACTCTCTTGTGATTATACAACGACATTAAAATACTGACAAGAGAAAAAAATTTAAATTTTTAAATGACGTTAAATCTAAAGTTGAATATTTCAACTTGTACAAGAGTGTGGTTTTTGCAAGGTAATGCCAGGTAAACGATGGTCGACGTTTCGGCTACAATCTAAGTGACAATGTTCGATACAAATATTGCTTCTCTAGCACATCAAATATCGTTTATTATTAATTTATCATGTTAGAGTCAAATGTTTTAAGTTCAATATAATGTGTAGTTATTTAAAATAAATAAAAATTACCTTACGTATCTATAAAATATTTGTTTATTGACGCAAGGCGTTCGATCTTCCCCTTAAGAATCTCTTGGAGGCAAATCTCTGTTAATTACCATATTAAAAAAAGTTAATTATGCTCTTCCGCGAAAAAATCTCATGCGTGAAATGATATAACAAACATCAACCCGCGCAGCGGACTGGATTACGGTAATCCAAGCTCCCCATCCGTGGCTATCCATCCATCTACTAATATGAGGTTGCCAATGGCGTTATGAAATGAATCGGAAATAGGTACTTCTTCATTGATAACTAGAGCATCCTCCGTCATAAAACGCAGCCAATGGACACGGGAATGCACTTTTTGAAAATGTGGCTTCTATAATAAAAGTACGAGAACAGATCCAACTCCTCTTTAAACAAAAAATTAACAATCGTCACGATCGTTCAGTATAACGGTATCATAATTGAAAACGAGCAACTTTTTCTCCATCGAAGTCTCCTTTCGCCGCTGCAAATTTGACCGGAAGTCGCGAGTCCGGGACGAGAACGGGTCGCTAATTAACGCCCTTGTGACCCGCTTAGTCCAGAGAAAAAGGAGAGAAAGAGAGGATTAATGAAGGTGGAATGCATCGCAAAGATAACTGAAAGGCCGTGGCGGATGAGAAGTTCGCTTTCTCGAACACGTGCCGTCAGGATGAAGTCCCGTTTGCATCCTCAATGCTTCAGCATGTAAATGATTGCCCTTAATCCCAAAATGTGCGCATCATCCTCACGTTGTACGAGCTTCCGTCGTATTCAGTTTTCGGTACTTCCTATGATTGCCACCGAATGGCGATTTCTCCATCATTATTATTGTAAAATTGCTACAAGTTGACTAATCGTCCGGTGGTAACACCTATACATATATTACACATATAATTATAAATCCCATCTACATTTTTTAATTATAAAAATATATATATTACTCCACATACTCCACCTGTACTTGTCAACGTCAAGCTCACTCATCCATAATAGTTTTATCCAATCTTTTTACAAACTCCTTATGATGTTTTGGGAAGGGCTTCAAAACTCCTGCAGGCAAATCATTCCAATCCTTAACAGTACGATTTAGAAAAGAGAATTTACTAATGTTTGTTCTCTGTTTTATTAATTTCACTTTATATCTATGGTCTTTTCTGCCATGAAATTTTGCCATAGTGACTTTTTTTTGATAATTCCTCTAACGATTTAACTCCTGTGTATACTTTAAAAAATATAGCTAGCCTTTTCTTGAATCTCCGCTCCTCTAAACTTTCCCAACCTAATTCTTTTAGCATCTGAGTAACGCTATCAAGCCTTGCATATCTGCCTAAGACGAATCTTGCTGCTTTTCTCTGTACCTTTTCTATTTTTCGCTTTAAACCTACCTCATGCGGGTCCCATAGGCATTCCCTTTATTCCAAGATTGGCCTAACAAATGATTTGTACGCAGCCTCCTTATCATTCTTATTTGATTTTTTAAGAGTACTCACTAGGAAGTTTGATACTTTGTTGGCATTCAAAATGATTCGCTCTTAATCAGAGTTGGGCATTTTTTTTTTAAATATCCAACAAATAGACACAACTAGGCTTTAAGATGCTCTACATTACCGATTCTTAACATACTATGCATTAGTCAACCATACCAAAGTAATCCAACAAATTTTTGAAAAGGGATTTACAGTTACAGTCACCTTTTACAACTCTGCACTCTGCTTCGGTTTACTCTCCCATAAAATATTAATTTAGCATTTAATTTTAATTTAATTAATTTAATTTTAGTATCATTTTAAAAAGTATTTCTTATTTCAAAGTTTCCAGCCTTATTTAACCATAGCATTCTTTGAATAGACGATCTTCACTCAACAGCAAAAAGAGTGCATCATTGCCTATAAAAGAAAATACTCGATTTCTGAGGTAAATTCATCAAGTCAAGATTAATAATAAAATTCAACGAGGAATTCATTAGAATTTATTCCTTCCATTGCGGTTATTTGTCTATATATTTATTAATACTCTAATTTAGAGTCAATTAATTTCCCATATAAATCTGAATCCTTAATTGATGACATCATAATTATACATACTCTGAAATTTCCTACTCATATGTTATTGACATGCGGCAGTGCAACTTGATGCAATCCTTAGTTTCAATTCGATATCGAAACCGATTAAGATCTTAGAGTAAAATAAAGAATAAATAAGAAACTTAGAGTAAAATAAAGTCCTTTCATTACCAACACAAGACACTTTTTTCCTCATTAGCTAGCATTACGAAGCAAAAGTAAATCAATTTGCATAAAACAAAAGTCAATTGAACGTAGGGACCCTCTAGATGATTTTAATACTAAGCCTCTAGAAAAAATAGGTTAAGAATATTATGAAGCGTTAAACGTTCGACAAAAATCTGAAAAATCCACCCAAAATTATTTAGAGGACCATTTTTTTTTCTTTTTTAGCAGCACATGAAAATTGTTTCAAATTATCTCTAATTACAGAAAGCCTACGATAGCTATTTCAGGATAGAAAATAGCGAGATTGTTACGTTAATTATGCATATATTACTTTTATGCCACTTTGCGCTTCATAATTAAGACATAAAGAGATGAAAATATTAATATTAAGATGGATCTGAGCCATGCAATCTGCAATCTTGATAGAGATCTTTCTTGGGAGCAAAGGGCTCATCAAAAGATCGGATAATCCAGTAACTCCCTTAAGACTTTAGTGTAATCGTTGGAGCATGATACAAATTATTTTAATATGGTAAAAACGTTCCATAAAATCAATAACTATTATATATGTTGATACGATGTGACCCATTTGTTCAAATTCAATTATCTGAATAGAGTATGCGTTTCATATTTTCCTAATAAGGATAAGAAAACTAGATTTTTTGTAAAATATATATTCGTAATAATAATAAATAGCAATATAATAAACAACGCGTTTTATTCTTTTGAGAAAAATGTTAGCGAACAAAAGTGAAATATTCTGCTCGGAAAATCATTTAAGTGTGATTACTTTTAAAATTGAGGTAAATATTTTTCTTGTGTCATGCTAACGTCAGCCTTTTTTAAAAATCTAACGATAATGTCTGAAAGTTAATTAAATTTATTAATAATTTCAAACTTTTGAGCGTAAATAGGAAACATACAAATATATTTATCTATTATAGGATCAACATTGGTAATTCCGTGACACATGTTTGAAAATGTATCACCAACTTACCAATGTTATGGAATTGTCAACACTTACCCTATTATAAAATTCGACGTTCTAAAATTTACTTTAAATTAATAAATTATAATTGCACAATTTTACGTAGTTATTATGCTATTACAACCCTGTTATTGTTCATTTTTAAGCATCTTAATTTTTTTCTTGAATCGAAATGTCCAGAGATTGATGAAAACGATAAGCAAAATGTTCAAACAGAAGAAGGCAATCAATAGAATGTGATTACGAAAAATAACATTTAAATACGTGAAACACCTTGTCCTATTCGGCGATTTCCATTCCTAATAGACTAACGTAATATTGTTAATTTAGTTCAGTGTATATTTTTTCAAAGCACTCGCAGCTTAAATAAGTAAATAAGTTAGTTGATTGATATTTATTCTTCGTGTTGAAATAGTTGCTATATGCTTGTTTATATCACAAGAATGTTGACATTTTTGTCATTATACCGAAAGAAAAGGAAATTAAAAGCTATGCGAATCTATAAAGAATGTTTAATTGAATTGCTTAGTGCATCACGACAAACTATTTTCAATAATGTGAATCTTTAAGCAGCCGCTGGTTAAAAAGCTCGATTTGAGCGCATTGTGTGATCCCCTCTGCAAGGAAGTGGTCCATCGACGCACATTCGGATCGGGTTATTTATGTATCCGACAGAAGCGATCGTTGAGAAGTTTCCGTTGGACTCGGAGCGATTAATCTCCGCAAATATCCGGCGCGTGTACGAGGCGAAATAATAGGAAGAAGAATTATCGCGTAATGGCTCTCATTTAGAAGGCTTCCGCTTCATTCTCGTCGTTATGAAACTGGTGATTATGGGCCGAGGAATAGGAAATGGCTTTTAAAACGAAACCAACAGATAAGTAAATCTCGGCCATTAATTCTGCCAGCATTGCGCTTTCTCCGACTCTTTCGTTTGAAACTATGAATCAATTTAAAGTTTTATTTGAGACAAAACCGTAAAGAAAGGAAAAGTTAATGTAAGCCAGAACTTAAAAGAAGCTTTCCAACAGCCAAAAACAAATCCTAACTGAGAGGGTTCTAACAAGATTTTTTTATCCATAAATCTAATGCTACACATGCGCTTATTTTGGGAATAATTTTGCGAAGAATTCATTTATAATATCAATAAATACTTCTTATATTAACAAATCCTTAGTTATATCTAGTTACTTGCAATGTAGAAATAATAAGAAACAAATGGCTATTATTTTACGCAAAGTTTGATGCATAGTTATGCTTCGGATAAAATGATCTCTGTGAGCATAAAATCATTCCGTAGAAATTTTAAGTAACGTTAAATTAATTTTAATTTTAAATTCTCTGAGGATGTCATTGCTTCTCATTGTCTCTTAGAGAGTTATTCAGATTTTCTTAAATAATAATAATTTCGTCTTTATTGATGGGAGTATTTTTGTCAAATCTGACTATTCTTACAATAAATCCCATCTTTTTACTTTCTCCATATACGAAGTATAGAGAAAGTATTGTTTTCATGAAAAAATTCGACTTCGAGATTTCAACGGAAATACATGTTTTGGGGTCCCTAGAACACGTTTTGACCATTTTCGGAATGATGTCTGTGTGTGTGTGTGTGTGTGTGTGTGTGTGTGTGTGTGTGTGTCTGTGATTGTGGGCGCTCTAACGTAAAAACTATTTGTTGTATCAATACCAAACTTCGTGTGTGTGGTGTGTGCTGTCAGAGTTGATTAGTTTTTGGAGTAAATCGGTTGACCGGAAGTAGAGCTTCATTCATTAAAGCTCATTTCCGGTTTTCAAAATATCTCCATAGCTATGATATATAGGTATATTGTGCACCTTATAAAAGTTTTAGATAATGTCTTTTACTATAATTTTTGTATTTAACATATTTTTGTATCACCGGTTGATTAGGAGTTTTCGTGAGAATTCGTGAAATACCGATAAACCGAACGTAGCTGTTATGTACTTTGTGGGCGCTCTAACTTAAAAACTATTCATTGTATCAACACCAAATTTCAAATCTAATATTTTATTTAGTTTCTTAAGAGTTGATTAGTTTTTGGAGTAAATCGGTTAACCGAAAGTTGAGCTTCATTCTTCAAACCTCATTTCCGGTTTTCAAAATATCTCCATAAATATGATATTTAGGTATATACTATTATTTATAAACGTTTTATAAAAAGTAATTTACTATAACTTTTGGTTGAAACATTTTTTTGTATCACTGATTGTGTAGGAGTTATTCATGAAATACTGATAAACCGGAAGTTGCTGATTATGTACTTTGTGGGCGCTCTGGGCTCTATGGGCGAAAGGCCAATTTCATCGTTTTTCATCGATCATACATTATTTATCATGTTTTTGGCGTCAAAGATAATATATATATATATATATCTTCTATTATATATAGATGCTTCTCCGGATTCATTACTATATATAAAGCTGCAAATCCTACTGATTGACACAAAATCCTGGGCATTATTAATCGAGCTAGAAGGCTGAAATTTTCAGAAGAGATTCATAATTGACAGTCGAGTCAGGAAAAAATCGAAAATCTACACATTTTGTCCTAGGTTTGAGCCCAGAAACGATTATATTTTTCAATGTATTTAAACGGGAAAAACGAAAAATGGCCATGCAGGGCAAATTTATTTCGTTAATTAAAATGTGAAAACGTAATCGTAAAGCAGTAGGACCTGGTCTGTGTTACGTCTAAAAGATTAAAATTTACTTTTCTTGCGACCGATTTTAACATTCCTGCACGAAATTCGCAAAATCTTGGTTTGAACGCCAATTTTTTACGTTTTTTTCTCCTCATTTTGAAAATTAAATCTATAGCAACAACCATTGTTTGAATCGAAAACAAGTTTGTTTACGATCCTATTTTCATACGCCATGATAAAGGTTTGTTGCATTTTTAATTATTTTAAATGTTTCTTTCGATATATGTTATTAATGAATGCTGAAAAATGTAAATTTCATCAAAATTGACAGTGGATATCTGCACGGTCAATGAATCAATCGTGAATGCATGCTGTGATAACATAAGTTTATGTAGAGAATACGAGAACATTAACAACGAAGATAATCGTAAAAGTCATGTAAGTAGTGAGATTATTCTAGAATGAAGTACATTGATATTAATATAAATCAATAAATAGGGATATTAATGTAAATTATAAGGTTTAAAGACAATCTTTAGAGATAACATAACTGCAAGCAATACGAATCATTAGTTTAACGAACACTATAGTTTATTAATATATTATATTTCATAGCTCACTTAACCAAATACATTTATCATATACTGAACTCAGACTAAAAAGTTTCATGTATGTTTCACTTTCGTTCTATATACATTGTGATAAATTGTCACCGAAAAGCTCATAACAGCAACTAAACCCATTGCTGCCCACCTTTCTTGAAGGACCATGTTATCATTGAATATCAAGAAATTGTAACTTTCATCGAAATGAACAACAAATATCTACTCAGGAAATACATGGTATCATTGAACGATGTTAGGATATCGTTGTTCTACGTATATGGTGGTTTGCTTTTCGTGTGTGTTTCTGTGCTGTTTATTTTATGCCTATTATGTTTCTTCTTTTCTATTTTAATTACATATAATTATTGTGTCATCCTCTCCACAGAGAATTTAGAATTAAGTTCTTTTTCTACTTTTTCTTTAATTAATACGTAGTACACAATTAGTACATAGTATATTACGTAATTCAACTTTCATCAAAATGAAAAACAAAAATCTACACATAAAATACACTGATTTCCTTCAACGACCTTCTGATTACGTCATTCTTCGTGTTAGCTGGATAATTTTTCGTTAGTATAAACAAGGTTTGCATGTACCTTTGTATGAATATTATATTCCCATCTTCTCCAAATAGGCTTTAGAATAAAATTATTTTTCTACGTCCTTTAAAACTATTTACATAATTACGTTGCCTATTGTCTATTTGTTTATTTAATTAGAAACGGAGCTCATTGTCGTGGTAGACGCCATTTGATGAATATAGGATTATTTTGGAGTATGTCTTGCACTGAACCGAATACTACACAGGTAATCGTCTATTTATTTTCCACATTTTTATCTTATACAGATTTTTATTCCAACTTTACTATGTTTGGCGTATTTCCTTAATATAGTTTTACGAACACGTATCCATTAAAGACTCCCGTATCACATAAACGTGAAAGGCTCTCGAAATATTTATTTTACTATTATATTATTTGGTGAATCTCGATCTCACTCATTTGAAAATTATGTATACAATATACAGTGGTATAATTAAAAAAAATTCTTTCCATATATGTTATTACTGAAGGTTGAAAAATGTAACTTTCATCAAAATGAACAGCGAATATCTGCACGGTCAATGAATTATTCGGGAATACATACTGTGATAACATAAGTTTATGTAGAGGATACGAGACCATGTACCAACGAAGATAATCGGAAAAGGCATGTAAGTAGAAAGGTTATTCGAGGATGAAGTTGAAGAATCTACACTGAATATTTAGGGGGAATAGGTAAGTTCTTTTACTACGTTTTCTTAAATTAATACATAGTACACAATTAATACGTTGTACCTTACATCATTAACTTCATGAAATTCATTCTTTGTTTGGCGTATTTCCTTAATTTAATTTTACGTATAATTTTAGTCTTCGAGGGTCGAAAACTGGAGGAGGAGCTGAGCTGTGCCAAGCGATTCCTTTCTAAACTACCAAGATGGCGTAAGTTTAGCCTTTAGTTGCCGACCGAGAATTTAATTCTTTGATTACGGTTAAATCACAGAAATTCCGCAAGAGGCGGATTCTGTCACAATATTATGCTGGCACACTTTAATTAAGATATTATTTACAGCCATTGGACACGAATTTATCTATTTCGCTAATATCATATAAGTTCCTATCGTTCGTACCTCACTCGAGTACACTTTTCATTTAGCAATGACGGAACTGATAGTTTAAATAGTTTTTAATTTTATATTAATAATTAGTTAAATTATTTTGTAAAGAGCATCACAAAAATTAACCACTTTACTCACATAAGCATGGCAAATCAATTTTTCTTCACTCTTCATCCATCGTCATACTTTTGCACATGTATTTTTAATGTTTTTAATGGTGCATAAATGAATATCCTACTGTTATTGGTTTTAGTGCTATGGTAAGCTGGTGTTCCTCTCCGAGACCTACTGACGATTTCACAGCATTAGTTTATTTTCAAAAACTGACCTGCGTTCAATGATTATATTTACGAGAAAATTATTCTCGGCTGCAGTGAACCTTTCCGACGGCATTTTCTCAATGATTGCGTTTCGCTAAGACGAGTAAATATCTTAAATTGGGATTTAATTGATTTGTAACCACATTGGAAGTAATTAAATTAGGTTTACGATCACAATTATCATAGGTTGACAAAGTGATTACTTTTTGTGAAATTAAATCGTTCATCAATTATTAAATTAATATTTCTGAAAGAAAGCTGTAATTGGGAATTAATCACACCTTTCAAGCTCATAAATGTGAATCTTAGGTAGGTAGTGTTGTTAAAAGTGCTTCGACAGCTTAGGTCATTTCGCACATTGGCTCCCACCGGGAATCAAACCCGGGACCGCTTTCATCAAAGGCAAACGCACTGTCCACATGACTATCCGGGAGCCCTCAAAAATGTGAATCTTTCACACACTGATATCAATTCAAATACTGCCGATGAAAGAAGCGAAAGGCTCCCCCCCTCCACCACTATCACGTTGAGAACGGTGGAGGGGTAAGCTGACTTCGCTTCAGAACGAACCACGACCGTTCGGAAGATGTGCTTTGCGGGGCAGAGTGACGTCACAATTCTCAGCTCAACTACGCTTCGTAGTAGTATTGTCAAAAGTGCTTCGACAGCTTAGGTCATTTCGTACATTGGCTCCTACCAGGAATCGAACCCGGGACCGCTTTCACCAAAGGCAAGCGCGCTGTCCACATGACTATCCGGGAGCCTACTATGCTTCGTATCCGGCGGCCGCAGCTGCATTAAAAAGTATAGATTCTATTGTGAAAGCGTAGTCCGCTCAACGTAACTTCGCTCAACTTACCTTCGCTTCGCATTTGGTGGCCACCCAGCATTAAGGTCTCAACTCCAAACTCCCGTATCAATTAAACGTGAAAAGCTTTCGAAATAATTATTCTATTATTATATTATTTTGTGAATCTTGATCTCACATTTCATAATTATGTATACGATAGACAGTGGTATAATTAAAAAGAAACGTAAATATAACATATAGACCGATAACTCAGGGTAGTATCCCTTCATATATTTTTTTTTGCTTGCAGTTTGCAAGCACCCATTTACTAGTTCATATATATACCTATATAGATAGATAGGATACAAATTCACAGCCTAAACTACAAGCGTCATTGATCTGAAAATTTTATGACATATTGGCCATAACGTGAAACCCCCAGGAAAAAAGAGACTTTGATCCTCAGTGTCATAGGTTCGATTCCTGAGGGCCCCAAAGTCCCGATTTTTCCCTTTTGAATGCATTGCCGTGATTTTCGGGAATTAAAAAAAAATACTTTCCGGATAGGTAGAGAAGTAAAACTCAAGGTGCCTATATTTATGGTCTTGGACTTTCGAAAACATCAATGACTTTTACAAAAGTTATCCTGGGTTCGATGCTAGGACGATGCAAAGATCTGCCCTTTAAAATACATGGGAGCCGTTTTTCATTATTTTTTTAGATGCACTTATCGAAATGATAGGATGTTCGTGCTTGGCTGGAAGATGTATGGTACGAATAAGTTTTAGAAAAAAATTTTCATAAGACCGTACTGTTCCTGGGTTCGAAGCCAGAGCATAATAACGTTTCTCTCATAAGGAATATAAAGGAAAAGTAGGACGTCATTTGAGGCAGTTGTAACCAATATTTCTGCTTGAATTTGCATACGCGGTTAGAGATGGTGTTTTTCTTTTGTGCTGCATAGAAAGTATTGCCTGAAAGACCCGGGTTCGATGCCGGGCGGTAAAAATATCACCCATATATAATACTATGGGGTATCTTTTCATAATTTTTTTATGCATTTATCGATATGTAAGGGAGCTCTTGCTTAGATGGAAGATGTATATTAACACTTTGTTTAAGAAAAAAAATAGATAAGACCATGCTGTTCCTGGGTTCGATGCCAGAGCACATTATAATTTCTCAAATAAGGAGTATGTGAATAGTAGGACGTCATTTGAGGTAGTTGCACCTAATAGTTTTGCTTGAATTTTCACACATAGTTTGATATGGTAATTTTCTATTTTGCTGCATAGTAAGTACACCAGGAAGACCGGGGTTCGCTGCCAGGTGATTAAATTGCAGCGAATTCTACGAATATTTTGAATTTTTTTTTTCTTTTGATGTCCGTCCCGATATGATGCCGATATGAAATTAGTGTTGTCGATCTGCTTGCAGTATGCAAGCTACATTTTACTCGTATATATATATTAATCACTCATATTCCAAGTTTAGATGGAATATAGAGTTCGAAATTACTGCGGTAGATAAATATTTACATCTTATATATATGGAGAAAGTCATGTGCTGGCCACATCAGATTTTTACTTTCTCCATATACGAAGTATAGAGAAAGTATTGTTTTCATGAAAAAATTCGACTTCGAGATTTCAACGGAAATACACGTTTTGGGGTCCGTAGAACACGTTTTGGCCATTTTCGGAATGATGTCTGTGTGTATGTGTGTGTGTTTTGTGTGTGTGTGTGTGAGTGTGTGTGTGTGTATGTGTGTGTGTGATAGTGGGCGCTCTAACGTGAAAACTATAAGTCGTATCAATACCAAACTTCATATATAGTACTGTGGTGTGTGCTGTCAGAGTTGATTAGTTTTTGGAGTAAATCGGTCAACCGGAAGTCGAGCTTTATTCATTAAAGCTCATTTCCGGTTTTCAAAATATCTCCATAAATATGATATATACGTATATTGTATTACGTATAAATGTTTTAGATTATGTTATTTACTATAACTTTTGTATTTAACATATTTTTGTATCACCGTTTGATTAGGAGTTATTCGTGAAATACTGATAAACCGGAAGAAGATGATTATGTACTTTGTGGGCGCTCTAACATAAAAACTATTTGTCGGATCAACACCAAATTTCATATATAGTACTTTCAATACAGTCGTTAGAGTTGATTAGTTTTTGGAGTAAATCGGTCAACCGGAAGTCGAGCTTCATTCTTCAAAGCTCATTTCCGGTTTTCATAATATCTCCATAAATATGATATTTAGGTATATACTGTTATTTATAAAAGCCAGGGTGTCCGCTACCCTGGAAATCCTGGAAAACCTGGAAAACTCAGGGAATTTTGTTCTTCTGGAAAACTCAGGGAAAACTCAGGGAATTTGGCGGGTAACCTGGAAAAATCGATGCTTTACTCTCCTTACAAAAGATCTTCCATGACTCGTGTATTTCGGTCCGTTTTACTTCTGTAAAATTCCCTGAGAGGAAGAAAGGTTTCGATGACACTGTTGTCGTGACCAATTGAAAGCTTATAAGACGTAACCGTGCTCTTTCTTTCGACTTGTAACATTTTGGCAATATCGCAAATACGCAGCATGGGATCGTACGGAGTTGCGGGTTCCAGGGGTATCCTATTTCTGTTTGGGCGTGAAAAACTGCGAATAGAGCATGATAAGAATTTGTTTTCGACTTAGGTGGTTTTGATTATTAGTTGGCGTCGCAGTTTGCAGCTGAACTATCTCAGTGGATGTCAGGCGTTGTCCTCATTGAACATGTAAGTATTAACAGTTTTCTTTTACGGAGACTACCCTCTCTATTCACGACTTCGTGTCTCGAAGAATTTTCGTGATCACCTGTTCATTAAAAATTTAAAAACTCCGAATAGATTAACGAAGTATTTCAAACGAAGTTTATGTTCGTAAAATGTAGATTATTGATATGGGCATATCATTTTAATCAATTAAAATAGTTGTATACTGCTCCTTAAAATATCTACTGAAGTATCGTTTCATTTAGAGCATAGATTGGCCGTTTAAATCTCTCCCAGGAATTGAAACTACACAATATCTGAATTTCAATCCGTATTATAGTTTCATTTCCGGATGGTCCCTCATTATTAATGATTGCTTTTCTGAGGATATTTCTTCTGTTACTCTCCTCATACCCTCTTCTAATAGATTTCAGAAATCTACCACCGTCTTTTTCTATTCAGTCATTTTCGTGGAAATTTTTATCAGTAAAAGTACGTTAAGTAAAATTTCATGTACTCACTTTCTCCGTAAGAAGTTAGTTTCCGTATTCACGATTCGCTGTATTCTCAGGAACGCCTCCCCCGCGAATAGAGAGGGTCTCCTGTACTTGCCTTCTTGTTTTTCTTAGTTTGACGTCAACGGTGTGTTTTGGGTATCCCATTCTTACTTTCAAAAGCCTATGTTTCGTACTTTCTTGTATAGACCGAAGATATTGCTGTTATGAAAGATAAAACTCCATTCTGATAGAATATTGTGAATATTTATCTTTGGCGGAATTTCTCAGAAATTTGGCTAAGTATTCACTGTTAAAATTTCACTACCAGAATTGCTTTATTTGCAACGAAAATTATTCGAAAGCATTAGAATTTTAAACAAGAAAAGGTATAAAGGTGTCTTTGCACGAAAAGGCGTGCACCTAGGAAAAATCCCAAGGAAGAACGGACATAAAAAAAGTCTGACAGGACCGGTACTCGAACCCGGAACCCCCTGATTGCCGAGCATCTGAGCAACATAGAGCATCTGACCGGCAATCAGGGGGTTCCGGGTTCGAGTACCGGTCCTGTCAGACTTTTTTTATGTCCGTTCTTCCTTGGGATTAGCATTTTGGTTTCTTAATTTTTTACGATCTTTTTACTCTAATTACTCTTAGGTCTATCGAAAGAGTAGTATATTTCTGAATACCTTTCAATGCCTGATCAATGTGAAAGGTAAAGGAAAGGTTTTAACTTATGACTTACTGCTGCTTGACGGATCTGGAATGGGATATGGAATGAAATTTCGATTTAATTTGAAATTTTATGTCCAAATATTCTTTCTAAATTTCCTTTTCATGGATTTTCACACAGTAAAGCCTTCTTTGGTTGAGTTATTGATCAATTGATAAGTCAGTGATGCGATTAACCAGTTCTTCCGAAGTATCTAACGGTGAGAAAGAGATCCGACAATGAGTCACATCTGCTTTATTAATACTAATTTGATCTTGCACCATAAAGTCTGACTTTTCTTTGTTTCATAAGGAATCCCCTCTAACCCATACTTTTATATTTTTTATCCATCGGTTTACATCAGTTCAATTGCTATTCTCGTCGGAATCTTCTTACAGGATTCAGTGGAAGAAGTTAAAGTAGGGGAATGAAACTGCTCTAGTTGTTTAAAATTGTATTTCATTAACCAATCGAAAAACATTACATATATTGTTCTATTTACTGTATTAATTCATCGGAAATTGGAATTTACCCAGCAAAATGCTGTCCTTTCGATAGACCTAATGGTAAATAGAGTAAAAAATTGTCAAAAATCTTAAGAATACTCATAAAAATGCTTATCCTTTAGAATTGAGAGAATTGCTACAAATAACATTCGTAGTAAAGAAAGCAATTGTACTGGTGGAATCGATTGAATTCTAAGAGTGATAGTGACAAAATTTATGAGCAACTCCGCCCATCATTGTCACCGTAGATTGAAAGCGTAATTCTCTGTAAAATGAGTTACCAAAGAGTAAAAGTTACCAATCAATGTCAGTCAAAGTGGAGTTCTATCTTATATAACTGCAAGTTTTTCATTCTATACAAAAAAGTTTGATAATCGATTTACAGCCAGATTAAAACGTATAGATACTCGAGTTAGGAGTTGAACAAAAACTAAACTGGGCATCCAACAGTAAAAAGAGTTGCACTAAATTTTAGCATGTCCGTTATTTCGTGCTCATTTTGAAATTTTATTTCTCAAATATTATCAATCTAATCAAAACAAAATTTTAATACCGTATTAATATACTTATTTTTGACCAAAACGTTTTAGATTATTTCCGATAATTCCGTTATTGGCTTTGTAAAACAACTTTTTCTCAGAAATGGATTGATGTATAAACGCGAACATGGTCTCGTTATAAAGCTCTCTGTGGGATGTTTAACAGGTTATAACTTACGTTAACTACTATTGGCCGATTTATTTTATACGAATTTATATTTTACGGCGAATACGCACCCCGAAATCAATCATCGAATGCTTGCGATATTGTCAAGCTTACCCGTATCTATGGTAAAATTAATTTTTACTTACACAAAGTAAAATAAAAACTAGATCAATAGACATCATCAAGTTAAAATACTAAAAAAGCAACGACCGGTTTCGGCTCATTTGGCCATCATCAGGTAAAAATCAGGAAACACAAAGGCTCTAAGTACATATATTTAGATTTAGATATATACCCCGCGAGTCGTCAGTGGCGTATGGCAAGGGGTGTAGTAACTCCAGCATCACTACCTAGTCTATCCTATTAGCCTCTCTAATAGCCTGAGGAAAGAACGACCAAAAATAAGTCTTTTTTTGCGATTACCTTCTTGTAACGTTTTGTCTATGCTTCTCGAAGATCGCGTTTGTTCTTTACTGGAACCGAAATTTCGTTTACTTCGTCTAAAAGTTCTGAACTGATGAATTTTTCTGGAAGCTTTCGTCGGTAATCAGATATTCTCACCTGGAGCGAATTCCAACCTTAGGCCCGTTTCACATGGACGCGGACTGTCCGCGCTCCGCTCTACGCGCGCGGGGCGCGGAGAGCGGTCGCCGCTTTTCACATGGACGCGGACGAAAACCGTCCGCGGCATTCCCCGTGTATTTCTCCCGTAAGAAGGATGGCCCATGTTGCCATTTACAAATATTTACAAATCGGTAGAAAATAAAATCATTTATGGTGTAAATATAAAGGATGAATACATGGTGAAAAAGGTTTTTTTCATATTAGTTAAAATAACATTAATAAAAAATATTTTCTTACATTTCCGCCTGGAAACGCTATTTTCCGACATTATCTTAATAACGCTGTTGTAAACATGGCGTTGCTTTAATTGACACCAAATTTACACAGAAAGTATTCCGGAGTTAACTTTCCATAATGGTAAACATTAATTTACGGTATACCAAATCTGAATACTTTTATAACATAAAAAGTACAGTTTGATCCTAAAATTCCGAATTTTGCATTCCAAAAAGCGATCAGCGGCGAAGTCTCGTACCGTAAGAGATATCCCAATACATGATGCGTATGAAATTTAAAGAAATGTATGAGGTAGTTTTTGGTGAAGGACGGGATACTTTGTCTTATTTCTAAAGGGAGTTATGAATTTTTTAATATGATGGTTTTTCCCGCGCGCCAGATTTCCGCTGTCTTACCCTTGATTGTGCTGGCTACGATGAGCGTATTGCGGAAGCAAATCGCTCCGCAAAGAATAGAATTATTGTGAAAGCACTGAACATTTACTTTTTACTGTTGAAATACGTTTGCACTAAAATTTGGATATCACGAATATTTATAGAAAATTTAACAGCACTTACACTAATTTAATCTCTTATCCACGAAGAAGCACTGTTTGGCCTCCGATTTCCTTCAAATGTTTCCCATCTTGCTGAGTGTTCCTCAGGGCCTGTTATTTTTCTGCTGCCTTTTTGATTGTTATTTTTCGACTAATGAATTCATCTAACGCTTTTTTAAAGCTATTTTCATCGTACCTTTGGTATGATTTACGACGATTTCGTGCGGTCTGAAGTGAGAAGAAAAGTGTTTACCAGTTTTTTTTTCAGAAGGTTCCTCCAACTCTGAAAATAATATTAAATACTGTGAACATGGACAATGATTTGCCGAATTTTAAAAGAACTACTTTATATCGCTTGCTAACAGACATCGGTTTTGTATATGAATGAAAGGGCTGGTATAGCTTATTAAATGAGAGAGTTAATGACATCATCCGTTTGCGCCATGACTTTCTGACGCAACCACAAAAATATAGAAGGGAGCAAAGAACAATTGTTTCAAAGAGTGGCTGGCAAGTAAAAATATAAACTTTGACGCTGACAGTTTAAAAAGAGATTTACTATTTTCAGTCAATCAAATTCGGAAAGATTTTGAAAAGTTGAATGTAGATGAACCTGCGAAGTCGAAGGGATGCATTGCAATCAGCCTTATCATTGCGAGTTGAACCCGATTGAAAGAGTTTGGGCGCAGCTCAAACATTATGTTGGGATGAAGAATACTTCATTCAAGAAGAAAGATGTGGAGCGGATCATTTCGGAGAGTTTCGGCAAGATCTCAGCTCAAAATTGGCAAAACCATGTAGAACATGTGATGAAAGTAGAAGAAGAAATATGGCACGCAGACAGTTTGCAAGACGACGTAGATGAATTAATTATTCGTCTCTCATCGTCGCGGTCAGCAATAGCATCGGAAGATGAGCCACAGCCAAGTACATCGGGTTTCATGGAAGGGTTTGAATCACTTTCAGATTCTTGACTGAAAAGGTTAGAAACACATCTCCCTTCAACATATTACTCTATTACAGGATAGATAATTAGTTTTAATTTGATTCCTATTCTGATGATAACCGAGTAAAATACGTCCAGAAAGAGAGAGCGCCAAATTTGCTTCTTATTGTTTTTCACTCCAGAATCTAATGGTTTGTCTGAAATTATTGTAATACAATTCAAACTAAAAAATCAATGAAAGAACTAACTAACTCTAAGAGCTTCCAGATATCCGTGTTTTAAACATCTTACGGTAGCCAATTCGAATTCGGCGCGTTAATCCGATTGGCAGGGAGAGGAGGGTCGACGAAGCGTACGCTTGGCAACATTGCTCTACTTTGACAAATCTGCTTGGTCCGCATCAGCCGTCCGCGTTCATGTGCAAGCACAAACCTGTCTCTGTGGCCCGTACGCGCGCGGACTATCCGCGTGGCCCCTACGCCCCGCGGATCGTCCGCGCGCGTACGGGCCACAGAGACAGGTTTGTGCTTGCACATGAACGCGGACGGCTGACGCGGACCAAGCAGATTAGTCAGAGTAGAACAATGTTGCCAAGCGTACGCTTCGTCGACCCTCCTCTCCCTACCAATCGGATTAACGCGCCGAATTCGAATTGGCTACCGTAAAATGTTTAAAATACGGATATCTGGAAGCTCTTAGAGTTAGTTAGTTCTTTCATTGATTTTTTAGTTTCAAATGTATTACAATACTATCAGACAAACCATTAGATTCTGGAGTGAAAAACAATATGAAGCAAATTTGGCGCTCTCTCTTTCTGGACGTATTTTACTCGGTTAACATCAGAATAGGAATCAAATTAAACTAATTATCTATCCTGTAATAGAGTAATATGTTGAAGGGAGATATGTATCTAACCTTTTCAGTCAAGAATCTGAAAGTGATTCAAACCCTTCCATGAAACCTGATGTACTTGGCTGTGGCTCATCTTCCGATGCTATTGCTGACCGCGACGATGAGAGACGAATAATTAATTCATCTACGTCGTCTTGCAAATTGTCTGCGTGCCATATTTCTTCTTCTACTTTCATCACATGTTCTACATGGTTTTGCCAATTTTGAGCTGAGATCTTGCCGAAACTCTCCGAAATGATCCGCTCCACATCTTTCTTCTTGAATGAAGTATTCTTCATCCCAACATAATGTTTGATCTGCGCCCAAACTCTTTCAATCGGGTTCAACTCGCAATGATAAGGCTGATTGCAATGCATCCCTTCGACTTCGCAGGTTCATCTACATTCAACTTTTCAAAATCTTTCCGAATTTGATTGACTGAAAATAGTAAATCTCTTTTTAAACTGTCAGCGTCAAAGTTTATATTTTTACTTGCCAGCCACTCTTTTATAATATCTTTTTTCCAGCTGACTGTCGGTAAATATTCTAATTTCCTGGAATGATACGATGCATTGTCCAAAACAATTACTGAGCCCCTAGGAATGTTTGCGAGAAGGCAGTTTTAGAACCAGTTTTCATAACAATTCCCGTCAACTTCGTCATGTTCGTCCATGGTATTTTTCTTGCAAAAAAAAATTTAAGGCCCCCTCGATGAAAATTTTCCGTACCAGCGTGTATGATGGCAAAACGACCTCCTCGAGATGTGGGGGCCTTTAATCCAGTGCTTAACCCAGAGAGAAAAGCGTCGAGTGGCGTTTTAATTTGTTTATCACGCCAAGCCTTTTCAAGGTTTGACCAACATTTACCCAAGTCTTGTCAGTATAAGCAATTGTTCTTTGCTCCCTTCTATATTTTTGTAGTTGCGTCAGAAAGTCATGGCGACAACGGATGATGTCATTAACTCTCTCAATTAACAAGCTATACCTGCCCTTTCATTCATATACAAAACCGATGTCTGTTAGCAAGCGATATAAAGTAGTTCTTTTAAAATTCGGCAAATCATTGTCCATGTTCACAGTATTTAATATTGTTTTCAGAGTTGGAGGAACCTTCTGAAAAAACAACTGGTGCACTTTTCTTCTCACTTCAGACCGCACGAAATCGTCGTAAATCATATCAAAGGTACGATGAAAATAGCTTTAAAAAAGCGTTAGATGAATTCATTAGTCGAAAAATAACAATCAAAAAGGCAGCAGAAAAATAACATGTCCTGAGGAACACTCAGCAAGATGGGAAACATTTAAAGGAAATCGGAGGCCAAACAGTGCTTCTTCGTGGATAAGAGATTAAATTAGTGTAAGTGCTGTTAAATTTTCTATAAGTATTCGTGATATCCAAATTTTAGTGCAAACGTATTTCAACAGTAAAAAGTAAATGTTCAGTGCTTTCACAATAATTCTATACTTTGCGGAGCGATTTGCTTCTGCAATACGCTCATCGTAGCCAGCGCAATCAAGGGTAAGACAGCGGAAATCTGGCGCGCGGGAAAAACCATCATATTAAAAAATTCATAACACCCTTTAGAAATAAAACAAAGTATTCCGTCCTTCACCAAAAACTACCTCATACATTTCTTTAAATTTCATACGCATCATGTATTGGGGTATCTCTTACGCTACGAGACTTCGCCGCTGATCGCTTTTTGGAATGCAAAATTCGGAATTTTAGGATCAAACTGTACTTTTTATGTTATAAAAGTATTCAGATTTGGTATACCGTAAATTAATGTTTACCATTATGGAAAGTTAACTCCGGAATACTTTCTGTGTAAATTTGGTGTCAATTAAAGCAACGCCATGATTACAACAGCGTTATTAAGATAATGTCGGAAAATAGCGTTTCCAGGCGGAAATGTAAGAAAATATTTTTTATTAATGTTATTTTAACTAATATGAAAAAAACCTTTTACACCATGTATTCATCCTTTATATTTACACCATAAATGATTTTATTATCTACCGATTTGTAAATATTTGTAAATGGCAACATGGGCCATCCTTCTTACGGGAGAAATACACGGGGAATGCCGCGGACGGTTTTCGTCCGCGTCCATGTGAAAAGCGGCGACCGCTCTCCGCGCCCCGCGCGCGTAGAGCGGAGCGCGGACCGTCCGCGTCCATGTGAAACGGGCCTAAGGACTCTATCATAGCCGTAACGCTACTGCCTAAGGCCGCAACTACATTGGATCCGTATTTCTCCCGATCCGATGTCGGCCGACGTCGGAAGAAAAACAAACACAAAGGTAACTACGCCGGTGCCTACACTGGAAGGAGTTTCCCCGTCCGACGACACCCGACGTCGGCCGATCAGGACGTCCGATCAAACATGTTTGATTTCCATCCGATAACCCCCGACGGACGGTGTAAAGAAAGTATTACGTCTAAATTTAACATTCTAAAATTTAGTATAACCCTTTTTACTGTTGGATTCCCAGTTCATTTTTTATTCAACTCTACCCTCGAGTATATTTTTAATCCATGCCAGACCACTGTGCGTTACGAAAAGACGCTGTTCGTCCGCGGTCTGGATCGCGATGACAGTGTTCTTAGACAATCCATGCATATATATTTACACGGAGATTCTTGTATTTAAAATTTTCCCTTATCCCATTGGGCGTAATGAAGTAAATCTCGGTCAAGTGCCGTTGATCTCATTCGAATTGCAGCATTGCCGTATCGTTTGTCGCATTTTGGAGTTAAGGTCTCATTGTTTCATCGTAGGGCGTCAGGAAAGAACTGGAAGTGCAGGTTCAACCATCGCTGGGTTGAAGATAAAGATTTATGGTGGGTGCGGGAAGATCCTACTGATAGCTCTTCAGTTAAGTGTGCACTGTGTAAATCAAGTTTTACATTGAGCAATATGGGAAAGAAAGCCCTGATCAGCCATGCCAAAGGGAAGAAGCATGCTGAGAAAGAGGCTAACAGAAGGAAAACTGTATCAATCGCAGCCCTGTTTCAGTCCACTCAACAATCTTCTTCAGGAGGGTTATCAGCAACAGCCCATGTTTCTACAGCTCCCATTGCTAGTGAAACGTCAGTCATAGCCTTAGAAGATCAGAGCGCCGTCCAACAGCAGCAACAAACAACAAGTGCATGTAGGGCGACAATGAATGCATATATAGAGAGAGATGAAGTGACAAAGGCCGAGATAATGCTGTGTTTGAGTGCTGTTATCCGACATAATTCATTGCGTGACGTAAGCAGCCTTGTAGACCTCTTCCCTATCATTTTCCCTGACAGTGTCATCGCTTCAAAAGTACAACTTCAGAAAACTAAACTCAGTTACAGTATTTTGTATGGACTCTCTCCATATTTTACAAAGGAGCTTAAGGAATCTATTCTGAATTGTGATATGCTTGCTGTGGGGTTTGATGAAAGCTTAAATAAAATTAGCCAGAATCAACAAATGGATATGATTGTTCGCTTTTGGGACACAAAACTGAACGAGGTCGTTACTAGATACCTAACATCAGTTTTTTTTAGGAAAAACAAAAGCCAAAAACATTCTAGAGGGTTTTGAAGAGGGACTCACAGGGATTGATATGAAAAAGGTCATCCATGTTTCAATGGATGGTCCTAATGTTAACAGGAGATTTTTAATAGACTTAAAAGATAAGCTGAAGAAGAATTTTAATCCAAGTGATCCAGTTCTAATTGACTTTGGCACATGTGGGTTGCATACAGTGCATGTAGCATTCAAAACTGGGTGTAAGGCATCCAATTGGGACCTGATTAAATTCATGAGGGCTTTGCATAATCTCTTCAAGCATGTGCCTTCTCGAAGAGCTGATTTTATCAACATTACAGGATCAACTGTATTCCCACAAAAAATCTGTGCAATAAGGTGGGTAGAAAATAGGTCAGTCGTCAAGAGAGCTATAGATATTTTACCTGGCATAGAGAAGTACGTGAATGAAGTTGAAAGAGTGAAAAGGGAGCAGAAAGAGGGGAAACCTATAAAAAAGATTTCCATTACAATTCCTGACTGTGGTAGTTACCACATTGTAAAAGAGGCTCTTAAGGATAAATTTTTGTTAGCCAAGCTCACATTTTTCGAGTCTATGGCTGCTTTAGTTGAACCATTTCTAACAGAATTCCAATCGGACAAACCTCTTGCACCATTTTTGTACTCTTCCCTTCATACATTAGTTAAAACCATCATGGAACGGTTTGTAACTGAAGAAGCTTTCAACAAGCAACCTATCCAACAGATTGACCTTGAAGATAAATCGAATCTCCTCATGGTTCGAGATATTAATTTAGGTTATGCTACCTGGTCTGCTATCAGAAAGTGCATCCATAAGCCATCTGAGAAAGAATTATTGATATTCCGCAATGAATGTTCCCATTTTATGAAATCCTTGGTCCAAAAAATGCTTCAAAAATCTCCATTGGCCTACTCATTTACAAAAAGCATTTCATGTCTCGATCCAGAAGTTGCCTTGGATGAGTCCACAGCAAGGAAATACATGGCATCTGCACTTAGTTATCTTATTGATCTGAATAGATTGCAAGGAAATGTTGCTGATGCTATTGAGAGAGAGTTTAGGGAACTAATCAGTCTAGGTTCAGTGAAGAGTGCTCTTAAAGAGTATTCAAGACTAAGTTGTTGTCTTGATCATTTTTGGATGAAGTTGATTGGAGATCAGCCGGGATATGAGAATTTGAAGTTATTTGTAAAATCTATATGTATCCTGTTTCATGGCAATGCTAGTATTGAGAGAGGATTCTCTGTGAATTCTGCGTGCTTGGTGGGAAATTTGAGGGAGGAGTCATTAGTTGGCATGCGTGTGATATACGATGCGGTTATCAATGCAGGAGGAATCAAAGAAGTTTTGATCACAAAATCCTTCATAAATTCCTTCAGGAATGCCTGCTCTAGATATCAAGTCAATCTCAAGTCAATGACGCTTGTGGTTTAGGCAATGAATTTTTATCCCCTATATATATATATATGTATATATATATTGGGATTGGGATTTTCACAGCATATAGGCCCTAACGTGTAACCCCAGGAAAAGTGAGAAATCGATCATAATGGTCATGAGTTCGATTCCAGGAGGCCCCAAACTCCTGATTTTTCTCATTTGAATGCATTGCTTTGATTTTTGGGAATTTTTTTTGAGGCACTTCCTGTCAAAATATCGAGCTGAAATTCAAGATACCGGTAGAAGTCGTAAACCTTCAACGAAAACCATTCAAGTCATCCTCAAGTATTATCCTTGGTTCGACGCTAGGTCTGGACAAATTTTCTACGTAAGGAATGCATGTAAAGTTCGATTTCACCGTTTGCAGACTTCATTTCATTTGCAAAATTAAATTAGAAATAATGGTCCTACGAAATTCGAGACGAGTACCAAAAGACGGGAAATTTATTAAAGATTCTTATTTTGGTCGTGTTATATCGTTTTTGATTCTAAATTACGAGAATTTAGAGAAATAAAGCAAAAAACATGCGTTATTTTTCGGTTATAAACAACCAGTTCCTGTGATGACTGAGGCGATTGTTGAACTCGATTCTCATATGATTGCATTGATAGAATAGGGCCATAAGAGATATATGGGGAATGATAGCCGACGTTTCGTGATTATAAAGGCATTATCTAACCATGGAAATCGAATTTTAGCAATGTGGTTTTACAAATAATGTAGTTTTCTTTACTGAAGATGAATTAATATTGTACTTTGTGAAGGAAATTTCAAATAATATCGTCGTTTTGAGGAGGTAATAATTCTTTGTGACTTCGGTATTTACAATTACGAAAAAAATCTGTCTGGGCAGACTATGTCTTAGGGTTCAATGCAAGAAGGGACTTCTAACATTAATGACTTTTACAGAAAATGTCCTGGGTTCGATGCTAGGACCATGCAGAAACCTCTCATTTAAATACATGGGGGTAGTTTTTCATTTTTTTTTTTGATGCACTAATCGAAATTATAGGAAGTTTTTGCTTTGCTAGAAGATGTATATTAAGACCTGTTTTACAAGAAAAATGTAGATTAGACCATACTGTTCCTGGGTTCGATCCCAGAGCACATTAAAATTACTCACATAAGGAATATATGTGAAAAGTAGGATGTGGTTGAGGCCGTTGCAGCCAATATTTCTGCTTGAATTTTCACACAAAGTTAGAGATGGTGATCTTCAATTGTGCTGCATAAGAAGTATTGCCAGGAAGACCCGGGTTCGATGCCGGGCGGAAAATATATCTCCTAATTAAAAGATTTTGGTTTAATTTTCATCATTCTTTTGGAACCTTTTAACGTTAAACTTATTCCCACTATGCTTGCAGTATGCAAGCTACATTTTACTCGTATTTACATATACTTGTTGCATACAGTGGTATGACTAAATGAACCTACCAACCCATGACAGGATACTCATGAGGATCAGCCCGAGGTGTATTGGCAAGGAGCCTCTCAGGAGCCCCTTTAAGATAGTAAACAGTTTTTTACAGAATATGTTAATTTTTGCAGAAGATGTAGATGCCTACCTTAAAAAGGTATACATAAATTTGGAAAGGAAAAAAAATAATTTTTCTGATGAATTACTTTAAGAAACCTAACGTCATCCACTCTCAAACATTTGCTCTCCAGGCTTCCTGATGGCTTGTCTGTATCTAGGGTTGGCTCGGATGCCAATAAAATATCGTGATGAATCTATGAACTGTTTTTCACCTTTTCGTGGACCTTAAGTGCGTAATTATCACAACATGTCTAATATTTGGCTAATATAAATTGCAATGCGAATCTGGGACACCCTGGAAAAATGAAATATTACCCTGGAAAACCTGGAAAACTCAGGGAATTTCTTAATCGCTGGATAGCGGACACCCTGAAAAGCTTTAGAAAATATAATTTACTATAACTTTTGGTTGAAACATATTTTTGTATCACTGATTGTTTAGGAGTTATTCATGAAATACTGATAAACCGGAAGTTGCTGATTATGTACTTTGTGGGCGCTCTGGGCTCTATGGGCGGAAGACCAATTTCATCGTTTTTCATCGATCATGTTCCGTAAAACATTATTTATAATGTTTTTGGCGTCAAAGATAATATATATATATATATCTATTATATATAGACGTTTCTCCGGATATACCTATATATATATACATAAGTTATATATAGGGGATCAAAATTCTAACCATGTTTCAGAAGTGCCAATGACTTGAAATTTTTACGACGTTATGGCCATGACGTGTAACCTCCAGGAAAAAGCCGACTTTGAACCTCAGTGTCATGGGTTCGATTCCAGAAGGCCCCAAAGTCGCGATTTTCTCCATAAGGATACATGGCGGGGATTTTCGAAAATTTTTTTGAGGCACTTTCCGGAAAAGCAGAGAGTTGAAACTCGAGGGACCGCTAGATGCCGTGCATAGCCAACGAAAATCGGAAAGACATCTTCGAATATTGTCCTTGGTTCGATGCTAGGCCGGGGCAAAAATCGGCCGTTTAAAATGCATTGCGGCGATTTTGAAGATTTTTTTTGGATCCTTTCCCGATAACATTGATAAATGAAACTCGGCACGTCGATAGATATTATGAATATATTTTATAATCAAATTTTACATATTAGCTTATGGTCCTTGGTTCGATCCCAGAGGGCCATTTGCACTTCTCAATGCATTTCTTACGGAGATAACGGAAACAAATTTTAGGTACTTCCCGGAATGCTATCGACTTCAAACTTTGCGTGATAGAGGAGCAAGTCCTTACAAATCAAACTGTGCATTCACAGCTTACAATGTTTCCTTGGTTCGACACCAGGTGTCTCTGAAATCAGAAGTTGATCCGATTTTTTGGAATTATTTTGAAATCTTTCCCAATAATATAGAAACCTGAAATTCGGCATGTAGATAGAGATCATTAATAAATTTCAGAAACATGTTTTAGATTTCCATGATCGTCCTTGGTTCGAATCCAGAGAGCCATTTACATTCGTGAAAATTAGAACGTCTTTTGATGCAGTTGTACCCAATATTTCTGCTTGAGTTTTCACACATAGTTAGAGATGGTGAACCTCTATTGTGCTGCATAGTAAATTCACCAGTAAGACCCGGGTTCGATGCCAAACGATGAAATTGCTGCGAATTTTAAGAATATTTTCAATCCATTTTATTTTCTTTTTAGCACCGTCCCGATATAATGCCGATATGAAATTAGTGTTGTCGATCTGCTTGCAGTATGCAAGCAACATTTTACTCGTATATATATATATATATATATATTAATCACTCATTCCCATGTTTAGATGGAATATAGAGTTCGAAATTACTGCGGTAGATAATTATTTACATCTTATATATATGGAGAAAGTCATGTGCTGGCCACATCAGATTTTTTCTTTACGTAAATGATAAAGCCGAAGCTCACAGTTTGAAAAGACACAACTAAATTACACATAAGCATTTAGATGGGCACATTAAGTGAACAATTTCAGTTTATTGGAAAATATCCTGAAACATACTATTCGAAATATCCTTCTATGTCAGATAAATTTTCTCGATAATGAAAAGATTTTTACTGGCATCCTTAATTACCAGCATTGTACTATTAACTTTCAATCTCCCCTTTTTATGGTGGAAATAACTAAGCTAAAGTTTCACAAAATAAGCTTAGTTAGGAGAAATAGGCTGGTTTGCTTATTTATTTCCACTATAATGCAGATTAACCAAGTAACGGCTTCAACAATTAATTTCACTGTCTTTTTTACTTAGTATGTTATGGCTTAACTGTGGAAGTTAATCATCTAAATACGTTACTGCTGAAGTTATATTTTTAATTTGAAATAATTTAAAGCTCTTCCTTTATAGCAGCGCCATCTTTAATTTTATTCTGCGTACTCTCACCTATAAAGAAAGACTCGCTGCTCTCAATTTCACTTCCTGTTCCAATCCGACCCAATTACCTCGGACATCTTAAAATTGAAGAGTCACTCCTAACTCAAATTAACTGGCCAACCGAGGAGCAAGATCAGTTAAGGAGTTGAAATTCAAGTATTGCGGCCTAAATTGTAATTTACAACCCTCTCCAATTTCACTTTTAGATGGCGTGAAGTTATTTAATTGCTTTCCGAACGGAGAAATTTCTGCGAACAAATTTAATGCAAATGCAATTTTCTCTCTTCCCTGTCATTGTGACTTCGTTTCTTGCAATTTATTGTCCTTTCTCATCATAAATAATGCAGATTATGAGAGTGCACATTGCATTATTTATACTATTTAAGGACTCGGTACAATTTTGCAGCATTAGCAGAAACTTTCTCCACTTATTCTTATTTTACAATTCCTAATACAATTTTTAAATATCCTGAGAATAGAAATTTAATTATAGAAGCTACTGGAGGATTAAATAATATAATTGTCAGATCAGTTTTTTGTTCATGTAGTAGTTATTGGTTAATGTTCAAGAATTAGTTGTTTTCTTATATTGACCATCCGTGTGGTATCTGCGAATGTATATTAAATCCGGCTCTTAATATACCAACGTTTGAGTACACATACTCTATTCCTTTTTCTCCATTTTATATGATGCAACTTCAAATATATTGGATAGGCTTCTTCACACTATGTCCTGAATGAAGCAGGATTTTTTTCTATTGGAGAATTATGAGCAGTATATGTGTGAATTAAGGTTAAAAAATAGTAGAAAATAAGACTGATATCTGAAACTAAGACTAAATAGTTGAAAATTTAAAGACTAATGCACCAGCTTAAACCAAAAAATAAACTTTTTCACAAATATGCGTGAATTTATATGTTAAAGAAATTAAATATATTTGATGAAATCGTAGTTTCTTATTACTTAGATTATTATCACCACATTTTTACTTTCTCCATATACGAAGTATAGAGAAAGTATTGTTTTCATGAAAAAATTCGACTTCGAGATTTCAACGGAAATACATGTTTTGGGGTCCCTAGAACACGTTTTGACCATTTCCGGAATGATGTCTGTGTGTATGTGTGTGTGTGTGTGTGTGATAGTGGACGCTCTAACGTGAAAACTATTGGTCGTATCAACACCAAACTTCATATATAGTACTGTGGTGTGTGCTGTCAGAGTTGATTAGTTTTTGGAGTAAATCGGTCAACCGGAAGTCGAGCTTTATTCATTAAAGCTCATTTCCGGTTTTCAAAATATCTCCATAAATATGATATATTCGTATATTGTATTACTTATAAAAGTTTTAGATAATGTATTTTACTATAACTTTTGTATTTAACATATTTTTGTATCACCGGTTGATTAGGAGTTATTAGTGAAATACTGATAAACCGGAAGAAGATGATTATGTACTTTGTGGGCGCTCTAACATAAAAACTATTTGTCGGATCAACATTTAATTTCATATATAGTACTTTTATTACAGTCGTTAGAGTTGATTAGTTTTTGGAGTAAATCGGTCAACCGGAAGTTGAGCTTCATTCTTCAAAGCTCATTTCCGGTTTTCTAAATATCTCCATAAATATGATATTTAGGTAAATACTATTATTTATAAATGTTTTAGAAAATATAATTTACTATAACTTTTGTATGAAACATATTTTTATATCACTGATTGTTTAGGAGTTATTTATGAAATACTGATAAACCGAAAGTTGCTGATTATGTTCTTTGTGGGCGCTCTGGGCTCTATGGGCGAAGGGCCAAATTCATCGTTTTTTTATCGAGTATGTCCCGAAAAACATTATTTATAACGTTTGTGACGTAAAAGATAATAATATATAGATTAATCACTCATCTTTCAAGTTTAGATGGAATATAGAGTTCGACATTACTGTCGTAGATTAATATTTAAATCTTATATATGGAGAAAGTCATGTGCTGGCCACATCAGATTTTTTACCATTAATATCAAGATAATAAAAATTTACACTTAATCATTCAGTATTTCGTTCAGCTCTTTATCTTTTAGTACACTGATGTGAATAAGTCATGGAACCAGTTATAACATGAGCATCGCTAGAAGTCCCAGCACCCCATTTCTCACGCCGTCAGTACCATTGGTTCGCGATCTCCCAACGGAAACAAAATCAACACATTTATTCCCACTACCGGAGGAAATCGATCTGTTTGGATCGGCAATAAGATAACACCTTAACTAATCCTCGGACACCAGTACCACGCCACCTGACCGCAACAAGTCACAAGATGCCTACGTCACGCGTGGACGGAGAGGCACCCATTAAATCGGAGATAATGGAGTAGAAGCTACAAAGCTCACAATTCGGGCTACTCGATCGGCTTCTGTTCCCGGAGGCAATTTCGCCGACGGCAGAAAAGTGTCGGTGAGGCGACTGTGGCGTCCTTGCCAAGGAAGTGTATGTGTCGGCCTTGGGAAGGGAACTCTCGGTGGGTGGGAGGCCATCAAGGGCGTATCCTCCCCCACGCTCTGTCCCCTCGATCGTTGAAGTCTCCCGCCATCGTCTTCCTGCCGCCGAATCGCCGTGGGCAAATTCCCGGCGGCGATCTCTTTAACAGCCTGGAAAGATCGTCTTAACAGCATCGGTAAGGGGAAGGTATGCCACTGGAAGAAGCGGGGGAGATTGGGCCGAAGTGTATGATGGGAAATGTGGTGGAGAAAGTGCGTGAGAAGCAAGTGATTGTACCCTTAAGGCGTTGTTCCGGAAAATGACGATATCCACCAATTGAGAGATAAGCGGAACTTGCATCGGAGCGGTTTTGCTGATTGTGAAACTGTGGAAAAGTTGTCATTGGCACTTCTCCAAGTTTTGTGTTTGCGGTGCTGTTGTCGGACGTTTCAAGGGAAAATGAACTTTCTGCGATTCCAGCTCGAGAGGTGTTATTCTGTAAAATTGGATAAACTTCATTAAATATTCGTATATACGGAGTAATAAAAAATGAGAGCAAATATACTTACGTACATACTAAGTGAAATAGCTTTTCTTAAAATGAGGTCTACAATAGCGTGAAAATAAACTCAATGCCTACATAAACATTAATAACACTCAATTCTTTCAGAATTCGTAAAAATAAAGTATTATCACTGTTTTGGCAAAAATTAGGGTTTTGGGAAATGCGTGCAGTCCAGCTATTGAAAAATAGAAATTTTTATTCAAAAGAAGTTGCCTCTAATATTTTCTACGTTTTGTTGCTAGAATATTAACGGTGGTGCATAATTTATTGACCTAAGCTTAATTTCTAAGGAAGAGAAGTTTCAGCTCACCACTCCACTATGCAATTCCTGAATATGCAAAATCAGTGAAGTATTTGTGAAAATTAAAAATAAAGGCTTGAAATTCTTTTTAAATAGTGCAGTAATGATAGTGGGCGCACTACAAATTAGTTGAACTGCACTTTGAAAAGAATTTGGTGTTAGCTCAGATGCCCAGTTTAGAAGGAAACCATAGTCACGAGCTTCACATAACCGGAGATCCTATCTATAAATTGTCTGTTGGGCAGTTGATTCTAACGTGATATAACATGTAGATATGTCTCTCTCAGGGTGATATTGAAAATTAAGAGTAAATTTAAACAACGGAAATGAGGATTAGGAAGGTAACTAAATATCTCGTTTCCTTTTGTCTTTGTGCATAACTTATTTAATGTTGCAATGTATTGGGTATGGCATACCTCTTATGAGTTAATGTTCTCTATCTTTTACCTCTGAAAGGTTTATATACTTTATTTTAACTAAATTTCATGTCTATTATTTGCCTCAACACTATCAATTTTAATTTGTCTCATCAATAAAAAGAGTTTGAAATTCTTCAAATCCTTCGTTAGCTTATCTTTTCTTGGCTCTATTTCATTGTTCTTTCCTTGTTGTCTCTATTTGCAGAGTGCTGACACTTTTGTACAGGACTCAAGCCCCTCTTGCCTCCAAAATATCTCTCCGAAATTACTTTCGTTTGTTTTCAATTGTTGTAGATATAATGAACCGTTCCCATAACAATGCTACGGTAGATGATAGAATGGCATTCCGTGAATTAAAACTCTAATGGAACTATTCTCTGAACAGAAACTCTGCAATTACCGATCATACCGCACTACAGATGGAAGTTCCCCGGGTATCCGTAGTGAAAGAAACCTATAAATGTAGTAAATAGAGGAATGCGGACGTAAGGAAGAATCCCGACGGATAAAATATTACGGGAATGGGAAATGATGGAGGGAGCCAAGAAATATTTGGATGATGAAGATGCATCGAGAAAAAAATTTTGAGGAGAGAAAAATGTGACAGAAGATATGAAGAGAGAGACATCGGGAAGATTTGAGAACGCCTAAGGAATTGAAAAATAGAGATGTTCCCCTTCCCGCCAACAATCGCAACCGGAATTCAATAATTTATATAACTCGACCAAAGCGAGGTTCAAATCACGCCGCAGAGGCATCCTCCTCTGATTTCCTTCCTGCTCCATTTGATGGTGACGTAACGGTTGATGTATGGAACTATTTTAAGGGGAGAGCTCTCTAATCGAATGCCCTAAAGTGTTTCACAACCGTGGATGCTGTCTGAGACGTATTTCTCACGTCTTTCCATAACAACCGAATATTTCATTTTCTTTCTCGCGCTCTCTTATTTCGATCCAGAAAGAATTTTCGATCAGCCCTTCGGATTAAGGATATCATTTTATAGTGTTGGATGTAATGAGAGTGGTTTGCCCTTGATTCGGAAAAGTCCTTCCTCCCGCAAGAGATGTGGAACGCATTACATCATCCACCACCGGTAGACACACCTAATAATTTTAGGAATATTTTGATGAAGGACAAAATATTCGCTAATATTGGTCATAAATAATCAAAAAAATTATATAAAATATTACAGGATGCATATAGAAGGTTTCGGAAAATTTGTCATCGTGAAATCCACGCAGTTTTGAAAATTTTTATTGTCTAGGTATACATTTTCTTCGATTTATAATATGAGATACTCCATCCCCGTCGTAAAAATTTTCACCGATAAATCTCGATTCCAGAAAAAAGGAAGTAGCATAAATTGAATTTATCGAAATTTCTGATTTCACATTATTTTTGTCCAAGGTATCCATCACGGACTTGCTCAAATTTTGTGCTTTCAATTTAAAAATGGTTGTCATTAATGTAAATTTAAAAATAGTTCTATAGTTCATTTAATTTCATATAGATATGAGGATTCTTCTCCAATTCATAACCGATCAAATTTACTTCCTCAATCGCAACTTTGGATACACTCCCAATTTGAGTCTCGCCAAAATCATTTTTATTTTAAAATGAAAAGTACTTTCATTCCTACCAAAAATTAAATATTAAAATAAAGTAAAAAATAGTAAATTCATTTCATGAAAGACTACTTTACACATAGCTTTTGATCGATAATAAAACGTGATGCAGCTAAGACTGTATCATTCGATATGATTTAAACTAACTAAACTGTCTTTCGTTGAGAAAAACGATAAATTTGATAGAAGAAGAGTAAAAAACTATTACACAGCCATTCAAATACGGAAAGTTGTGGTAGCGATGAATTATGTTTTTTACTCGTATTCCCCTGATCTACCGACCTAAGAAAATGACGAATAAGGGGTATTCCTATAATTAAAAATTGATTTGCAGTTAAAAGGCAAATATACAACGAGACCTGTACAAAGAAAATGACATCGATGATAGAAATGGTGGATTGACACATTTCAATATAGCTACGCCTCTATTTACGCTGAACTGTCGAATCTTGCTAATAGCTTAGTGTAGTGTAGCATAGTGTAGCTTTTCCAAAAGTGGCTATGTGTACTTCTGAAAAATAAGTTCAATTCCATTGGTAACGGTATTTGTATTGGATTAATCAAAAGCAAGTTCTATCAACATTGACTTTTCTACGATATTTCACCCTCTTTCTTCTCACCTATGTTTTCCATGAAAAAATAACTTCACTTACATTCATTAAGTTAATGACCTCAATATGTGCACAGAGCTAAGAAAACGATACCACTAAGAGTTGGGACCATCGGAACTTCATTTTTCAACAGAAAACCCGAAATAGCAGTTATAGAAAAATATTGAAGGCTGAAAAGTCGTAGAGATATAAGGAAATTTATGGAATGGGGGTTTGCACTCACCGATATTAGCTAATTGCTTAGGACTTCCGAGGTCCTTAGTTAGTCCTTGCTCGTCCTCGTGGGCAGAAATCTCCTCCATTGTCTCCTGTCACTCCGTTATAGTCGCTGCCAATAGCCCTACAGTCACACTAATCGTCAGTCAGTGACAAAACCCGCCTATTCATTGATTTACACTCCCAAAACCCAGTCGATCGGTCGGTGGGGGCCAAAAATACTAAGAAATTCCATGCCTAAAATTGTGAATTAGTGAGGGCACTGGACTGCACTTCCCCCTCGACACAAGTAAGGGTTTTAATGACAAGCAATTTGAATTAGTGCGGACATTACTCTTATGGCAATTTCTTCGTCAACTCAATTCACCCCTTCCCAAGTACCTAAGTCAAATCGGTGAGATTCCTCATGGGACCATTGTAAGGGGCACCCATGTCAAGCTACTGTCAGTGAGGACATTATTTTTTTCGTCAACGTTGGACCGTCATTGAACCTGCAAATAAAATTCAAAATTTCAGATAAAGTGCAATGTTTGGCGCCAACTTTGAGCCAGGATAGAGTATAGAAAATAAAATTCAATCATTTTTATCCTTCATTAATAGTTATTGCTATTAAAGTTCTCCAAGTTTTTTATTAATTAATCGTTTTTTCATCTACCCATCGAACGTCAATTGGGAAATGGAAATTGGTAAATAACAGTGTAATGACGTTATCGGAACCCAGGGACGTGTTTTCTATACGTCCAATGCATACTTAAAAAGTATAAGAATACCTTATATTTCGTCAACATACCGTGTTATAGTTTCCCATCTCACTTGAAAGTGCTTCAATTAATATGCTAAAGTATATCATAATGTGTTCCATACGAAAGAATGTTAAACGACAAACTTCCAACCCAGTGGCATTTAGAGCTATATTTTCTCACGAAATGTAATGTAAACGACACATAAAACGATACGTAGAATTGACTTATAGTCAACCACTAAATATAAGACGATACAAATAGTTAGTTTTTTATACTCAAGTCAGAAGACAATATGATGAAAGAGTGCAACTTATCAAATTCTCGTAAACATTCATTTAACACTTAGAAATCTAAAGTGAAATTCATACTAAAAACCTTTCATTTCACAAAAACACTCGTAAAGTTTGCAAAGCTTAGCTGATACAGAGCCTTAAATAAAATTTTCAAAATATTCTTAAATGGTCGTATGTTTGTTCTTGTAATTCGTCCCGGCCAATTTTTGGTGACTGCAAATGCTAAAATTCCATAAAATGTCATATTCTTTGTATGGTCTACTATTTATTCTTAACTTTTATTTTAAGTGGGCATACATTCTCATTGTATTCTTAAAGGAAAATAAATATTCTCCGATTCAACAACTACCTTGATCGTCAGGGAGATGAGTTGTTTATAACCTCAAAACTTTTAAAAAAATCTCTGATTCGTCAACATTTTCGCAAATTCGAATCGAAAAAGATCGAATTTCACATTTTCATGGTGTTATATTATTTTGGAGACATAGCTTAAGATTGAAGTTTCTCTAAAGAAAAGATTTGTGAGCCTTAGATGCAGTTTTCATATTCACCGATACCGCGAAATTGAGCTCTTCATTTTTGTATCCCTTAATATTTTTTTCGGTCATATTGCAAATGAAATCGAAGAAACGTAGATAATAATAAGCTAATAGCGTATACAAAGGCTTCAAGAATCACGTAAAATGTGTATATGTGTAGAGAAACACTAACGGACAAATGAGAAAAAGTGGATAGCAAAGAGTGATGTAGGATTATGAAGAATGCCCTAAAGTTACTAAGCGTTACTAATTCCTGCTGAGTATTCTTCGAGGGATGACAACTAAAAGCTGGATTAAGGTTCATTAAGAGAAAACACTTTTTTATGGATTTTTAGAGAAAATTTTTCGTCGCGTGAGGTATATCAACAGGTGGGACAATATATATATATGTAACATGGTCATTCGTGTGTGAATTGAGAAAAAATTAAGATCAATAAAATCTAGCCTCTTCCATCTGAGCAATAATCAACATAAATATATTCCAAGGAACGAATCACATAACTCATAAACATAATTAAGAAAACTTAGAATAATTCGTGGATACCAGGACCATAGAAAAGAGTCTATAGGAATGAAATTCCCGTAAAAAAAGTTATGAAAAACCGTCAGGAGTCTACCGTTGCGCTTACCTTGAAATGTCAAAACGAACCTCTTCTGTTAAATATGCAAACACTTTTCATGATGTCAGTTAAGCACATTGATGATTTTTCAGGAAATATAGATACATGGATGTTGGAAAGAATATTTTAAATAAAACATATATTATTGTTATACTATATAGCAGGTTATAGATGCCAGAAAACGCAATCTTTCTAAGCAATTTCCAATAACAATTTTCTATTTAACGAGTTTGGTCTCAAGGTCAAAATAAATTTTATTGCACTATGCATGAGTATGTAGAAGTGCATGGATAAGGTCATAACAGTTAGGAACACATAGATCCATTCGTTTCGTAAATCTATTTGCTCCTGTAAACAAGAGATATAGCACTTCTGAATCGCAGTTTTTTAAAGTAAACACGAGGGCCTTGCAACCTCAGCGGTCCACCTTGAGGCCAAAAGAAAAGTAATGTTCTGAAACAAACGCTCCGAGATTTGAGAGAAAATCCGAATGTGAAGCGTGGAAAAAATCGGGGATGGTCGATTCGAGATGGTAGGCAGGTGTCTACACGCATGGACAAAAGCGGAATGAAAGCGTAAATGCGTGGTGTTGAGTGGCACAGCGTATCGGGCGCGTAATTCCCCTGAGAAGCGAGTAAAAAGCGATCGAGAAAAGGTGAATTGAAGGTACGTGACATATACGGCTGCACTCACTCCCGGATGCGATCAGACCTATTTCTGAACAATCGCAGTACTCGACTGAATGACTATAAGACTGAATGCAAACTCATTGTCAGTCCCATAACTCGACGTTGACAGATGAGATCGAATCTCATTTCTCGACTGATTAGCTCAATTCGTTGAAAGTAAGTTGGCCTTATTTGATAAATGGAATTTCACATTAGTTAAACATCATCTTTGTCTCTTGAGTGCTGCAGTGCTGTACTCGAAATACTCCGTAAGTGAAACTATTAAATTTATTGTATGCAATCAAAATGTTTTGCTTTATACCTCGAAGATTTCTTTACGGATTATAATTTGAATTTTGGGATAAGAAATCATGTCATCTTCTATATATTACATCGGTGGAATTAAAGTATCAACTTTGATAATTAGATATGTTTCTTCATGGTGGTTATCACGGTCGATGAGGAAGGAATAACGGAGGTAAGAAGCTTAAAATTACGAACGTACTTCTCTTCCAATAAGTTAAACAGCAAAAGAAATCTAAACAGAACTAACTCGGGTACGATCAGCTACAAATCATAAATATTTCTCTCTTTCATCGTATGTGCCTAGCATTTTCACAAAGCTTGGCGAAACATTTTCTACTTTACTAACTATAAATGTTAGTTTTTAACACTTCAGCTAAATTTAAGTGAAACTAGATTAAATTTTAGTGAAACTGGATTACATTTAAATAAAATATAAATAGTTTTTCGGTTGAGGTGTTACGAGAAAAAAGAAACTCATACTTTTAAAGCAATTCCTATTTTTCGAAAAGGCGATACTCTTTGACGGAATTGTTCGTATAAAGCTGGAAAGGAAAATTGCTTCCACTTAGTGAGGGAGTTTCCAACAAAGAGAAAGAAACTGATGGAACTTCGTCATACTCTTTGACCTTCGGAAGTTGTAGCTAAATCTCAGCGGGAAAATTATTGACGTATAAAATTCTATTATTCGGATTTCTATATTTTTCTATATTTGATTGCTATTTGGTATAACTTATCATTCTTGCATTAAAAGCACCGAAATACCCGTATATCCAAAAATATTGATATAGCTATTGTACAAATAAGGAAAGGGTAAAGGTGACTTTGCACATAAGGGCGTGCACCCAGGAAAATTCCCATTTTTTCCTTGGGAATAGCGATTGTAATTTTTGGCATGTTATGGACATGACAGTTGTGATAGTTGTCAGGAATACTGAACTTAAATGTAGAGGGGCTAAAGGTAATAATTATAATGTTCTCTCACATAATGAATTATGAAAGATCAGGTTTAATAAAATCGCGAGGCGGCTCTTTTAGGATGATTGATCAATCGTGTTCCATCGCACTGAAACACAGAGTCTATTCCCAGAAACACGTAACCTTTAACTATAATAAATTTCCTAATAATTCCCATTTATTCTTTTAACTAAGTAGTAAATTATAATAATGGAGTAAAAGGAATTCCTTACTTCATTCTTAAAATGACGCTGTCCTGAATTATACCGGAATACGTGGAAATCGTGCCATCTTGACAGTCTATAGACTTTCATTCTGATTATCGAACAAATGAACTTCACATACTAATTATTGACAACGCAAGTTAAAGAAAACCTTTATGCTGTTCAAAAATCCGCTGAAGACTTATTTATGTGGTCGATTTATACCGCGGGTATTTATAAGTGAACAAGCTAACACTAATTTTTTTAGTATTACTTCATGACATTATGACTTTATATGACAATAGGGCTTGTCTCCTCACTTATGAAGCCTTAATAAATATTTTTTCAACTAGAAACGCTTCATGCGTGTAGATTTCTGTCAACGAAATTGAGGTTCTCCATGATATGAAATATAATGACAGATATAACATGAGTCGGGGGCATATGCAGAATATTAATAAGTAGAAGCTATATATTCTTCATTAATTATTTTACAAAATCAAGAACGAAGTTAGTTAATTATTTTCGTAGAATATTTGGGAGAGGAAAGTGCTAAGGTATAATATAAAACATGGCGGAGGTTCTGGGACCCATTTAATTTAATTTAAAAATTTTAATGAAATGGAAGACTTCTCTCTCGGATTCTATTTCTCAAAAAATCTTCTACTTTGGGTATTACAACATACTCCACCCATTCATACTCACGCTGGTATAGAGATAAGTTTAGGATACTACCAAGGAAACAACGAAAAACTAACAGCTTCTATTCAAGGAATAACAAATTAAATTAGGTTTTTATGCAAATATCTAGTAAATAATCTATTGTAAAACGGTAAAACTAAAGTTTAGATGCCTGTTTTTTTCGAAATTCGCCGCTTGGTGGCAGCACCTGTATCACTTATATTTTACGAAATGAACAGAAGGAATCTTACGTACCCTACTCAACCCATCGGCACCGCGCATATTTCGCGATTAGTAGCGGAGATTGAGTGCGCGAGTTCTGTAGAAATACATTGTTGGTTTTTGACAGAAGTGCTGCCACCTAACTGCGAATTTCGAAAACAAAAAAAAACAGATATCTAAACTTTAGTTTAACCTTGTAAAACTGTAGGAAAATGGAATATATTGAGACTGTAGTGCACATTTGCGATTGTTAGATAATATATGATTGTAACAAAACTTAATATATTGCAATTGTAATATATTGCAAAATTTTGTGTAAATAAGTAATTTCTAGGTACAATATAATTGTAAGAATTCATAGTAATTATTTGTTTTATACATTTTACGTAAGTCATTTAATAAATTAATTTATTATGCTTATTATTATACATTTATGGAAACAGCTTAACCGTCCAATATTTTTAACACTTATCCTTTCTTATTTATTTTCAATCTTTTATTTATTCATTGTGACTGATTTTATTTTCCCTTTAGTTATTCATTGTTACTAAATTCGTTATAATTTGCATCATTTGGCAGTTTTCGGATTACACTGTAAATTAATAATTGTAATTTCTTGGTCTCCGAAAGGCCTCAGGCGAGTATGTATTAAAAGCCATAATCGCCTCTTGGATTGTTCCGTAAGCCCCTTATCTCCTCATCCCTCGCACCTCCCTCATGCGTATCTTCAGTAATGGCCCCGTAGGCAGGTGCAGATGCCTCCAGAAAATGGCTCCAAGACTCCCGCAATCTCTTCCACTTGGTTTCCTCTCCCTTCCTTCCCAATTCCCCTTCCTTCCCAATTCCCCTTAACCTCTTCGCCCTTGAACTCCTGCGCGTGCCCAACACGCTCTCGTATCTCATTGAAATAAACATTAGCACGCGCTTCCGCTTCAAAATGCTTATGTATACCCTTCGAGGAAAGGATCTCTTAGCGGGAAGAATTATTTAGTCTGCGAAGTGCGAGTTTTTTGCAGTACCGCTCGCGATTTGCGATTAAAGTAGCGGTTTGATAACGAGGATTAGCAATTCGCGAGAGGTCGTTTTTAATTAGCAGTTGCATGACTTTCATACGATTTATGGTAATTGGAGGCGGCACTCTGTCATCTGCTCTGCATTTGGGATATTCATTGCAATTAACACAGGAAAAATAATGTTTTAATTGCGTTATGGCGAGTCTTACCTTAAATTTGAATATCATCGATTTAATATGTATCAAAATAATTTAATATTTGTGGGAAAATTGCAAAAGCTTCGACTAGTCACGAAATTTATAAGTTACCTAACCAACTTCTTGTGAAAGCGCAAAAGCTAAATGCCCAGTCGTTTTTTAGTAAAAAATGGTGCCCATTGTCTGCTAAGTTCAACGTCCGCCGGTCTCTGCGGTTTTGGGATATAAAAAAGCTCTGATTCTGATAAATCATTACTATAGAAATTTTTCAGGTAGATCAAGACTTATTGTTTATCAGTAAAGATTTTTTATTAAAATTAATTTAATTAATCATAATTTATTTATTGCGGATTGAAGAGATCTTCCTCTCCTTAATTGGATACAGTTTCATCGACATTACAGATTCAAATTAACGGAAGTATTACTAGCTCACGTTTACTTAGAATTGCGTCGGAATATATATATATATATATATCATAAATGTAAATTATCATTTCCATTAAGTAAAATCTAAAGAAAAGTACTATATTAACATACTTTAAAATAACATTTTACTATTGAATTTCCCTTTAGCTTAGTAAAGAAATATTCGAGATAAAATAATGATTATTATGAAACGCGTTTTTACATAGTTTTAGGAAAAATATTTTTTATTTCATGTTTGGAAAAAATAACAATTTTTCATGAATTTTGAATCATGTATTTATTACGTGTTATGCATTCCAAAAATTAAATAAATAGCATTTATATGAGGCATGATAATCATTAATTGTAAATGCTTTAGAAAATTCATTCACTCCTAAAACGTGCATTATGATAGGAATGGTGATCCAAAAATACCATTAATCCATTCCATACGGTTCATCGTCTGATCACAAACATGGAAGCAAATCACCTTTCCCTTAAGCCGTGTCCAATGAAAAAAAGAGGGGTCGAAATAAACGCTGGCGGAGATTACAAAGCCGAACTGAGTAAATTGGCCCCATTTCAAGCAGCAGCGCTATTGAGTAAAAAGGATCGAAATCCCTCCTTTTCATCCACCCCATCGATTCACCCCATCAACACCACGGCAGAGCGATTCCCAAAGCGGCGCCCGCGTGGTCCTCCAAAATCGCGGATTATTGTCTGCTGCGGATTCTCCCCGTCATTTGTTTCGGCGTGACGGGAGCTTCTCTCAGTGTTTACGTCGACACGGATAATGAGAAGCGGCGAGGGCTGTATGGGCCGCTGGGCACGTGCTCCACCTGCCCCCACCCCATTCCGGAGGCATGCGACCACCGCTTCCACGGACGATGCACACCCAGCAGATCCTCCCCTAAGATTGCTGCCCTCCAATTGGAAGACGCTCTCTATCCTCAATTAAGGTTTGGCTGGTGCTCGCGGTCAGAGAACTCTCGGCCCATGGTCACGGCAACGCACCGCGGGGAGAGACGAGGGCTTTCCCGTAAGACGGCCAATGAAGGACAATGACTACTCGTGACGAGATTGTGTTAGTGCGCTGGATTCATCCTAATCAACCTACTCCTCAGGATTTCCCCGTACTTCCTCCTTAAATTTGTCTATGCCGCTTAGAAATAAGGGAGACTATTCAAGTACTTATTGAAAAAAAGTTATTTTCCTCAATCAATTCTATAGATGTTAATGGTACAGAGAATTGATAGATCATACTCTACTCTGTATACTCTAAAAATAAGCACAGGAATTAAAGCTGATTAAGAAAGCCAAAGTTGAAAATAAAATCGAGGAAATCCAACTGATTTCATTCAAGAACGTATGAGAGTATTTATTTTATTCGGTAGTTTATGAAATTATGAATAAAATGCAACTTCCAAACAAAAGTTATCTCCCGAGTTTTTTGTCAGTATCAATGATAGACTGAAAATAAGCTTTTAACAAAGGGAAGCATTTTTAAATAATGAATATCTTTTCAAGACTATTCTTCCTTGAGATAATGAATATCGTTTGATGCATACAGTTCCTATTCTTATGGCCCTTTCCGTTCATTTTTTTATTTTATGGATAAATGCATAACTTGACAGAAAGTAGTTATTAAGCTTGGGTATACTCTTAAACACTGATGAAGTCATACTGTAGCCGGAATATTGTAAAAATGTATTGTTTCTATTAACAACCCGAATCAACTTGTAGGATAATTTCGATGGATATTAATTTATAGTTTCGGAGATTTTCATTATTGTAATGTTTTAGGTTTTGAATTTCGTTAAATTTCAAAGATTTCTTTATTAGGCATTGAATATTGGTTGAAAAATAAATTAATCTTAAATACAGTTGACTTGAAAATAAACCTCCAAATGTTTCAAGACATGATCATTCATAGAACTTTGCACGTACATTCTTGAATTTAGAATATCAATGGACTTCCTCGTGGCAGGTGGAAGGCGGAAAAGGAATTCAGTAAAATTCGTAAGAATGGAATAACTAAGCTGAATAAAAAGAAAGGTGAATGAGGAAAGAAAGAATGGAAAAGTGGAGACAGGAAAAGAGATAAAATTAGAGGAAGAGGTGGATCTTCCAAAGGCATTGTTAGTGAGCTTCTCTGAATGAACAAAGCGTGAATTAGGAACGTGCCTTTAATTTCGATAAGAGGCGTATAATTAGTGCGAAAGGCACGAAGGCTGCTTCCTCTCTTACTCCCGATTTTGAGCGTGAAAGTTCACTATCCTGTTTGGAACTAGAGTGGAGAGCCATTATTGTAAAAAGCAAGACTGGAAAGTCTATGAAAAAAGTCTTTTTTCTCCACGAGAGAATTGGTGCAAGAAAAGCCATTGTGTGAGCGACTCTACAATGCAGATATTGTACATCGTGGAGATAAATTTTTATTTTAAATACAGCAAGATTTTTTTGCTTCATTGTAAATTACTCGAGAGAGAAAAAACTAAGACAAAAAAGTGTGTTTCTAAGTTTATAAATTTTATCATAATATTAGTTCCAAAAGCTGTAAAATATATCAAGGCATTCAATCTCAGCCTGTACTCGATACACAGCATGTAGACATTCTACTACAATCTGTAGATAAACTTAATTATAACTTATATTTTTTATCGTTCCAAATAATTTATAAGGAATCCTCGTAAATAAACAATAAAGTAGTAAATTTTAAACATCATGCGAATGATGCTGAAAGAAGAAACGAATGATATCGAGACTAAAACTAGTTTCTGTATATAAGGTAATTGTAGATGTCTATTTCCCCGATAAACGGAATGAAATACACATTTGAAGAAATTACGATAAACAAAGGAGTGGACCACTGATGGAGCTGGAAAATGTGTGCATTCACAACAACGATAGTATCTTCAAGCTGCATACACATACTGTATCTCGGAGCCCTTAACTTTAATTTTGCTTGTACAATCAGCGATGTTTTCTCATTAAATATTTAGCGTATGTTATAAATTAATCCTTGGATTAGCTCAAAAATAAAATTTAATTTCTAAGAATTTAACACGTAAATAACATCCATTTTAGAAATATTTTGATGTACATTATCCAAAACATTACATTATTATTTCGATTTTCCATTCATCCATTCCAAAATCTCGTGCGTTCTTTGCATTTACCAGACCTTTATTTAAAGCATTACTAGTCCTCCAAACGGCTTGGAATGAAAACTACCGATGCGCTAAATTCGATTCAATAATGCCTAGGAGGGTAAAACCAACAAGAATGCCCACTGATGCACGGAATGTACCAGTAAGCCTGGATTTCAAGTTTATGAAACACACATATTGTACCAAATTCATTCATTTTCCTATAAGAGGGAGTAACATCTAAATTCTAACGAGAATCCCGAGTTTATATCCAACGCAAACTTAACTCATTTCGAAGCTTAATCCTCTTGGGGCCAGAAAAACAGAGGACCCTAAACGCATTTCCATGTCCAACGCAAAGTCTCCGCACACTCTGAAGATAGACTGGAACCTGTAGACAACCTCAAATGGTTTCTAAAACACCAATAAAGTACCCTTTTTCGTGGGCTTAAGGGGAATTCCTGGAACTTGTTGATCCCTAAGTAGATTACGTAGGAATTGAGGAGGACACGCGGCGTGCCATTGAACGCGGTGGTGCACAGTTAGCGCTCCCCCTCTCCGCAACAGGTGCACCGCTACAACGGCGCCATGGGCAGCCATCCGGGAGATCCGTCCCCACCGACAACGCACCAATTGCTTCCATTCAAAATCACTCATCTCTCACACATCAACGAGCACGAAGCGGATAGAAATCCAATTTCGACGGTAGCCATTTTTAGGAGCAATCGGCGGGGATCCCCTGAGAGGTGCGGGACCCGAAGATCAGCCGTGCTGTGCGCAGCTGCCTAATAACGGCCTCCTCTGGGGGAAACAAACCGTGACAAATGGCGAGTTGACCGTCTTTAAACGTGGCGCTGGCGACGTATGGTTGAAATGTATACAGATGTTGCGATGAAATGCAGACGTGGAAAGGAAATATAAGGATGTGGTCGTTAGATCGATTAGAAGCAGTGGTAAACAGCGCTCTCGTGTATTCCGGTCGTTTCTTCTGTTGCGAATTAAATACATTGAAAAATATACCTCGCTAAATGGAATGAATAATAGATAACGCCTTTCGCGAAATGTCGAAAAACCCTCAAATTTCATCGAAGATAGTATATTACCAGTTAACTGTTTATTTAATTCTTGAATTATAACTAGAGATGTTTGTTTTTCGCAATAAGTGATAAAACCTACATATAACGCGAATTTTGGCCGATTTTGCGAAATAACGCTAATTTCAGCAATTTCAATAAGCAGCAAGGATTTTGGTGATTTTCGCTTCATTCATCGTTTGTAAGAGAGGGAAATGTAATTTTGGTATGATTTAAATAAATTTACAATGTATAATTGTATTATTTACGTATTTATTGTCATATTTTTTATCACTCATGACATATTTGCTTACGCGAATTCAGCTTTGATCTTTTGCAGTAAATTCGCAAAACTTTCCTTCCATTATGGATGATCACAAAATGTCGCCAAATTCCATGAACAAATATGTTTGTTTTCCCCTAACATCTATCGAGTCAATATGTTTTTCATGAAAATATCATGTTTTGTTGATCTGCAGGTGTGAAAGCATTTTCCTTAGGTGTAAACAGTACAGTTTTAAATTAATTTACATTAACTTATTATTAATTTTCTATTTTTTATAATTTACAGTTAATAATATTTTATATGCTTTTAATGTTTATGCTAAAGTGTGCCTAATATTAATCCTTTGCTTAAATGAGACTCTGTGAAAATTAGTAGCACCAAATTTAGGAAACATAATAAAAACACAAAACACCACAATTTGGTTTTCAAATCAACAAATTTCAGAAAAAATTGAAACATTTTCAAACACCCCTTATTATTACTTACATAATATTTTCGGCGGATTCTTTTATATCTTACCAAATGGTAACCACGTCCAGCTTACCGATCAACATTCATCATCTATCCATAGTAATAACTTAATTTACGTTTTATTCATCAATGTATCCATTCAGTACCTCAATATCCACTCACCTACTCATAATAAAATTTCATGCACATTTGCTCCATTTTATCAATTCATATATTCTTAGATTGACTCTCTTGAAAGAACTATAGCAATAGACTCGTTGTAACTGATAATAGTCGATACAAATTACAACTTCTTAGATATCTCTCCCCTAAAGAAAACATGCCCATATTGTTTCATTAATCTTCCAAAACTCATGAATGCCTGAGATTTGAATGAAACCCCCAATTACCCAAATTATGTTTTATTCCTCAAATCTCTATAGCTCGCTGCTGAATAGAAGTATAAAATCATATATTGTTGCCTTTCTTTGAAATAAAATAACGAAGAAATATTGCAGAGTGAGCTGTTTATAACGATTCGCTGAAATAATTAAAGATAAGATTCATAATTTAGATACGTCTCCTTTCATTTTTTTCTCATTAACATCCGCTTCATAATTAAACGGAACCAGTAATTTTTCTTCGTAGTTTTACTATTTTTCCCGTCCTTGAATTTA